>JAQQTO010000061.1:73587500-74187500 GCA_029884595.1 Ormosia semicastrata
GTTCATGAATGATTTTCTGATTGTTCTCCAACATTTCTTTGTTGCCCAAACACTTTCATTTATAGCCCAAACATTTTTAGAGCCGTTGGTGGTTGTTGGGGGGGGGGTTAAATACTCCAATAGAGCCATTGAAAAATGTTTTCTACTATCACAGATAACAGATTATTAATATTCAATAACTGATTATTTAGTCAAGTATAACCGGTTAGTAGCAAAACATTAATTGGTTATGATATGTTAAAATTGAAAAACTGTGTTTCTATTTTACTCAATAACCAATTACACAATTGGCCTAATCGGTTATTGGCCTTTTTAAAGACATAAGTGGTGCCTTTGTTCTATTTCAATAACTGATTATATAAGTTGCCTAGTTGGTTAGGTCTTTTACAAAACAAAGAGGCAATGCCTCTGACTTATCAAATAACTAATTAGGAGAATGACCTAATCGGTTAGGAGCTTTAGAAATTGGCTCAATAACCAATTAGCGAAATGGTGTAATCTGTTAGGAGCTATAAAAACATGAAAAACCCTCCTGACTTAGTGAATAACCGGTTATAGAAAATTCATAATCAATTATTGCACTCTGGTTTTGAAAACTGAATTTAAATAGTCATAATTTCTTCGTCTTATCCATTTAAAGCAAATGACCACTCATTGGAAAGATCTTTGAGTCTACTTTCATATGAAACAAGTTTCAGAACAAAACTCATAGTCTTTTGAAAGTTATGATTAAAAGAGTAACCAAAGGTCAGTTTTACAAAACACAAACTTGACTATTTTTCATATATTTGAATTACCACCAAGACTAGCTTTTCAAAACATGTTTGTTGGACATTTTAGCATGTAAGAAACACTTTAAAGATGTTAAAACATATTTAAGTTTAGTGTGATTCCCATTTATCTTTACAAAAGATCTAAGTCCTATAAGCTATTCTTGAAGAATGTGGACTTGATCTTGCTATCATCAATTCTAGTCCTTAGGCTTCTTGATATAATCCAAGCTTCCAAAAGTTTATTCTCTTCAAATCTTGCAAATTCTTAGAACATTTTTATCATTTTCATTCTTCTTAAGTTAAGCATACTTGTGATCTTTTACTTTCTTGTTGCAATGCTCACTCTTGGTATTTGTACTATCCTACAAAGTATTGTTCACTTAAACAAACATAGTTAGTACAAATTCATGATTCAATATCTTTATATGCATGATTCATAAATGTATAACTCTAGTTAGTCTCACATGCATATAAGGCTTTCATAGACACATCCAAATAAGATATTTATCAATTACTAATAGATATGCTCTATGTAGGATGCAACAAAGAACACTTTGCACATTTTCATTTAAATAGAGTCAAATCCAATATTAATTCATTATAACTCATATAAAGCATTATTGGATATATTATATAAGGAATGTTACACATATCTCATTACATGATTATTAAGTGAAATATAATTAGATAAAGTACATAATCATGCATGGTCTAATATAATCTATTAAGCACATCTATGTAACATAAGCATCATTCTTTTTGTCTTGTATTTGTCATCATCAAAGTTTAACATATTAAATCATTAGGGTAACGACAATTCTACATAAGTCAACATCCACCATTAGGATTTTACAACTGATCATCGATGCAAATATATATCAATTTACAATTTGAATATTCATCGTTGAAACTATTTTCTTATATCTCCTTAGTTGGAGTTAATTAGAAAACAAGTGATCTAAATAACCCTAACTACTAGACATCATAAGACAAGCGCTAAAGATTTAATCTAGTAGCACCTTTAAGAATTAGAGAAATCGATGAAACTAAACAACATAAGCACAACCAGTTGCATTTAATTTAGTCAAGCGTTCTTCCTAAGATCTAATAATTTTAGACGCAGCAAGTCATTAAAATTTACTTTCTTCACAAATTAGATTGATCAAATAATTATGGATTTGATATCTAATTTAGCAATAAATTGCAGCGAATCATAAACTAGTAAGTCTCCTAGTGATTAAATGAAACAATCATGAAAATAGTCACAAAAGAACATTTCATACTCAAAGCATAAATTGAACAATAAAAATAAATTAGATTTCATAGTTTTATTGATTCCAATGCTTCCATTTCCTTCAACCAATTAAAAATTTAGCCACGCAGGCCATGGATGAAAACTAGAAGAAGAAGAAAGAGAATAAGGACAAGCGACGTGTGTGAAAATCTGATTATTTCTCTTCCCCCCTTTTACTTGTTATTTATCAACTTTTCAAGCCTATCAAATCTCCTACCAAATCTCTTATAAAATCTTCTATAAAATCTTCTACTAAATCTTCTATAAAAATCTTCTACAAAATCTCCTACCAAATCTTCTATAAAATTTTAATCTCCTACTAAATCTCCTATAAAATCTTCTATAAATCTTCTAAATAGCATCCTAAAATAACAATATCCAAATCTAACCAATTACGAAAAATATTAAAAATAAAATAGGATCCTAATATAACTAGGAAAATGATGTTTTTAGCTAGAACTTTCGAGCACCAGATCTGGAAATTTCCAAAAATACACCATGTTAGATCCGTGTACGTCCTAGAACCTCAACATTACAGGTGCAACAACTTCAAGTCTGATTTCGACCTTGATGTAGCTAGTATCTGTCTATACTCAAAACATGAAAGTTGTAGAGCTTTTTCTTAGTTTTCCATAGCATCTTGAATAATCTTAATCGAAGTTCAGATGAGAGAGTTATGCCCAGATTATGAAGCGATGTGGAAACTATCCAAAATCGCCCAATTAGCTTCATTTTGCACTTAACGCCTCCATTTGTATCCTAAATTAAAATATAAGAATAATGAGTATATTTAGGCACCAAATAAGTATAAAAGACTAAACATTAAGGGAGAAAAATATGACATTTTGCATTCTCATCATCCATCTCTTGCCATAAACTGGTCATTCCATTGAAATATTCTGTAACAGAGAGGTTACCTTGTTTGGTATGTGCAATCCATGTCTTTAAGTCATAGATTACAGAAGCATCTTGAGCTTTCAAATACACCTTTTGGATTGCTTCCCAAATTTGTTTTACTTATTCAAGGAACATGAGATTTTGGGATATTGCAATTTGCATCGAGTTCAGCAACCAGGTCATGATGATGGTATCTTCAACATCTTATGTGTTGAACTTCTCATCGTCACTTGCAGGTGTATCCTCATAGAGATAATGAAGTTTCTGCTTCCCCTTTAAAGCCAGCTTCACCAATCTTGCCCACTATAAATAATCTTTTCTATCCAGCCATACAACAACTCCCAAATTTTGCAGTTCTGAGGCAGGAGTATTTGTTTTGGAAGGCTCTAAGAGAGTAGATTGTGGTCCAGGTTTCTAAGGTTTCAGACATGTTGTGGAGTAATGGGTGGCGACGAAGGCCTTAGGTTTCAGCTATTGAAGGTTAGTGATGATGAATGCCTGACCGTGGGTGGCGATGAAGGCCTATGAAAAAGAATAGTTGCACCAAAGCCCCTGTAAGAGAGCTCTAATACCATGAACGATAAAGGTTCTGAACATAATATGCGTTGTATTCATTAGAGGCAAGCTACCTATATATACAAGATGTACAACAAGCATTCTCCTATAATTAAGGAGAATTGATGATTACAATTAAGGTGATAGAAATCTTCCTAATTAATGGTAGTTGACTAATGTAAATAAGGAAAGGAATCTACAATATACAAGGAAATAATATACAAGAAAATAAACAGAAAATAAATAGGAAATATCTGGAGACAATATCTCTCTAAATTAGAGAATATATCGCAACAGCTAGTTAGAAAGGTTACAAAAGCAAATATATATTTTTAAAAAAAAGTAAATGCCAAAACCAACCTCAAAGTCAACCCCTCCAATAATCAAAATATATTTGAGACAGCACCTCAATATTAATATCTTTCAAGGTGAATGTTAAATTCTAGAAGGCAGGATTCTCAACCACTGCAAATTGTATTTTCTTGCAAAAGCTTAAATGAGGAAAAAGGGGCAAAAAATCAACAAGGTCTAGAATAAAATTGTTAAGGATGCCCCTGCTTACCTAGAAGACACATCAATTTTGATTGATTCTAACCTCAGTAATTAATTGATGCTACACCAAGAAAAAAGCACCTCAAAGATTAATAACACTTATGCAGACTTGCAGAGCATAGACTAATACTTGTAGTGTAGCTATATAAGAATGCAATTTCGTAATCATATCATGAAACAACCGTGAAGTTGTGTAACCCACGTGACTGGGGAGGAATTGTGTCAAACTACACTCACTCAATCATGCATTAGCAGAATAATGTTAGGAAGCATTCTAACAAAGCATAATTAGCAAGATTGAAGACACTACATTCTTTTTTTTTTTAATTCCTATAAAGCAGGACCACATGGAACAGGGCATAGGTTACCAGATCAAATAGAGAAGTACAATTAACATACAAACAAACTACCAATAAAAGATATATCGGTTATGATGCAGATGAAAGAGCAACAATTGTAGAGTTTCTAATCAGCGAATATGATGAAATTGGGGCATATCCGAGAATTATTTAGCTCAGATTGTCTTTTATTTTGTTTTACTTATAATTTCATTCTTGAATCAATTTTGATTCATTTCTAATCCTCCCACTAACTATGCCACTCTCTACCAGAAAAGGGCAACTCAACCATTGTTGAACTTATCAAGGTTTTATTCGCACAACCACAACAGATATTGGTTAATGCTGATACACAGGCATTTAAAATGATTTAAAAACAAATATAAATAAATATAGGGTCCCCTCCATCAGATTCTGGCATGTTCAACATAAATATGGTGTAAATAAATGTGTCGTGCTGCTATGTAGTTATAAACTACTTGTGTATGGTATAAACAAACTTACCTGCCATGTATAAAAACCAGTGTTCACCCTCCCTTGAATTAATATTTCTTGTTGAGTAAGTTGGATTACTAAATACTAATTCTGTTTATAAATTTAACAAGCTTTCTCAAAAGGAAAAGAAAACAAGAGAAACTGATCGTTGTTAAAAGATTAAAGTTTTATATGAGTAAACTGTTTCAGACTGCGAAATTTGACAACAGTGAGCTTAGAATGAATTTAAGTTTCTATACTTTGATAACTAGCTCATTTACTGTCACCTAATAACCAAAGAAAGTTCTAAGTGATATTTGTAACTTAACTTATCTTTCATTATCACCTGATTGGTTAGTGCTATGGTATTCATTAAATTCAGAGTACCTTAACAACTCACAGCACACTTAATATGGGCAATGCATTATCAGTTGCTATAAATTTTTAAATCACAGCACACTTAATATGGGCAATGCATTATCAGTTGCTATAAATTTTTAAATCACATTATGTGACCCCCTTTGAAGGTGGTTTACCCTTATTACTTCCTTGTGAACTACAAGTAAGCTTACTCGAAATTGTTATATCAGAAATTTGTAACTATGAATCTCTTAACTTGCAAAATGACTCCAAAGGAGAAGTTTTCTTATTCAAATACTGTGATATGAGCATAATGAATCAAGTGCTCAGTACATTCCAATTTTATCGAGTGTTTTTCATATCAGTAACTTCAATCTCTTATTATGGTCTATTATCTTCGAAAAAAAATAATAATAAGATAGTAATAGAGGGGTGCCCTTAATAGAAAGGTCGAGAACCATTTAAGATTCTTAATTCAATTTGATTTATTGCAGTTTAGTACTTATTCCTCCTTTCCCTCACCTTCTTTATTTAGAAAGACAGTAACTCCTATATGGATGTTACAAAAAGAACAACAACTTTTCCAGAGAATGGAAGAATGTGTCATAATTCACAATATGAAACTAACTAATAAATTGCATGTTCTCACATAACATTTATTCTATGAAATCCCATATATCAGTAATTCAGCCATGTCTAAATCATGTATAAGACTCCAACCACTTCCAACACAATGAATAACCAATGGACACCACCTTTTCTATGGTTGGATCATTGGATTCTTAAAGTTCCATCAAGGAATTAACCAGGAGATATGACAAGTGCCAATCAATTCATGCTGATATAACTAACATATACAACCAAAACTCACCCTCCACCACAACATAGCAGCGACAACTCCAAACCCTCAAATCCCACTCTTCACAATATCGATAGTCCAAGATTCAACGTTCACAACAACGCAGTGATGAAAATCGGACCTAACCTCATATCACAAGCTCGCTGTCAACGTACTTAGGCCAACACAATCCTGAAATCTCCTCCAACTTTCCAACGACCACCAATCCTCCACAAAAATTCGATTTCCCGCCGATCTTTCCACGACGCAAAGCAGCCCACGCCGGTGATCTTTCCACACAAGCCTCAGTTCTCCACCTCCCCGATTGTTTCCACCCAACATGAACCCTCAGTTCTCCAACCTAAATCCTACTTAACTTCTGCACTTTCTTTCGAATAAGTTTCTTTTGTCTGAACGATTGGGCATAAAAGGAGGCACTATTTAACAAATTACATAAAAGCAGGGTTTAAATGACAACAAGTTAATATTCAAATTAAATAAATAAATAAAAAGACACAAGAAAATTACATGTAAACTATAAATGTCACAAGAAAATTTTTCTTTTATTACTTTCATAGCCTCGCACTTAATTCATCAAGCATTACTAAAACAATATTCTTACACCTCTCTCAAGGAATTTAACAAGGCTATATTCTTTTATCTTCTTCTTACTCCTCGCTCGTGTCTTAAATTAAAATACTAAGTTTCTAACAGGTTTTTAATTTCTAACATTATGTTTGGATGATAGGTAAGAAAAGAGAAAAAAGAATAAGGGAAAGAGAAATAACTTCTTTTATTTGAGAGATTTAAAATACATAGGAAGAGAACAGAACACATGGGAAACTATTTCTCTTTTCTTTTCCTCAAATGCCCAATTTTTGTTCTCCCCAAAATTAAGATGGAATTGGAGGAATACATGAGTAATGAAGTTTCGTTCCGTTCCGTTAATGAAACTTCCAAACAAAAAGAATAGTAATTATGTTTCATTCATTCTCTTTCCTTTTCAGTTCATCCCCACCTATTCAGTTCTGTTCCATTAATGAAAAAACATTCAAATCAGGGTAAGTCCCCATTGGAAAAACCTATAAACTAGTATGTCATAAGTCTAAGGGCATTATTTTATTTGTTCATGAGTAACACACACACACAACACAAACACTTTCTTTTCAAAATACTTGTGGATACTTTCATTCTCGGATTAATAAGTGTTCGTGACTAAGTAGTATTTAAGCAGTGAGTGCAAGCAGTCAAAGATAACATGTCCAAAAGATGATACTTGTGCTACAAATATTTACATAATATACACATCAAAATAGTTGGGCACGTCAGGTAGCCCTCAGGGTGTTTATCTCAAACTAAACGTCCACAAATTAGATCATAGGCAATGGAGTAGTAGTAGCAGTGCTGATGGAGACCCTTAGATAGAAGGTGGAGCTTCCAGTCTCAAGTGAAAGGGTCATACTCCACCTCCACAAAAACAGTAATCAGCGGCATCTAGTCAGTAGGTAAATCACATGTCTCTGGAAACACTACGAAATAGGGTGAGAATTTTGAAATAAATTCTCGATAGTAAATTTTAAAATAAATCAAGTAAAAACCTCTAGGTAAATTACATGTCTATAGAAAAACCATAGAATGGGGTGAGAATTTTGAAATAAATTCTCAATAGTAAATTTTATAATAAATCAAGTAAAAACCTTATGGTGCTTCCAACTATGTCAAGCCATAGAAAAACATTTATATCTTTCACATAGATATAGATAAGTAAACAATGCATATAATAATCATTATGCATATTACAATCATTCTTCTGCTAGATACTTGTTCATGCCTTTCTTTCTTTATCATCTGTGCATAACCCCAATCATAATTCTGTCTAAGAGCTCTCACATACATATGGCTAAGGCATCCCCTGCCTTCTTTCTTTTCTTTTCTTTCTCTGGGGAACTAAGTTCCATGGGGCATCAATATGCATGGTATGAGATCACCTCCCTTACCGAGGATCCATTCTCTTACTGGGGGATCGCCTCCCTTACCGAGGGTCCACTCCTCAATTTCTTTTGTTGCATGACAAGTAAACTAGCCAAACAGATATCATACATTTATTTCATTGATCACGGCTTATCACAATGCACATAATGCTTCGTAAGAGCATAAGCATGTAAGCTCATTGATCAAATGACCAAGCTTGGCCAAGAGGCCTCATCAACCATTAAAGTTCATATTCATACATCATTACATCAAGATAGGCATAGGATAGTACCAAGACTATGCACCATGGCTATCGCCCATAGTCTCATCATTCTCATTTTAGATCATAGAACATAAAGCGATATACAAATTAGTTCATAAAAGCTCCCATCAAACACATTATTCAAGTATGTCCATAGTATGGATGAATGGCCTTAACACTTCCTTAGAGGAACATTAGACAACAACTTACAATCATTTAGGTCCAGTTCCATTCCTTCAATCTTACCAACTCGCATGAAAAGAAACATGACAACATTGATTCTTAGGTTCTGATTTTAGTTTAACCACTTAACTTATACTTTAAATCAATTAGGTACAAAAAAGGCAAGGCATCCCTTTTCAATATCACTCCATCCAATTCAGATATATATATATATATATATGTTGTGAGAGTTTGCTCATTTTAGGACAACCACCATTTAGTTCTTTTAAGTCAAAACTTGACCATAATGCAAGCATAACAAAGCATCCAACATTCAGGTATCATGCGGTAACACTTATCCTTATAGTCCTTATTCAATTACAGCCACTTGATTTCACTAAAATTTGTAACAACAGGACAACAAGCTTTCCTAGATCATCGCTATACGTAAATATTTTATATACATGTAACACCATATCAACAATACATAATTTTTGGTAGCATTTGTTCCCCATGTTCCTAAACATCTCATGACAGTAACATGCAACAAGTAGTCACCTATATTTATCATCAAAACATGGTAGGCTCATTTAATTCCTTCTAATCAGAATTTAACAGTAATTTAGGCATGAAAAGCATCAAGAATTCGAGTAGTCTATGGCAACATGCATCCCTAGGCATCACTTACTCTTTATCAAACACAACTTCAATACAGGATATGTTAGCTCCGTTGAACACCAACAACAGCTGCATTTTTAGGACCTTAATCATATTATGCTTATCCTAATATACCCAAAATCGGGTTTTACTTAATTAACATCAAAATTTGACTAGATTTTTTAATGAAACTACCAAGAACTAAGGAATAAAGGGGGTAGTGGAACATGCTATGTACCTATAAACCGAGGTCTCCCCTTAAGTATCAAAATTT
The DNA here is from genome assembly GCA_029884595.1 of Ormosia semicastrata. Lineage (NCBI taxonomy): Eukaryota > Viridiplantae > Streptophyta > Magnoliopsida > Fabales > Fabaceae > Ormosia > Ormosia semicastrata. Next base: position 73,596,908 of record JAQQTO010000061.1, read on the forward strand.
CAAGAAATTCAGAAATGGTACTCAAGTAGTATCATTTTCCTAACTCAAACATGAACCTAAGGTTGATCCCCTTCCAAACTCAACACGCACAACCAGTTTGACAATCATCATGATATCAACAATAATAAAATCAAGCTAGAAGGAAGAAAGATGGAGATTTTAAGGTAGAATCCCTCCCCTCATGCTCATAATCTGAAGTCGGTTAGCATCCCTAACCACACCACCATCAGAATTTTAGCACAATCAACATCAAAACCGGGATTTTATACCACAAATATGAAAAGAACAAAATTTAGTAGAGAAAGTTCTCCTTACCTCAAGCCTAGATTGCAGTGAAAGTGTGTGAAGTTGAGACAATGGAGATGATGCTGATATGGTTGTGTTGGTCTTGAGAAGTTGAACGAATTCTCTAACTATGGTAGCTCAAGAGGAGATCATCTAAGCCTTCATGCAGTGGGATGTTTGATTCGGTCCTCTAGCTTCTCCTCTTCTTTTCTTTTTCTGTTTTTCCTAATTCTAAGCCCACCTTTTGTTATTTTTGTATTTCTTTCTCCCTACTCCACTGGCTCCACACGCACATACCCTCACTTCTTTACTTACTTGCTTAGCTTCATATGTATGTGTGTTTGCTTAAGGCATGAGGAAGTTTGAAACCAATAGAAATTGGCTATTTGAATTGTGATTAAAGAAGGTAATAGGTGTAGTAGCAAGGTTATCATTTCATGTTAGACTTCTTATTTTAAAAAGGGAGATGCTGCAAAACGGTCGAGCGCACTATTGCTCCATACTTTTGACCTTTGGGTTAATGAAATATCTTGAGAAACGTGAGTTATTATTTTTACAAGTAAGAAAAAAAAAATAAAACAAGGTAATATAACTCGAGCGTTTATGCGATTGAGCGTTTGTTAGCATTCCCTTTTTAAAAATTATATTGCCTAATTTTCTTGGCCAATAGGACCTTAGATAGGTATTTGATTTATGTTTGCATGAAATCTTATTGGTCCTATATAATTATACCCTACTAGCTATTTTATTATGGCTATTTTTCTAATTTCCAATGCTCACAAATCTTATTCTAAATTAATTATGAGCTTAGCTAATAATTTAAGCTCTATTTTAAAGTTTATTAATAATTAAGAAAATCTCATAATTTACCAATATAATTTATTTTAACTTAATTATCTTTTTTAAATTAAGTAAATTATATTAATTTCTTCTAATTTTAGGACACTCATTGGATCCAATTTGGCACTCATTACTGAATGCACTACCTATTTGGCTTATAATTGAATGAATAAAAATTTTAACAACTTATCTCGAAGTTATCAGGCAAATTATACAACACTGGCAACCACAAACAGTATATTATATTAACCAATAGTGATAATATAATTTCTTTAATAATTTTATAAATTATTTGCCGTACTTTAATTATCACAGAATATTATTAATAGTGTTTTGGACCGTAACTTGAGCTTTCAATATGTAGTCCAGCTCAGTACACATATTAGCAGAAGTCCAAGATTTCACGTCTACTGCAAAGTCAACTTATAATGAGATCTTAATTTTGGATGGTAATAGTATTACATGCGTAATGGATAAATATCCTAATTGGCAATCATGATTGTAACACTCACTGTAGGGTATCACATTTAAAACTAATTTTAATATAACTTACCCAAGTTGCAAAAGAATTAATCTTGTAAAAACATTTATTTTAAAATTTCGTTTGTGGAATATATTTAAATAAGTAAACTAAATAAAAATCATAAGTACAACTTGTAACTGAAATCACACTCATATTACACATAAATACGGAAAGCCTTGTTTACAAATAATTTACGTAATACCCTTATACACCAAAAGATAATATATACAACAGACACTCCAAAACATAATTGCTAAACTTAAAACTCCTAAAAACTAACCTAAGGATTTGGGTCCTCAGAAGGATCCTCCTCCACTTCATCATTAAAGAACCCAGGCAAATATAACAGTTGCCTCACAGGGGTCCTTGTGGAAGACACTACCGAGTCTTCATGCGGTGTATACACAGTGCCACCCTAAGTTTACCAATCGGCATCGTGAATTCTAGGCGCACAGACGCGTGTTGCGTCAAAACAGGGATCCCGTCGCGGGTTCCACTTAAGTTCAGAGTCAAGTTCCCAGTATATACAAACCGTTCATTATCAAGATCAAACATCCAAGTATCAGTCTCCCGACAGAACTGAACTAGAACAAACCTAAAACTTGGCGCCTCGCCACCATCTCAATAAACAAAGAGTAATATCACTGATAGTAAAAAAACTTATCAGCTCCTTCGTCTCCTCGATCTTCATCAGACATACACAGTAAAACAAATATAATACAACAAAGAGGTGAGATCCCCTACATCAATACCAGTATGACAGTATAGAAAATGACAGCAGATAAACAGATATAACATTGACATATTTAAATCACATTATCATATCACAAATAATAAATCAGATAAGCATAATTATCATGTCAATATGCTGACCGACTATGCATATGCACGACGACCAATTCCTACTCCATGGAACTAAACATAATTTCGGAGAGAATGATCTAGAAGATATGTCTGTAAACTCGGCTGCTGTGGCCAAAAGTGTTATAATCTATCAATTTATCAACGTGCACATCAAGGCATTATACAAGACACTCTACGCCAGATCATGATTAGCGATAATGTCTCGGTCCGGATCGTCAGTATGTTTGCATCAGTCTGATCCACGACACAAGAGCGCTAACAACCAGCCATTGTGGAAAACCCGCACCCCGATGCCCCCAAGGTCTATACTTGACCTACACTACGACCATCGCACCCGCACTTAGGTGTAATTCAATCTCCTAGGCACAGCCTTAATCAAATAAGCTGACACGTTTTTCTATACATGATGTATGATTCAAATACACATAATGTCATTACTCACACAGTATTTCATATTCACACGCCGTCACTTGGAGGCATCATTATTCAACATCACCGGGTCCACCACAATAACCCAACAGCAAACTGCTATACTTTTCAATCGCGTAACATTTTATCGCATTTTCACAATCGCGAAACATTTTTCTTACGTTTTCAAATCGCGTAAGTATTTTCCAACATTTTCTCAATCGCATAGCTAAAAATTGCTATTTTTGATTCGCGTAAGAGTTTTTTTTCATATTATTAATCGCGTAAATATTTCTAACATATTCTAAGCTCAATATTAAAACTTTTCTCATTTATTTTCAAAATTAGACTTTATTTCCATTATTTCCATAATAATTTCACTTTAAATAATAATTCTAGCATTTTCTCATTAAAAACAGTATTTCCCAATGTTTCCCATAAAACTATGTTTCTTCGATTAAATTGGAATATTACAGCTCAAAATTTTCTAATGCGCTTCAAAACCCAACAGGTGAGCTATACGTCAGTAAATTTCAAGTTTCAACTTTTATTTTACTTCATGACTTAATTATGCTAATTTTAATTCTAAAAAGTAGATTACTTTCTTTTTAGATCTAAAACCCATCAAATTAATTTCTCATCAATTAAATACCTAAGTCTACACTTAGTAAAATAACTTTGAATCTAGGATATCAAAAATTTATATGTTGGCCGAAGTTGCATTATAGGCTTCTCAACTCATATTTAATTATTTTCTATCACTTTATTCTTTTCAAAAACCTTTTAAACCAATTTCTTGTCATAAAATCATTTAATCCATGATTAGGAAAATAATTTAGAACTCTTTGTTCCCATAGTGATGTTGAGGCCGTGAGCCTCTAGGGTTCTTTGGAACCTTCATACATTTTTCCCATTATGTAAATCACATCGTACTTTACACAAAAATCATCATACTTTCTTAATCGCATACTCATGCATAATAAGCATACCAATCACATATTCGAACATATTTTCTAAGCTATCAAGCATACCAATCACAATCAATCATAAACAATGAAAGCTTAAACAATCAAGTGAATAAATCCTTATAGATTTTTCACCACAAACAAGTCATTCCCTCACCACCAACACTTGGTTGATGAGGTTAATCTCCCTCTTACCTCAAGGAAGACAAAGACCTTATTGTAGCTTCTCCTATGGATTTCGTGAAGCTTCCCAAGACAACCCTAACAAGCTTAAACCAATCTTAAAGTCATAAACCAAGCTTGAAAATAAGGAACCATGGATCAATCATGGTTTAGAAATTCAAGAATACAACTTAGGATCAAGAAATCAAGAAGTTACCTTTAGGAGTAGAAAATCTAAGCTTGATTTTGAAGCACTTAGAAGATGAACTAGATAAAACTCTCAAGATAAAAAGTGTTTAGGATCTTGTATAGGTTTAGGAAATAGGATTGGATAGAATTATGGAAGCTTGGAAGTAGGTTTAGTGTATGGTGGCCGAAACCTTCAAGAGGAGGAAGATGAAGTGTTCTTTGTGTTCTTGGAAATGAGAGAAAGATGATAGGTTTTTGTTTTCACAAAGTATTAGAAAATGAACTACAAAGTCCTATTTCACAAGTGCTTGGTCGTGGAGTGCATGGATAGGAAATATCAAAGCTTGTTTAACAAGATAAAATTTAATCACATGGGTTCACATGGCCTTCACATGGCTTAGGTCATAAACTAATCATCCTTTGGTCATTAGATAATTCAAGAACACACTAGAATGCATAGTTGGCCGTGTGACTCAAGGATGGAAGTAACTACGTTATATTTTATTTTAATTCCTAGTTACACTTAGTTTAGGTAGTTAATTCACTTAAGCTAACTTAGTTAGGTCATTTAATTACATAACTAACTATCTAGTTACTAGATTATGTCATGCATTTGTCATGCCTTCTAGATGTCTCTAGAACCACCTTGTAACCATAGACTCTAAGTATTAGCAAACTAAGTTAGTTCCGTTTAGTTACTACTTAGGTTTTCAGGGTAACTTAGTTAGATCATCTAGTTCCTTAGTAACTAGTCTAACCATTTTTGTTAACTACTTTCTATCGGTTAAGAAAAGTCAAGCCATTTATATTAATCAATTTCTATTAGTTTACAAAAATAAGTCACAAAGACTTTTCCAGTCTATTTTTCGACGGATAAAAGATACTGGATCTATTACCCAATGAACAGAAGTTACTGTTCACAAAGCAGCAGATATTATCTGACAGATAATAAATTACAAAATATTTTTATTTCACAGATAAATTCTAAAAATTAAAAGACTGGGTAACGTATCTCTTGGATTCGAGTTTAGTAAGATCCCCCGGCTCCGAATAAATCAGTAAAGATTTTTCCTGGCCCAAAAATTATTATTTTCCTGACTCGAAGTAAATCACACACAATGATAAAAAACAGTCACAAAACAGTCAAAATAAATTTACAGCTCACAAAACAGTATGATTCAGACATTACTGTAAAATAGCAAATTTTGGGGTGTTACAATGATCTTATGGAATAATAACACTGTAACTGTCATACCAGTGTTGCGATAATATAGGGATTCTCTATAACTAAATAAGGAACATATCTTCTTTTGCAATTATAATGAGAATGTATCTCTTCATCAAGAGAACATATCAATCTAACCTTTATAAATATCAGGCTAAGTCACCCAAATCAAGTATGATTTATCCCATAGCATAAACCTTATTGGTGCACATCCTGACTTGAGCGTTGGAGTCTCTTTGCAGGTATCCACCCCCTTGGGCCAACACACTTGGTAACAACTGTGCATCGAAAGAGTCCTCCACATATGTGCCTATCTCAGGTACCCTCTGAATTTGCTTCAGAACAAATAGTTTAAGTAGAATGGAGGATGTTATCGTTATAAAGCATGATAAATTACTTTAAAAAAAAAAAGAGTTTATACTTTTTTCAAAGTTATCATTTGATTAACTACATTTCACAATTATTCCAAAAATATGTTCATTATATTTTAAATAAATAATTATTTGACTATAAAATTATATTAATAAAATGTGTGGATATAACCACTTTAAATAACATAGGTTTCCAGGAATGAAATAAGAAAAAAAAAAATGCAACTCATCAAAAGGAAAAACACTTTTAAAAAATATCATCTATCAAAATAATTTAAAAAGCGTGTAAATTACTAATGGAAGTCACATATCTTGGCACTAAGATTTTCACAAATACAGTTTCATATTCATTGTGATAATATTTGGTATATCATTTTTATATAAAATTTACACACTTTTATTCTCTAATTGATATATAATATATTAAAGTTAGAGTGTTTTTTAACCAAAAAAATGGAAAATAATTTTATTTATTCCAGTTTTAAATAATTTTGGGTCATATAATCTGAAATTAAAGGCACGTCATTGAAAAAGTTAACTCATTTATGTTTAACTTGTTAACCCAAATTTTGGTTTTGCAAAGGACTGAGTAGCTTTTTAAACCAATTTAGTTTTTTCAATTTTTGATTTTTAGATTGATTTTTATATGGATAGTTTTGGGCATGGTTGAGTGAGTTTAAAGTTAAACCTAACTAGTGTAGGACTCGATCTGCGGGTCCAATTGAACCAATGTTTAATACACTAACTCAATTCAAATTTTATTTTCCGAAAAAAATATTAAGTGTATTCAATGAAATTAATTGGCTTAATATTATATTTATTGTATGCAATCAATTTCTAGCAGAAAAACCTTAATGAAAATAATTGGTTATATGACAAGGAAAAGGTAATGGGAATGTTTTTCTCAGGGTTTTGTTTTCTGTGCGGCTGCCATGAGGGACGTTGGCTCTGATGATAAACCACCGGACGAAGGAGAAGGTAACAAGCAAAATAAAAATAAAAAACACCGGAAGGTTTCCTTTAAGGATAAGGTAATGGGAATAAAAGATGCACCGGTTTCAAGGCCAAAAGTAGACTTGCCCAAGGAGAACCTTGCACGGATTGAGTTTGAGGATGGCAATCCTCTAAAATCAATGGTGCGGACTTAGTTTTTGAGGGCCTATGTGCTCCATGGCAAGATGCCCTAGTCGTGAAACTTCTAAGGAAGAGCATTGTGTAACACCCCCTTCCGGGAGGCATTACATTTAAGATCGACTCCTTTAAAATCATTTACTCAAGTTATAAAAATTAATAGTATAAGATATGAGTTTCAAAAGCTTCTTTTCATGGATAACATAAACTGATCAAATTTTAGAAACACAAAACATAAAAACCATAAAATAGACTTTTCATAAAACGAAGTTTGTTACATCCATAATTACATTACATCATGTTCCAAAAGCATAAAACTTAAGTGTTCCAAAAAGTAAATATATACATATTATTACCAAATGAAGATTAAGCCTTGTCCAAATCCAAACACTTGATCTTCATCTAGATCCCCTTCGAGATCCCCAGCAGACAAAGCCCCCAGTCGGGGCATGTCACTACGGACGAGAGTCCGAGCAATCGACTCCACAGAGTCCTCCCTAAAAGAAGCTCCCCAATCATCCCAAGGCTCCCCAAGAGGCATGTAAAATTCCAAGTGAACAACTGCATCCATAGTAAATGTAGCCGCCTCATGCCGAGTCCTACTCCAAAGCAAAATGACATCTCCATCATACCGAATGTGTCCCATGTCCCACTGAACACTCCACGCTCCGATGGCCCCATGGAACTGTAGTTGGGCAAAACCTCGCGGATCTTGTCTTACCGTCATCACGGTCTTTTTTCATCATAAGTATAATATAGAAACAGATAGAATAATACAATAGAAGAGGTGAGATCCCCTACATCAATACCATCATGGCAGCAAGAAACACAACGAAAGACAATAATGCCTTTCATATACAATGATATCAAGAAATAACAGGTATAATCATAGCAGTACAGGAATAAGACAGATCAACAGGTATAAAACAGATCAACAAGTATAAAACAAATCAACAGGTATAAGACAGATCAATAAGTACAAGACAGATTAACAGGTACAGTCATGTTATTAATTAATATATGATTCAGCAAAGTACATCGAAATACATAAACACCGACTATACCACAATAAGATGTACACTGACTATGCATATGCACGATGTATATGTTGACCATCCTTATGCACAATGCAACTAGTTCCTACTCCATGGAGCTAACAATTCAGAGATGAATGTTCCAGAAGACCTGTCCCCCCTCAAAAGACAGTCAACGCCAGACCATGAAAAGCATAGTGCTTATCGGGTCCTCGTTGTGCGTTGCAACAGTGTCCACGACCAGGGGTATACAATGTGACAATAGGTCACTAAGTGGAACACCTCGCCCTGACGCCCCCTGAGATCCATCATGGATCACACTTATCCTGTAAGTTCTCGTTCACTCCTAGGCACAAAAGCCAACTATATAATGTCCAATGCATGAACGATGAAATCAAACCACTGTTGTACTATTCCCTAATGGTATTAAAGCAACCACTCATACAATTGTCCAATACCATTAGTATCAATGATATTATATAACCACCCATACAATTACATAATACCAATGATCCACTCGGGTCCAGTACTTCGGTTCCACAATCCACTTGGGTCCAGTATGTCGGCCTGGCAGTAACCTTACTGTTACTTTCAGTCATAAGATATCTTTGTCACATAATGCAGAAAATCATCATTCATGTCTCACAGTAACCTCACTGTTACTTTCAAATACAAGATATCTTTATTACAAAATTCAGAGAAGCATCATTCATGTCCCACAGTAACCTTACTGTTACTTTTAAATACAAGATACCTTTATTGCATAATTCAGAAAAATATCATTTATCACCTTGAGCTCACAAATTCTTTTCCTTTCCCTAAACCCTAAAATACCTCAAGTTTCCATTACTAAAACTCCTCAAAATCTCATTTACTAATATTCTTTCAAAAAAATTATATTGTTTTTAATTTAATAAAACCTTTTCCATTCTTATCTTCTAAATCTTTATTTCTTTATTATTAAACCAATTAGATTCACCACCAATAAATCATTATCCTTATTCCAAACCAAGTAGATTCACCACTAATAAATCATTATTATTATCTCAACTAACTAGATCCCCACTAAAAAATCATTATTATTATTCCAAACTATTCTAAAAACCATTCCCAGTAATATATTTAAAAGTCATTATCCCTCAAATCATAACATTGTGGTTATCTTCTCTCCTTACTTATCGATCATTTGATCCTAATTAGTCTCCCAAATCACCTAAGCAATATCTTCAAGTATTCTTTCTAAAAATTTCATTGTTCAACTTCTAAATGAAATCATTTCCATCCTAATTATTCTTCCATCCTATTATCAACTATGTTAAGTCTCCAAATTCACTCTTTCATCAAATTATCAAACATCTTGGCCAGAATCAATTCTTTTTAATGGTAAAAACTTGTTTCTTTCCTCTTTCAACTTGTACCCTCATGAATCATTATCCTTGTCACCTAATCATCTAAGTCCTTAATCAATAAACATTTTTCTCATGGATACCTCTTCCTTGGCCAAGAAGGTCGTGAGCCTCAAGAGATCAAGGGGACGAAAAAATTAATTCTTTTACAACATAATCATGACATGCCGCATACTTTAATCATCACAATTAATTTAGTTCATGCTTACTATCAAAATCACATCATCACATATATTCATTAAGCCATCAAAATCATCTCTTGCATACAACACATCATATAATCATACAATATCAAACAAATATAAATTTAAAAGTCACACAATCGAGTGGATGAATCCTCACGTGGACTCTCCACTCCCAACACAACCATTCATTCCTCACCACCATGAGTGGTTGATGAGGTTAATCTCCCTCTTACCTCAAGTGTAGCTCCCTAGCTCCTTGTGAGTCTTCTTGAAAAGTTTCTCCTTCCAAGGAGATCCTTAAAACAAAATAACACATAAACATCAACATTTAGGGTTTGGAAATAAGATGATTTTGAAAGAACCCACAACAACAGAATGTCTTAGTATGGGGTTTTAATTCAAGAGATGTGGATGGATAAAATTAAAGAAGATTAAGAGAGTGGGTTGAGGGTATGGCCATGAGGCTTTCCAAGAGAAAAGAAGAGAGTTTTATACTTTATTTTCTTGATTCTTGGTAGAAAAATGGGAATGAACTAGGTGATAGCATAAAAATCAATTCTTTGATCCTTTAAAATTAGTCTTGGCCGTGTGCCTTGGGAGAAAGAGCTGGAATAAAATATTTGATAGATAGTCATTCACAAACAAACAAGGAAAGCTTAAGAAAGATGAAACTTTACCTTAGAAGCTTTTAAATCTTAGATTGTAGAATCACTTGAACAAGCCAAAATTTTCATCCAAATGGTTTTAGGAAAGGATGTTGATTCAAGAAATGTGGTTGTTAGAATTTTTTGAAGGTGAAATGGTGGTATTTGGGGTGGTGGCTGTGAGATGAAGGAGAGAAAATGGAGATGAGAGCTTTAGGGGTGATTTTAAGAAGAAAATATCTTCAAACAATATGTAATTTCAAGCAATGTGATTGCTTGAAATTAAACAAACATGGAGGCCGGAGGAAGAGGTGTGGCCATGTGGTTGGAGAGGAGAGGAAGAGAGAGAAAATGAGAGAAAGTTGGAAAAATTTTGAGTGGAGAGAGAAAGTGATAATTTTTGTGAAAATGAGAAAGGTGATGGCTTGTGAAAAGATGACAAACTTGTCATCTTTTCCACACCTCCAAAACTGTGCCCCTATGGGAGAAAGGAGCCAAACTTCCTTTGCAAGTTTCTCCTAAAGCTTCTTCAAGAAGCTTCTCATATTTTCCCAAAAAGTCAAATCGTGATGTCATGTAGTGATGTCACCTAGATGATATCATAAAAGTGACTCGATAGAAATAATCTACTAAATTTTTATTGCAAGCTATTATCCGGTAGATAATAGTCATAGTTAACAAAGCTGGTATTCGTTGTCCAATGGACAATAGAGTATCCCAAATTTTTATCTGTCAGAAAAAATTTTGAAAAATGAAAACTTCATAAACTGTGTCCGACATCGGGTTTAGTAAGATCTCCCGTCATCATTTCCATAGTCTAAGGTTTTCCAGCCTCGTGGAAAAGATTTCATTTTTTCGGCCTCGCGAGTGCACGTAAAATGAGGAATATATTAAAATAATCAAACAACGCAAATAATTCCAAAAAAATTCACAAAAATCACAAAATATTATAAAATGACTATATATCATGAAATAAGTAATTTTTGGGGTGTTACAACTCTCCCCTTCTAAAAAGAAATTTTGTCCTCGAAATTTGTTATATCTTAGAACACATGTGGATATTGCTTCTTGTAGAAAATTCTCCAGATCTCCAATGCAACCACAAAAGTTAACTCCGAGCTTGTGTAGGGTAGTTCTTCTCATGTACTCTTAGTTGCCTTGAAGCATACGCTAATACTCCTTCTATTCCGAACAAGAATACGTTCTAAACTCTATCATGAAACATCACGAAACGTCTCAAAAGGTTCATTGAGATTGGACAGAATCATCACTGACAAAGTAGTTGAGTGTCTCTTCAACCCTTGAAAAATTTCTTCACCAATTAATCCCACATAGCTACGAATCTCCGTTATGGTCTTCAGTTTTTCCCATTGGAGAACTGCTTTAACTTTTGACAAATCCACAACAATTCCTTCTTTTGAAATCATATGCCCTAAGAATTTAACCTCCTCCAACCAAAATTCACATTTTAATAACTTGGCATACAACTCCTTCTCCTTTAGGATCTGAAGAATCACACTGAGAGGTTCAGCATGTTCTTCCGAGCTTTGAGAATCGGTCAAAACGTCGTCAATAAGGACAACGACAAATCCATCTAAGTAAGAAAGAAATATCCTATTCACATGATCCACAAATATTGATGGAGTATTCGTTATTTCGAATAGCATTACTAAATACTTGTAGTGCTCATGATGTGTCAGAAAAGTTATTCCGGGAACATCTTCTACTTTTACGCGGACCTGAGGGTAACTAGAATACAAATTAATCTTGGAGAAGACAACAGCTCCCTTCAGTTGGTCCATTAGATTATTTATCCTCGATCTTAACAGGAAATGTCTCCTAGGTCAAGTCCTTTTCAAATTATACTGTATTTAGCACTATGATATGATTTGGACTAGGAATATTCTTTCTTGCAATGGCGGTGCATGGAGAAACATCAGGAAGGTCAGGAAGGAAAGGTAGAAAAACTATCTGATAGGTTATCAAACATACCCCACAAAGAATTTGATATAACCCAATTCTAGAAACAAACTCTTAAAATTTTATTAGAACAATTTGACAAGATATGGCTAGAAGATAACTAATCCATTTTCAAGATCACGCTTAATTCGCGAAAGAGATAAACAAATCAAATCAATAGAAAGGATTCAGTCCTCAACAAGTCATAGGATAATTTTAAACAGGCTTAAGTAGTAATAGTAAGGTTAGCAATAGGTAATAGTGATATTCAAGTCAAAAGGGAAATGTCAACATAAACCCAATGGTTCACATAGTCAAAGGTAACAGAAGAAAGGGTCACCCCTGAGTCAAATAGTACAATTTAAGACTTATTTCCTATGTGTCACAACCGTCCCGAAGGGCATCGCGAAAATAAAAAGAAAAGAGGAAAATACCTCGAGGTGTTGGGAGTCGCCACCAATCGCTTTATCCATTAAATGGAATGGTGCAATTGAACACCTAAAAGATGGTCTACATTTCAGAGTTTGAGGTTCGGGGGTTGATTACGGGTAGGGAAGGTGTTAGCACCCTACACCGTCCGTTCTAAGAACGGTTACCTATTTAATCTAATGTTATTTACAAATTAATTAAATTGGTCCTTTATTAAAAGAAAAAAAATATTTTTTTTGTTTTTCTTTAACATGTCCCATTTTGTCAAGCATAATCAAATATGATAAATGACTAAGACATGGAATGAGTGGCTAAATAGCCATTATTTTAGAACAAATTCTAAGTCGACAACATATTATATAAAAGTGGTGAATTAAAATTTTATTTTTTGGAGAGAAGTAATTTTCAAAATAAATGGCCAAATAAAAAAATTATTTCAATGAATAATTTTAATTCAAAGAAATTTGTTTAAGGTAAGAAAATGTTTTTTTAAGTAAATGGCCAAATAAAATCTCTTTTATAATCAAGGAAAAAAATATTTTTAGGCACAAAGAGATTTTTGTAATAATTAAAAAAAAGTCTTCATAAAAAAAATAAAATTTTAATTCACCACAATTATAATGTTGAAACTGTATGAAATTGTTCACTTTTATTTGAATATTTTATTTTACAAAAAAAAAGTTTTATTTTGGTTTATAAAAAAAAAGTTGTATTTTAGTTTACATAATTATTTTAATTTTGATGTAGGGGATTAGACCTCGCCAGCGCTCCTGGCAAAATCCAATATAAAGCCTCAAGATTATCGGGAAGAGTGTATTTGATCGGCGCTCCGATCCTCTCCCAATTTTTCTGTCATCGGCAATTGAAAATTATTTGGTTAATATATTAATTCAAAAATAAATAAATTAAAGTAAAGCACAAGTACAAATGCATAATGATATTATTACAAGTGAAGTGATATGGAATAAAATTATTTTATACAAATATGAATGACAACAATGAAAATATAATAAACATGTAAAATTCAAGACATCAATAGAAAGTTAAAGCCTAAATGAAAGGTAAAAATAAAATTAAAAAAGGGAAAATAAAAAATAAAAATAAAAATAAAAACAAACCAAAAAAAAAAAAAAAAAGAAAGAAAGAGCAGACTTACCTCCAAGGCGTATAAAAATGCTATGCTCAAAGAATTCTACACAGAGCCTCACACGTTCTCTTCAAATCGAACCTTGAAAAGCAGCCCACTTGCATGGAGAAAATTTTTTACTAAAGTCTTGACCTCTTATACTTAGTATTAAGCCCAAGTAAAAAAAATTACTAAAATTCTCGGGCTCTTATACTTTGTATTAAGCTTAAGTGTATATTTTTTGGATGTGCAAACCATTGAGAAGCACTTCTTTATATAGGAGGAGGGGAGGGAGAAGGATCTTGACTTCTCCAATGTGGGACTTAGACACTTTAGTTTTTTCAACATTTTCCCTTTTTTTTCATTTTTTCCTTTCGATTTTTTTAGATTTTCATTCACTTTTCAAGGTTTAGAAATAAACTTTATGGACAAAATTGAGTGTTCATACCTTGATCAAGTAACAAAAATAAAAAAATTATGGACAAAATTGGGTATCAACAGCTGCCCCCCTTTGTTTTACATTTAGAATAAATGAAAAACAAAGGAATTGATTCAATTTTGTCCATGAAAAGGTAAAAACTTAAGGATTCAGGTGTCCGCTGAAGTTTAACAAAAAACAAGGAAGCAATGGGTACGAGGACCCAAAAGTTTGCAGAGTCAGGTATCTGCTGAAGCTTAACAAAAATAAGGTAAGAAGCTTACAGAGTCGGGTATCTGTTGAAGCTTAACAGAAAACTTAAAAGCAATGGGTGCAGGGACCCAGAAAAGGTAAAAAGCTTGTGGAGTCAGGTATCCGCTGAAGCTTAACAGAAATAAGGTAAGAAACTTACGGAATTGGGTATCCGTTGAAGTTTACCAGAAAACTTAAAGGCAATGGGTACGGGGACCCAAAAACAATGGGTACGAGGACCCAGAAAAGGTAAAAAGCTTGCCGAGTCAGGTATCCGCTGAAGCTTTAACAAAAACAAGGTAAGAAGCTTACGGAGTCAGGTATCCGTTGAAGCTTACCAGAAAACTTAAAGGTAATGGGTACGGGGACCCAAAAACAACGGGTACGAGGACCCAAAAGGTAAAAAGCTTACGGAGTCAGGTATCCGCTAAAGCTTAACAAAAACAAGGTAAGAAGCTTACGGAGTCGGGTATCCGTTGAAGCTTAACAAAAACAAAGAGGCAATGGGTACGAGGACCCAAAAACAACAGGTACGAGGACCCAAAAGGTAAAAAGCTTGCGGAATCAGGTATCTGCTGAAGCTTAACAAAAACAATGTAAGAAGCTTACGGAGTCAGCTATCCATTGAAACTTAATAGAAAACTTAAAGGCAATGGGTACGGGAACCTGAAAACATAAAACAATGGGTACGAGGACCCAAAAGGTAAAAAGCTTGCGGAGTCAGGTATCCGCTGAAGCTTAACAAAAAAAATTTAAAAGCAATGGGCACGGAGACCCGGAAACGAGAACACAATGGGCACGGGGGCCCGGAAACCAGAACATGTAACACCTCAAATTTCCTATATCTTAAATAGTAATTTTGACAGTTAACAAAATTTTACTGTTTAGTAATTTCTAGATACTGTAAAATTATTTTGTTTATTCCATCAGCGTATTTGATCGTTTTGAGTGATTTACTCCGTGTCAGGAAAATAAAAATTTTTGGGTCAGGAAAAACTTTACGTAATTTAATTTTTACCATTTGGTAATTATTTTACGTAATCTGATTTGATATTTGTGCGTTTTCTAATTTTTTTGATTTTATGTGTGATTTTGAATTTTTTTCTATTTGTGGGCCCCATGAGGTGTTTGTGGGCCCAGGTGACCTTACGTGGGCCCAGGTGGGTCCTGCAAAGTGAAAAATTTTCTACGCATAGAAAAATTTGTACTGTTTAGACGGAGACAGGGGATCTTACTAAACCTGAATCCGGAAATAGTTTTAGAAATTTTCTTGTATTGTGTTTTGTACTGTATTTAATTTATCAGGTGATAAAAATACAATAAATATATTCTTTCGTGGAGTTTTTAGTAGATAAAATAGAAATTATATTACTTAAGTCAACACTGGTGGTTTGGATATCTACCATTGATTTAATTAACAGTTAAGAAATAAATTTAATAAAGAAGTATTGGATAATCACCATTGATTTAATCAATGGTGTGAGAATAAACTTAGTTAGGCAAGCTTCAATATCAACCGTAGATTTAATCAACGGTGTAAATTTGATTATATAAAGTGACCATTTACAACCATTGGATTTAGAATTGATCAAGGGTGAAGATTTGGTCTTGTAAAGTAACAAGGACCATTTATGACCATTGGATGAAGAATTAATCAAGGGTGGAGATTTGGTCTTCTAAAAAGGTTATGACTAATTATAACCCTTGGATTTAAAGTTTGAAGGAGCAATCTTGACCATTTATTTTGGAGACACATCTAATGGTTAGAATTTAAAGGAGAAGGATCCAATGGCTTAGATTTAGTCTTCTAAAAATTAAAAGTCTACCTAAATCCTAACCATTGAATTAATCAATGGCTAGAAATGCTTCAAATAATGGCCTAATTAATAAGCCAAGTAAACTAAATTAAATGTTAAATTGTTATAATCTAATTCTTAATTAGATATCCTAATTTTAATTAGAGATTATAATATATGAAATAATATGTCTAATTAATTAGTTATGTAATTAGAAAATTAGTTAAGATTGATTAGGAAACTTAATCTAATGAATTAACTAATCAATTAGCAAGTAATTATGACAACTTTGGAGTGCATGATGAAGGGGGGACGGTTGGAGAAGCAAGAAAGAAGAAGAGACATGTTGAGACATGTTGGAGTAGCCTTTTTAGGCCAAAGAAAAAGCTTGAAGACATTAATTAGATGTCTTGACCAATTATTGGTCATTTTCCTAAAGCAAAATTATTTTCTTCTTTCTCTCCATGCAATGCTACAGCTGCCCACTTCAATTCAGCCATTTGATTTCATTTGTATCACATTTTATAAAACTTAACTCATTCTCTCTCTTCTCTCTCTTCCAATTTGTCAAGAACACCAAGAACAACACTATTTTCTTTCCTTCCTTGAGCATTCGGTCACCACCCATGGAACCACTTTCAATCTTCCATAATTTTATCTAGCTACATATCTTGAATCATCTAGTCAATTTAAAACACTTTCATGTTGGAGACTTTCTCTAAATCATTCATCTTCATCACTCAACCAAGCCAAGAGCACAAAACAACCATTTTCCTTCATTTTCTCACCAAATGGTTCGGCCATGACCACCAAAAGCACCACCCATCACTTTTAATTTCATCCAACCATAGATCTTGAATCTACATGATATTCTAAGCAACTTTCATGTTGGAGACTTTCTCAAAATCATTCATCTTCATGGACTTTCTTCAAGAGCCAAGTTATTGAGTTTTAAGGTGAAGTGTAAGAAGAATTCAATTCTTATCTCTTTTTCATGATCTAAACCATGTTTGATCCATGGTTCCTCTTAATCAAGCTTAGTATACTAATTTCTATGTATTTTGTTTTAAATTTGAGAAGCCCTTGGTGGTGAAGGACTTGTAAAGAGAAGCAAAATGAAGAAGCTTTAAGGATCTTCAAGAGGTGAGAGGGAGATCCATCTCACCAACCAATTATGGTGGTGGGAGATGGTCTTATATTTGATGGATTGTGAATTCATGTGAGAATTCCAATCTATGGTTATGTAATAATTAATTGTGTGTTTATGAGCTTTGCTTTATTTTCTTATGCTTTGATTATTTTTGTCTATGCATAATATGCTTTGCATGATTTTATGACTTTGATAGTATACTTATAATATGCATGATGAGTATATGGCATGTTTGTGATATTTATGATGAAATATATATATATGTATGCCATGATGTGTGGATGGAAAGAAAATTGATCTTGTTTCCCATGGCCAAGGAAGAGCTACAGTTTTGATGCCCTTGATATAGGTCAATGTTGAAAATTTTCAAGAACAAGGAAATTAAATTTTGATCCCTAGAACAATGAGAATTTTGGCCAAGACACCTCAAAATAGGTGTTTACAAATTAATATGTTTATGAAAGAATAAAATTGGATTGATTTGAGGAGTATGAAAAATGAACTAAAGGTTTGTTTTTTTAAGAAAATATGAACACAAATTTTAGAATGAAATTTTATTGATTTATTTTGTGTAGAAACAAGAATGGAATTTATTTAAGTTAGAAGAAAAATATTTCATGGTTCCAATGGCCATCTATAAGATTTTGATAATTTAGAAAAATGTTTTGATGCTATGAAATACAAGAATTTTCAAATAAGAATTTTTGAAAAGGGAATTAAGTGTTATAAATTAAGTGAAGTGTAATTTTCATAAATAAAAGAAAAAAAGAAGATTGAAAGTATTGAACTTCAAATTAATCAATTTTTAGAAGTGATATAAAGGAAAACGTTTGTAACTTAAAATTTCTAACAGAGAATTTATTTATTGGGTTTTGGAAAACGTTAGGAAATTTAAAGTTAAGAAACAATAATTAAATCAACTCAATATGATTTTGTAGGACTAGGTTAATAAAAAGTGATTTTGAGAAAATATATATTAAGGAAAAGATTTTTGACTAAGAATGAAAAAGGATTTGCAAAGAAAGTGAAAATGAATTTGAACAAATGGGTTTGTGTTATGACCAATCGGTACTTTGGTTTTGAAAATAAAACTTTAATGGTTTTGTTTGTGTAAAACCATATCAATTTAAAAGGAAAAATGTTTTGATAATTTTTCAATAGTAATGCCTAGATTTTGATGAAACAAAGTAATTTTTCAAGTGAAAATACAATTGATTTAATACAAGAAATTTGAAAAGGGAATCAGAGTATTTTACTCACTTGAAAAATTAAGTTTTGTAAACGAAAATATTTTCAAACTTCAATTTATTTTGAAGTAGGTTATTTTGGAAATGATTTGGGGAAAAATGGAGAATATAATGGTATTTTGAGAATTAACTCAAGTATAACTTATTTTCAAGTTTTAAAGTACGTTTGGAAATTTTAAGATTTGAAACATTGATTTATATCAATGAAAAAGTAATTTTGTGGATTATATTTGAAAAAAAATTTCTTGAGTAAAGAAATGTGAAAAAAGATTTTCTTGAGTAAGAAAATGTGAAAAATGAAGTACAAAGTCATAATATTTTGAGAAAGAATGAAATGGAATTTTTGAAGGTTAAGAAATATTTTTCGTAATAGAATTGTGGTGAAAAATGATTTACGTATCTTAAAAATGATTTAGAATATAGTAAAATATTCCTATGCGATTTAAAATATGTTAAAATATTTTTACGTGATTTGAATTATGTTTAAATATTTTACGTGAGTTTAAATATTTGATGTACTGTTGAAAAATCACTATGTGATTTAAAAGTAATAGAATATTTTTATGGTATTGTGAAAATATAACAGAAACGTTTCAGAATTTTAAAAACGTAATAGAAGTGTTACGATATTTTGAAAACATAACAGAAACATTTTGGAATTTTGAAAACATAATGAAAATGTTGCGCAATCTTGTGAAAATACGGCGAAAGTGTTTTATAACTATGAAAACATGATAACATGATTTTGTGTTGAAAATACAGTATAATTACTGTTTAACCAGTGTATGGACACTGTATGAGAGAGTGACATGTTTTGCCTATGATTGGTATTTGGTGCATTTTATATGCATTGGAAAGAGATGTCTTATTTGAATTTGGTGCATTATATATGCATTGAAAAGATTTGGCCCGTTGGGGTTGGACTTGCACTGATATACTCGTGCATTGTACAAATGAAATTGAAAAGATTTGACCCTTTGGGGTTGGACTTGCACTGATATATTCGTGCATTGTATAAAATATGGCTAATAGCTATTATGGCCCTTGTGGTTGAAGAGGGAATGAGAATTGATAGTGAAGTCTATGATGGATCTTGGGGGCATCAAGGCGCGGCGGTCGACCAGTGGACAGTTGGCGAGTACCCTGTGCCACTTGGCGATGCAGTCCGTTGCAACGCATTGGTGATACCTGACAAGAACACGATTCTTTTCAACGACTAGGAGATTGTCTTTGGGCTAAGGCTGACAATTAACCAGAGCATTCTTCTCAAAATTGTGAAAACCTCCATGGAGTTGTTTTTGATAAAATGAGTCTTTGTGCATATGTATAAATCTGAGCATTTATATCTGTGTGATATATTAATTGAGGAATATTGGTTATTGGTTATGACAATTGTTTTGAATACTTTGATGATGATTAAACTGATAAATGATTAGATGATGATAGTTGATTAATGCCGATAGCATGATTTTGGTATGATCTATCGTATGATATTGTTGTTTGTGTTATCTCTGTCTTTGCCATGTTGGTATTGGTGTAGGTGATCTCACCTCTTTGTTATCTGTTTTCTTTGTGTGTGCATACTTGTTAAAATCAAATAATAGAAGGATCGAGTTGTCTTAGACATAACGGGCGATGGATATTCCGAGATTGGTGACAACAATAAGGAGTGGACATTCGGGACTCGAAGGTGTGCAGTGTTGACAAAGGAACGGATGTCGATGCATCAAGATGGACGAGAAAAAGGAATAAGTATGTTAAAGTTTCTCGTTAACGTTGTACCGTGCTATTAAGTAGGACCCGTCATGGGGTTTGCTACTGTAAAAAAAAATAAGTCTGTTAATTTTATATTTCTCTTTAAATTGTGATATTAATTGGTGTCAATATTGCATAATGAATAGTTGAAATATGATTTTCAATGTTACCTAATATTTTCAGTAAATTTACGTTTCAGTAAAGAAGAAATTTTAAAACTCATCTTTTATAACTCAAACTTTGTGCGAACTTCTTTTCAGATTATGAGTTGGAAGTCAGACATGTGATACCCTGAGGAGGGTGTTAATTAGTTGGTATCAGAGCACGGTTTGAGTCTTTTGGGGTTTGTGGTTAGGTCTATTTTGCTTGTGTTGTGTTCTCTGTGTGTTTGTTTCCCGAAGGGAAATAATGTTGTTTATAATGGATATTAGATCCATTGTATTTCAATCCGCACGCCTCGAGAAAAAAAAAAGGAATGGCTCGGGATAGTTATACTTGTGTGGAAGTGAAACATGTTACTAGTAATGCGATTTGCAGCTACGGAGCAACGTGAGCAATGTGGAAAGACGACTGCACGAATAAAGGACCACTGTTCAGTGGGAAACCGGAAGTTGAAGTTTAGGATCTGATGGAAGAGAATCAGTCTTGGAATATAAGATTTCGTAATTTTGGAACCTGGTATTTTTTTAGGATATTGAGAAAGTAATTGATTTCGATGGAAGATGAATTTACAACCATTGAGGAAACCAAAAGCAGTAAGTGATGTGAAAGAAAGTACTTAAATGAAGGAATGTACGTCAAGAAAACAATTTGCGAAAGAGTTGGACACATTTCCAAATAGTATAATCTCTGATGTGTTCTTTGAAAATAGAGTTTTCTATTAGTAAATTTTTTTATAGTAAGGGAAGTTGTTACTCTGAATGGAACGGGAGTGTTCTGAGCGGAAGATTTAAACAATGGAGATTGCGTCATTGGAGCTAATCCTATAAACCATACTGAATATTTCTGTGAGTGACCTATTCTTTATGACATATGATTGAGTAGATCAATTATATGTTAGAGTTATTCGTTATCCTCTGATTTGTTTACTTCTGTTTCTATTCTTAGCTAATCGAGCTATTCAAGTTATTCAAATTGTTGTTATAGATCAAAACTTTGTATTAGTTTGATCTGTTGTTCAAAAATTTTGTGTTAGTTTGATCTGTTTCATAAACAGACGTGGTCTTTGAAAATGGATTGGTTATTTTCCAGCCATATCCAATGAGATTATTTTAACAGACTGTGGGTAATCCAGAGAAAATTCATTTTTTGAAAATCGGGTTACATCCAATTCTTTGCTGGATATATTCAATAACAGGTTCGATTCATTTTGTTATCTTTCATGATGTTTTCTTTCATCTCCTGCAACTGAAGGAATATCTTGCAAGAAAGGATATTTCTATATTTGTATCCGTGTTAACGTATCTGAGTAACGCAGCAAAAGCGTGGTGAATTTTTCAAAAGATTAGAACAATTCTTCTATGGGAAAATTTAAGACGGTAATGGAAAACCGTAGAAAAATTTTTTTTATGGAAGTATCTGGTATCGTGCTGTGGAAAGGAGAACTCGGTTAGTGAGACATTTCCTGTTAAAAGCAAAAATCTAGAATATGTAGTGATACGAGGATAAGGAAATTTTAAGTAATACATTACATTAGCTGAACATTTCATTACATTAGTTGGAAGTTATCTGAGAAAAACTATTCTAGGCATGAATGAAGATCGGTTGTTGTTATGTTGATATCAGAGATATGAAAATTCTTTCTTTCTGGAGTAACATTCAACATCTTCAGTAATAACCAACAAAATCTCTATGATAGGAGTCTGAGATGTCTGTTTGATCAGGAGAAGTTGAACATCAGCAAAGAGATTTTGTGGGATTAGAATAGTATAGCAAGACGTACGAGAGGAAGCTTCATGAGAATTGGAAAATAAGATGAAAGCACCATATCCTTATTTATTCTGAGGGTGTGAAATCATGGTCATGAAATTTCAAGGACGAAATTTCTATAAAGAGGGGGAGTATTGTAACACCCCAAATTTCCTATATCTTAAAAAGTAATTTTTGAGTTAATGTAATTTTACTTGTTTAGTAATTTCTGATATCTTGTAAAATTATTTTGTTTATTCCGTCAGCGTATTTGATCGTTTTGAGTGATTTACTCCGTGTCAGGAAAATAAAAATTTTTGGGTCAGGGAAAACTTTATGTAATTTAATTTTTACCATTAGGTAATTATTTTACATAATCTGATTTGATATTTGTGCGTTTTCTAATTTTTGTGATTTTATGTGCGATTTTGAATTTTTTTCTATTTGTGGGTCCAGGTGACCTTACGTGGGCCCAGGTGGGTCCCGCAAAGTGAAAATTTTTCTACGCATAGAAAAATTTGTACTGTTTAGACGGAGACAGGGGATCTTACTAAACCTGAATCCGGAAACAGTTTTAGAAATTTTCTTGTATTGTGTTTTGTACTGTATTTAATTTATCTGGTGATAAAAATATAGTAAATATATTCTTTCGTGGGGTTTTTAGTAGATAAAAATAGAAATTATATTACTTAAGTCAACACTGGTGGTTTAGATATCTACCATTGATTTAATTAACGGTTAAGAAATAAATTTAATAAAGAAGTATTGGATAATCACCATTGATTTAATCAATGGTGTGAGAATAAACTTAGTTAGGCAAGCTTCAATATCAACCGTAAATTTAATTAACAGTGTAAATTTGATTATATAAAGTGACCATTTACAACCATTGGATTTAGAATTGACCAAGGGTGGAGATTTGGTCTTGTAAAGTAACAAGGACCATTTATGACCATTGGATGAAGAATTAATCAAGGGTGGAGATTTGGTCTTCTAAAAAGGTTATGACTAATTATAACCCTTGGATTTAAAGTTTGAAGGAGCAATCTTGACCATTTATTTTGGAGACACATCTAATGGTTAGAATTTAAAGGAGAAAGATCCAATGGCTTAGATTTAGTCTTCTAAAAATCAAAAGTCTACCTAAATCCTAACCATTGAATTAATCAATGGCTAGAAATACTTCAAATAATGGCCTAATTAACAAGCCAAGTAAACTAAATTAAATGTTAAATTATTATAATCTAATTCTTAATTAGATATCCTAATTTTAATTAGAGATTATAATATATGAAATAATATGTCTAATTAATTAGTTATGTAATTAGAAAATTAGTTAAGATTGATTAGGAAACTTAATCTAATGAATTAACTAATCAATTAGCAAGTAATTATGACAACTTTGGAGTGCATGATGAAGGGGGGGACGATTGGAGAAGCAAGAAAGAAGAAGAGACATGTTAATACATGTTGGAGTAGCCTTTTTAGGCCAAAGAAAAAGCTTGAAGACATTAATTAGATATCTTGACCAATTATTGGTCATTTTCCTAAAGCAAAATTATTTTCTTCTTTCTCTCCATGCAATGCTACGGCTGCCCACTTCAATTCAGCCATTTGATTTCATTTGTATCACATTTTATAAAACTTAACTCATTCTCTCTCTTCTCTCTCTTCCAATTTGTCAAGAACACCAAGAACAACACCATTTTCTTTCCTTCCTTGAGCATTCGGTCACCACCCATGGAACCACTTCCAATCTTCCATAATTTTATCTAGCTACATATCTTGAATCCTCTCATCAATTCAAAACACTTTCATGTTGGAGACTTTTTCTAAATCATTCATCTTCATCACTCAACCAAGCCAAGAACACAAAATAACCATTTTCCTTCATTTTCTCACCAAATGGTTCGGCCATGACCACCAAAAGCACCACCTATCACTTTTAATTTCATCCAACCATAGATCTTGAATCTACATGATATTCTAAGCAACTTTCATGTTGGAGACTTTCTCAAAATCATTCATCTTCATGGACTTTCTTCAAGAGCCAAGTTATTGAGTTTTTAAGGTGAAGTGTAAGAAGACTTCAATTCTTATCTCTTTTTCATGATCTAAACCATGTTTGATCCATGGTTCCTCTTAATCAAGCTTAGTATACTAATTTCTATGTATTTTGTTTTAAATTTGAGAAGCCCTTGGTGGTGAAGGACTTGGAAAGAGAAGCAAAATCTAGAAGCTTTGAGGATCTTCAAGAGGTAAGAGGGAGATCCATCTCACTAACCAATTATGGTGGTGGGAGATGGTCTTATATTTGATGGATTGTGAATTCATGTGAGAATTCCAATCCATGGTTATGTAATAATTAATTGTGTGTTTATGAGCTTTGCTTTATTTTCTTATGCTTTGATTATTTTTGTCTATGCTTAATATGCTTTGCATGATTTTATGACTTTGATAGTATACTTATAATATGCATGATGAGTATATGGCATGTTTGTGATATTTATAATGAAATATATATATGTATGCCATGATGTGTGGATGGAAAGAAAATTGATCTTGGTTCCAATGGCCAAGGAAGAGCTACAGTTTTGATGCCCTTGATTTGGGTCAATGTTAAAATTTTTCAAGAACAAAGAAATTAAATTTTGATCCCCAGAACAATGAGAATTTTGGCCAAGACACCTCAAAATAGGTGTTTACAAATTAATATGTTTATGGAAGAATAAAATTGGATTGATTTGAGGAGTATGGAAAATGAACTAAAGGTTTGTTTTTTTAAGAAAACATGAACACAAATTTTAGAATGAAATTTTATTGATTTATTTTGTGTAGAAACAAGAATGAAATTTATTTAAGTTAGAAGAAAAATATTTCATGGTTCCAATGGCCATCTATAAGGTTTTGATAATTTAGAAAAATGTTTTGATGCTATGAAATACAAGAATTTTCAAATAAGGATTTTTAAAAAGGGAATTAAGTGTTATAAATTAAGTGAAGTGTAATTTTCATAAATAAAATAAAAAGAAGACTGAAAGTATTGAACTTCAAATTAATCAATTTTTAGAAGTGATATCAAGGAAAACGTTTGTAACTTAAAATTTCTAATAGAGAATTTATTTATTGGGTTTTGGAAAACGTTAGGAAATTTAAAGTTAAGAAATAATAATTAAATCAACTCAATATGATTTTGTAGGACTAGGTTAATAAAAAGTGATTTTGAGAAAATATATATTAAGGAAAAGATTTTTGACTAAGAATGAAAATGGATTTGCAAAGAAAGTGAAAATGAATTTGAACAAATGGGTTTGTGTTATGACCAATCGGTACTTTGGTTTTGAAAATAAAACTTTAATGGTTTTGTTTGTGTAAAACCATATCAATTTAAAAGGAAAAATGTTTTGATGATTTTTTAATAGTAATGCCTAGATTTTGATGAAACAAAGTAATTTTTCTAGTGAAAATATAATTGATTTAATACAAGAAATTTGAAAAGGGAATCAGAGTATTTTACTCACTTGAAAAATTAAGTTTTGTAAACGAAAATATTTTCAAACTTCAATTTATTTTGAAGTAGGTTAATTTGGAAATGATTTGGGGAAAAATGGAGAATATAATGGTATTTTGAGAATTAACTCAAGTATAACTTATTTTCAAGTTTTGAAGTACGTTTGGAAATTTTAAGATTTGAAACATTGATTTATATCAATGGAAAAGTAATTTTGTTGATTATATTTGAAAAAGAATTTCTTGAGTAAAGAAACGTGGAAAAAGATTTTCTTGAGTAAGAAAATGTGAAAAATGAAGTACAAAGTCATAATATTTTGAGAAATGATGAAATGGATTTTTTGAAGGTTAAGAAATATTTTTCGTAATAGAATTGTGGTGAAAAATGATTTACGTATCTTAAAAATGATTTAGAATATAGTAAAATATTCCTACGTGATTTAAAATATGTTAAAATATTTCTACGTGATTTGAATTACGTTTAAATATTTTACGTGAGTTTAAATATTTGACGTACTGTTGAAAAATCACTATGTGATTTAAAAGTAATAGAATATTTTTACGGTATTGTGAAAATATAACAGAAACGTTTCAAAATTTTGAAAACGTAACAGAAACATTTTGAAATTTTGAAAACATAATGAAAATGTTGCGCAATCTTGTGAAAATACGACGAAAGTGTTATATAACTATGAAAACATGATAACATGATTTTGTGTTGAAAATACAGTATAATTACTATTTAATCAGTGTATGGACACTGTATGAGAGAGTGACATGTTTTGCCTATGATTGGTATTTGGTGCATTTTATATGCATTGGAAAGAGATGTCTTATTTGAATTTGGTGCATTATATATGCATTGAAAAGATTTGGCCCGTTGGGGTTGGACTTGCACTGATATACTCGTGCATTGTACAAATGAAATTGAAAAGATTTGGCCCTTTGGGGTTGGACTTGCACTGATATATTCGTGCATTGTATAAAATATAGCTAATAGCTATTATGGCCTTTGTGGTTGAAGAGGGAATGAGAATTGATAGTGAGGTCTATGATGGATCTTAGGGGCGTCAAGGCGCTGGTGATCGATCGTGGACGGTTAAGCGAAGTACCCTGTGCCACTTGGCGATGCAGTCCGTTGCAACGCATTGGCGATGCCCGACAAGAACACGATTCTTTTCAACGACTGGGAGATTGTCTTTGGGTTAAGGCTGACAATTAACCAGAGCATTCTTCTCGAAATTGTGAAAACCTCCATGGAGTTATTTTTGATAAAATGAATCTTTGTGCATATGTATAAATCTGAGCATTTATATCTGTGTGATATATTAATTGAGGAATATTGGTTATTGGTTATGACAATTGTTTTGAATACTTTGATGATGATTGAACTGATAAATGATTAGATGATGATAGTTGATTAATGCTGATAGCATGATTATGGTATGATCTATCTGTATGATATTGCTGTTTGTGTTATCTCTGTGCCGCCATGTTGGTATTGGTGTAGGTGATCTCACCTCTTTGTTATCCTATTTTGCTGTGTTTGTACTGTTAAAATCAAATAATAGAAGGATCGAGTTGTCTTAGACGTAACGAACGATGGATATTCTGAGATTGGTGACAACAATAAGGAGTGGACATTCAGGACTCGAAGGTGTGCAGTGTTGACAAAGGAACAGATGTCTGATGCATCAAGATGGACAGAAAAAGGAATAAGTATGTTAAAGTTTCTCGTTAACGTTGTACTGTGCTATTACGTAGGACCCGTCATGCGGTTTGCTACTGTAGAAAAAAAATAAGTCTGTTAATTTTATATTTCTCTTTAAATTGTGATATTAATTAGTGTCAATATTGCATAATCAATAGTTGAAATATGATTTTCAATGTTACCTAATATTTTCAGTAAATTTACGTTTCAGTAAAGAAGAAATTTTAAAACTCATCTTTTATAACTCAAACTTTGTGCGAACTTCTTTTCAGATTATGAGTCAGAAGTCAGACATGTGATACCCTGAGGAGGGTGTTACAGAATACAATGGGTGTTGGAACCGAAAAACTAAAAGACAATGGGCACGGGGCCCAGAAAGGAAAAGACGATGGGCGCGGGGGCCCGAAAAGGAAAACACAATGGGCGCGGGGGCGCAAAACGAGAATACAATGGGTGTAGGAACCCAAAAACTAAAAGACAATGGGCACAGGGCCCAGAAAAGAAAAGATAATGGGCGCGGGAGCCCGGAAAGGAAAACACAATGAGCGCGGGGGCCCGAAAACGAGAATACAATGGGTGTAGGGACCCGAAAACTAAAAGACAATGGGCGCAGGGGCCCAGAAAGGGAAAGACAATGGGTACGGGGACCCAGAAACGAAAAGACAATGGGCGCGCAGACCCGAAAGGAAAAAAAAGCTTGCGGAGTCAGGTATCCGCTGAAGCTTAACAAAAACTTAAAAGCAATGGGTACGGGGACCCGAAAACATAAAACAATGGGTACGGGGACCCAGAAAAGGAAACAGCAATTTGGACCTTTGTATGTCAAGGCTAGAAAAATGAAAAATGCACTATGCAATGCATGCTTCAGATATATGAGAGTATGAAAACTCTTTTTTTTGTCTTTTGTCTTTTTTTTGTCTCCACGACCCCTGAAGACATGATTGCAATCATTTTCAAAGATGAACTGGAAGGAGATTTATTGGCATCCTTTCATTTGTCTATTCAGCTGATGGTTGAAATGTCCAATCGGGATGACCCTTGAAGTGTGCATTAGATGTGACACATAAGAGCAAAGGGAAAACCCTTTAGATGACCCTTGAGGTGACCTGGTTGTCCTTCTTCTCTAACCAGTACTCTTAATGAGCCTTGAGCCAGAAAGCTTTATGCAGTAAGCCTTGAGTCAGAAAATTTTGCACAGCTAGCCATAAGCCAAAGAAGCGAATGTACTTGAGAAAAACATCTTTTAGCAAAGTTTTGAACCAAACTCTTCTTTGACCAACCAAACCCATGTTCAAATGGGATCATTGCCAATCTCGTCTTGTTCAAATTTCTCTTCATTAGATATGGCTAGTGCAGAAGCTTGTGACTTCCTTTTCCAGAGATTCCCATTTCTACAGGACACATTTCAATCTGAATTATCAATTGAGAATGTCATTCCCTTCATCGATTGAAACTCTAGAGCTCCTTTGGCTTGAGTTGTTCAATAAGAGATTACCATTAGATGGTTAAATTGTACTATTGTACTCATGTTCACTAACTTGAAGCATCATGTACCAGATATGCATGGATATGAAAGAGATTTACCAACTGAGAAACTTTTTTGATTGATTTTGGGAGTATGACTACACAAGGACATTTACAAAGAAAAAAAACAAGAAGTGGAATAGTACAAAAGCCAAGTTTTTTTTGCTTTTTTCTTCCCCCTTTTTTTTTGGTTTGGATGTGATTGATCTTTACATGACAACTGGACATCATGACCATTGCTTTATTAGGTATCCACAAAAATCTACTCTCATGTATGATATCAAATGAATTTGACTCAGAGTATGTCATTTGAGAACAAAGATGCCCTAGTGTAGGCCATTTGACAACAAAAAATGTCCTAGTGGGGAACTTGAGAATAAAATTTTTGCCCCAGTGTAAGGCCAAATAAAACAAAGCAAACTGCCCCAGTTTAGAGCTGGAAAAGGGTAGAGACTTGCCCCAATGTAGAGCCAAGTTGAACCAAAAGATTTGCCCCAGTGTAGGGTCAGATTAAACCAAAAGAAAACATGCCCCGGTGTAGGGCCAAATTGAACAGTGTAGAAATTTACCCCAATGCAGAGCCAGATTGAACCAAAAGAAAACATGACTAGAGGCAACTTGAATAGGGTAACAACTTGCCCTAATGTAAGTCTTTTTTTTTTTGCCGCCCTTGCGAGTTTTCAACCTAACGATTTTTTTTTATTTTTTTTATTTTTTTTAAGGAGCAAGGATTGCAAATTCAGTAAGGTATGAACCTTTTGTCTCAAAATTAAAGTCAATGAAAATGAAAACAACCCTTCATTGATCAGAATGGACTTTTTAACGCTTGTAATGTGACCAAGGTTAGGGGTTATGAAAAGAATGGTATAAGGCTTAAACAAATGTTTAAAGATTAAGTGGGACCAAGGATCCTTGTTCAAACTTAAACTTTGTCAGTTTTTTTACTTTCCGCCCCTTTCACCTTTTCTTTCTTTTCTTTTTTTCATTATACTTCAAAATAGTCATTATGGCAACCAACCCCTTTTTTGTGTTATCCTCTAGTGTAGAGGAGATCCTTGTCCAGGGTTTATTGAAGAAAACTTTCAAGCTCAAAATGAGACAACAAGGGATAATGAATTCTTGTGAGAGATTGAGAAAGATGGCCAATCTTCATTTCAAGTTTTGATTGCTCATTTTTTTTAAAAAAAATTTAATTTAGAGACAAAAGGATAATACATACTGAGTGATTATTTATTCGCTCCCTTTATTTCTCTTTTTTTTTTTTTTTTTTGCATTTTTTTTAGGACGAAGAACACCTGCACACATGGGCCTCATAACCACAAATTTTTCGAAATGAAAGTCCTATAGGATCCAAACCAAAAGAAAGCAAGTAAAGGGAAGAAAAGAATGACAAAAAAAAATTTGACAAGAACACGAGTGCCAAGAACATAGGAAAAAGAAATAAGGTACACTGAGATCCATGCAAATCCATCACATTAATGCTTCAAGAAAGTTCACATAAGTTCAAAAACCAAGTGATTTTAATGATTGAACAAGCATGGGATCAGTACAATTAAACCATCATTTCATGGTAACAACTTGGTAAACAAATCAGAATACTAGTCGCTCAGAAATTTCCCAGTGCTGGAGGACTCCAAGGTACGTTCATTCTTGATGGTTAGAAAAATGAATCGTCACTTGATCAAACTTTCTAAGGTTGCCCCTGATCGACCATTGTAAGCAATCACTCCTATTGCAGATGGGCATGTGTAGAAACCTTCTGACAATGCCTAGTGAATTAGGTAACCATTGTCATCCATGAGTTTTCTTGAAACCTCATTTAACTCATTCAACTTGAAGTCCACCCTTAGTTGGTTCAACATTTGTCCATACTTTCCTGTCCATCATTCATTTGATGCAATCTTTCCTTTTTCATTTTGTTTTCAATCCTTTCACCAATTATCACGATATCTGAAAAAATTGATGACACACTTCCAATCATATGACCATAGAATGGCGCGTGTAGTGTATCAGTGAACATAGCAACCATATCTTTTTCTGACAAAAGGGGTTCCACTTGTGCAGCCATTTCCCTCCACCTCTGAGCATATTCCTTGAAGGTCTCAGCATCCTTTTTAGACATACTTTGTAGTTGCATTCTATCTGGTGCCATGTCAATGTTGAACTTATATTGCTTTACAAAAGCATCATCTAAATCCTTGAAACTCCTTATACGAGCACACTCAAGATGTGTGTACCAATTCAAAGCTGCCCCAGTTAAACTGTCTTGGAAGAAATGGATTAACAGTTTGTCATCATGAGCTTGTGAAGTCATCTTGCGAATGTACATTATCAAGTGATTCTTTGAGCAAGTAGTCCCCTTATATTTCTCAAAATTTGGGACCTTAAACTTTGGGAGAATGACAACATCCGTGACAAGGCAAAGTTCTGAAGCATTCATAAGACCATAGCCACTTGCTCCTTCTACGGCTCGAAGTCTTTCTTCAAGAACTTTTAATTTTTCCTTGGATTGAAGGCCTTCAGTTGAAGGGTTCAACAGAGAAGTACCAGCGATCTTATAAGGGAAAGACTGTGGCATGTAAAAAGGAGGTTGGGCCTGAGTCGAGCTTTGTGGCCCTGAAATAGGTATTACCAATGATGAGCCGCTCTCAAGAGGGTTGGTAATTTGTGACGGCATAAAACCAGGGGAAAGGCCATAAGGTGGAATGGAAACAAGGTACTGAGGAATCTCACTGGTATTTGGCTGAGATCCTTGGGTAGTGTTTGGAGGGTTTGAAGTTGTTGTGACTGTCAGTGCACTGCCCTCAAGAGTATTGGTGGCTAATGGTGGCACATAACCAGGTGGAAGGCCATATGGTGGGAATAGAGATGCATGTGTTTTAGGATTATTTGAGTAGATGGTGAGTGGCATCATGGCCCCTTGAGAGGTGACGCTAGGATATTGCCAAGGAATTGGCGTAAAGCCGGGCGGGTGAGCAGACGTGGCTGAAGGATCATCATTTGCCCTTGAAGGAATCCCCTCTGTGTTCTTCATTCTTTCTAGAATTTTCAAGATCTTGGCCATTTGTTCCTTTAGCTGGCTTACTTCACTTCTCAACTCTTCTTGTGACTGACCCAGTTCATCCATGACTTTTGATTGAAAGCGAGTCCTATATGGGTGTCGTAGAGACAATTTTTTTTGGTATTATTATGAATATGATAAAAAAATGCAAACATGAGTACACTAAAACAAGAGTAAAATTATGCATGTAGAGACATGGTCCTAAGCTTGGTACCTGTCCTAAAAGATAGGTTCTATGTACCAGTAAGTGATAGCTTTGGTTCTAGACCCCTATCAAATAAAAGGTCCCCAAATTGCCCTTTGCTGTCACCAACCCTTTGGCTAGCAAGAGTCCTCCATCCTCACCCATGATAGGTTACAAGCGGAAAGAGTTCAATTTGAGTGAGGGGTTTTCATGTGCCTAATCGGAGACCAACGGTCCCACAAAGCAACACTACTTCACCCTCTATCTAAGCCTACAAGGTACTGAGCTCGGGTATAGAGCTTGTGTGTGCAGGTGTACATGAGAGAACTTATTTACAAAGCAGAAATATAATACATATAATGCAAACAAAATGTACAATAATATGAAACAAATAACAAATAAACAAATAAAACAAAAACAGACCAACATAATTAAAGAGCAAATCACATGAGATTAAAATAAGGTTTAACCCTCTAACTGTCCCCAGTGAAGTCGCCAGCTGTCGCAACCGTCCCGAAGGGCATCGCGAAAATAAAAAGAAAAGAGGAAAATACCTCGGGGTATTGGGAGTCGCCACCAATCGCTTTATCCATTAAATGGAATGGTGCAATTGAACACCTAAAAGATGGTCTACGTTTCAGAGTTTGAGGTTCGGGGGTTGATTACGGGTAGGGAATGTGTTAGTACCCTACACCGTCCGTTCTAAGAACGGTTACCTATTTAATCTAATGTTATTTACAAATTAATTAAATTGGTCCTTTATTAAAAGAAAAAAATATATTTTTTTTGTTTTTCTTTAACATGTCCCATTTTGTCAAGCATAATCAAAGATGATAAATGACTAAGACATGGAATGGGTGGTTAAATAGCCATTATTTTAGAACAAATTCTAAGTCTACAACATATTATATAAAAGTGGTGAATTAAAATTTTATTTTTTGGAGAGAAGTAATTTTCAAAATAAAATGGCCAAATAAAAAAAATATTTCAATGAATAATTTTAATTCAAAGAAATTTGTTTAAGGTAAGAAAATGTTTTTTTTAAGTAAATGGCCAAATAAAATCTCTTTTATAATCAAGGAAAAAAATATTTTTAGGCACAAAGAGATTTTTGTAGTAATTAAAAAAAAAGTCTTCATAAAAAAATAAAACTTTAATTCACCACAATCATAATATTGAAACTGTATGAAATTGTTCACTTTTATTTGAATATTTTATTTTACAAAAAAAAAGTTTTATTTTGGTTTATAAAAAAAAAGTTGTATTTTAGTTTACATAATTATTTTAATTTTGATGTAGGGGATTAGACCTCGCCAGCGCTCCTAGCAAAATCTAATATAAAGTCTCAAGATTATCGGGAAGAGTGTATTTGATCGGCGCTCCGATCCTCTCCCAATTTTTCCGTCATCGGCAATTGAAAATTATTTGGTTAATATATTAATTCAAAAATAAATAAATAAAAGTAAAGCACAAGTACAAATGCATAATGATATTATTACAAGTGAAGTGATATGGAATAAAATTATTTTATACAAATATGAATGACAACAATGAAAATATAATAAACATGTAAAATTCAAGACATCAATAGAAAGTTAAAGCCTAAATGAAAGGTAAAAATAAAATTAACAAATGAAAATAAAAAATAAAAATAAAAATACAAACAAACCAAAAAAAAAAAAAAAGAAAGAAAGAAAAAAGCAGACTTACCTCCAAGGCATATAAAAATGCTATGCTCAAAGAATTCTACACAGAGCCTCACACGTTCTCTTCAAATCAAACCTTGAAAAGCAACCCACTTGCATGGAGAAAATTTTTTACTAAAGTCTCGGGCTCTTATACTTAGTATTAAGCCCAAGTAAAAAAAAATTACTAAAATTCTCGGGCTCTTATACTTTGTATTAAGCCCAAGTGTATATTTTTTGGATGTGCAAACCATTGAGAAGCACTTCTTTATATAGAAGGAGGGAAGGGAGAAGGATCTTGACTTCTCCAATGTGGGACTTAGACACTTTAGTTTTTTCAACATTTTCCCTTTTTTTCATTTTTTCCTTTCGATTTTTTTAGATTTTCATTCACTTTTCAAGGTTTAGAAATAAACTTTATGGACAAAATTGAGTGTTCATACCTTGATCAAGTAACAAAATAAAAAATTATGGACAAAATTGGGTATCAACACTATGGTATCATCTCCCTTAGTTAAACCTTCGGATGGGAAGTTTCTGCTCCACTCAATGTACCGATTCCTCCTCTAGCTTGAGCTCTTGTCGCAGGTTCATTGCTAACGGAAGGCTTCATCTTTTGTGAAGGACAATTCCTAAACACGTGTCTTGGCTTTTTGCACTTGAAACAGATCGTTTCCTTGCTCGCATAATTCCTCGTTAAGTGATTCCTTCCGCACTTCCTACAATGTGGTAAAAATTTCACAGTTTGACCGAATCTACTGTGACTAGCACTTCTTCCAACTATTTGCTGTTGATGTTGATCCCTCGGTGGCTGTAAATATGATTTCTACCAGAATCGCTTGACCTTATGATTCCTTTTTTTTTTTTGGAACTAATATGATTCAATGTCATGGGGTCCCATATCCTGAGACTGATTCAACGCTAACAAAATCTGAGCTTCGGCTATCAATTCCTGTTGCTGAACGACCTTCTGATTTTATTGTACTATCATGCCAGCCATTCCTTGCATTTCTTCCACAGTCGCAGCCATCTCTTTGTTGTCGAGCTCCACATTCCCACGTGTACGTCTACCGCGAGCCATTGCCTTTTCTTCAAAAACAGACAAGTCAAAACACAATGGAAGCAAGAAGTAACCATTTCAGACAATATTGTCTCCTTTCGAAAACCAAGCAATACATCTTTGTATTTAGTTTCAGAGAAACACATAGCACAAGCAAGGTAAACTTACCCATAAACCCAAAAGATTCAAACTTGGACTTTATTCACACTATAGGTACCACTCCAAAAGGTGCAGGTATAAACAATTCTCCACGAGTTCCATCATCCGACTAGACTCTGACTAGAAGATCCCTTATTCTCCTAGTTCGCATAGTTGAAGTCATAGTTTCCTCTCCACACAGAACATTACATTTTGAGTTAGCTAGTCCTCAATATCATGTAACTATGTAACGATAACTACTAACATCCAACCTAAGCAACCTAGGCAATCCTCTTTTAACATCTCAAACAAGAGACAAGGAAATGCACAATACACACACGTAAGAATTTCTACCAGCCTAAGCACAGTCAGTCCATACCCCGACTCAACAGGATGAACTACTCTGATACCACCTAATGTAACACCCCTTTCCGGGAGGCATTATATTTAAGTCCGACTCCTTTAAAATCCTTTACTCAAGTTATAAAAATTAATGGTATAAGATATGAGTTTCAAAAGCTTCTTTTTGTGGATAACATAAACTGGTCAAATTTTAGAAACACAAAACATAAAAATCATAAAATAGACTTTTCATAAAACAAAGTTTGTTACATCCATAATTACATTATATCATGTTCCAAAAGTATAAAACTTAAGTGTTCCAAAAAGTAAATATATACATATAATTACAAATGAAGATTGAGCCTTGTCCAAATCCAAACACCTGATCTTCATCTAGATCCCTAGCAGATAAAGTCCCTAGTCAGGGCATGTCACTACGGACGGGAATTCGAGCAGTCGACTCCATAGAGTCCTCCTCCCTAGAGGAAGCTCCCCAATCATCCCAAAGCTCCCCAAGAGGCATGTAAAATTCCAAGTGAACAACTGCATCCATAGTAAATGTAGCTGCCTTATGTCGAGTCCTACTCTAAAGCAAAGTGACATCTACGTCATACCGAATGCATCCCGTGTCCCACTGAACACTCCATGCTTCGATGCCCCCGTGGAACTGCAGCTGGGTGAAACCTCGCGGATCTTACCTTGTCATCATCACAGTCTTTTTTCATGATAAGTATAATATAGAAACAGACAGAATAATACAATAGAAGAGGTGAGATCCCCTACATCAATACCATCATGGCAGCAAGAAACACAGCGAAAGACAATAATACCTTTTATATACAACGATATCAAGAAATAATAGGCATAATCATAGCAGTACAGGAATAAGACAGATCAACAGGTATAAAACAGATCAATAGGTACAAGACAGATTAACAGGTACAATCATGTTATCAATTAATATATGATTCAGCAAGGTACATCGAAATACATAAACACCGACTATACCAC
Organism: Ormosia semicastrata; assembly: GCA_029884595.1. Classification (NCBI taxonomy): domain Eukaryota; kingdom Viridiplantae; phylum Streptophyta; class Magnoliopsida; order Fabales; family Fabaceae; genus Ormosia; species Ormosia semicastrata. The sequence goes on from JAQQTO010000061.1 coordinate 73,633,406, forward strand.
AACAAGATGTACACTGACTATGCATATGCACGATGTGTATGCTGACCATTCTTATGCACAATGAAACCAGTTCCTACTCCATAGAGCTAACAATTCAGAGATGAATGTTCCAGAAGACATGTCCCCCCTTAAAAGACAGTCTATGCGGGACCACGAAAAGGATAGTGCTTGTCAGGTCCCCGTCATGCGTTGCAACAGTGTCCACGGCCAGGGGTATACAATGTGACAACAGGTAACTAAGTGTAACACCTCACCCTGATGCTCCCTGAGATCCATCATGGATCACACTTATCCTGTAAGTTCTCGTTCACTCCTAGGCACAAAAGCCGACTATATAATGCCCAATGCATGAACGATGAAATCAAACCACCGTTGTACCATTCCCTAATGGTATTAAAGCAACCGCCCATACAATTGTCCAATACCATTAGTATCAATGATATTATAAAACCACCCATACAATTACATAATACCAATTATCCACCCAAGTCCAGTACTTCGGTTCCACAATCCACTCGGGTCCAGTACGTCGGCCCAACAATAACCTTACTGTTACTTTTAGTCATAAGATATCTTTGTCACATAATGCAGAAAATCATCATTCATGTCTCACAGTAACCTCATTGTTACTTTCAAATACAAGATATCTTTATTACAAAATTCAGAGAAGCATCATTCATGTCCCACAGTAACCTTATTGTTACTTTTAAATACAAGATACCTTTATTGCATAACTCAGAAAAGTATCATTTATCACCTTGAGCTCACAAATTCTTTTCCTTTCCCTCAACCCTAAAATACCTCAAGTTTTCATTACTAAAACTCCTCAAAATCTCATTTATTAATATTCTTTCAAAAAAAGTATATTGTTTTTAATTTAATAAAACCTTTTCCATTTGTATCTTCTAAATCTTTATTTCTTTATTATTAAACTAATTAGATTCACCACCAATAAATCATTATCCTTATTCCAAACTAAGTAGATTCACCACTAATAAATCATTATTATTATCTCAACTAACTAGATCCCCACTAACAAATCATTATTATTATTCCAAACTATTCTAAAAACTATTCCCAGTAATATATTTAAAAGTCATTATCCCTCAAATCATAACATTGTGGTTATCTTCTCTCCTTACTTATCGATCCTTTGATCCTAATTAGTCTCCCAAATCACCTAAGCAATATCTTCTAGTATTCTTTCTAACAATTTCATTGTTCAACTTCTAAATGAAATCATTTCCATCCTAATTACTTTTCCATCCTATTATCAACTATGTTAAGTCTCCAAATTCACTCTTTCATCAAATTATCAAACATCTTGGCTAGAATCAATTCTTTTCAATGGTAAAAAAACTTGTTTCTTTCCTCTTTCAACTTGTACGCTCATGAATCATTATCCTTGTCACCTAATCATCTAAGTCCTTAATCAATAAACATTTTTATCATGGATACCTCTTCCTAGGCCAAGAAGGCCGTGAGCCTCAAGAGATCAAGGGGATCAAAAATTAATTCTTTTACAATATAATCATGGCATGTCGCATACTTTAATCATCACAATTAATTTAGTTCATGCTTACTATTAAAATCACATCATCACATATATTCATTAAGCCATAAAAATCATCTCTTGCATACAACACATCATATAATCATACAATATCAAACAAATATAAATTTAAAAGTCACACAATCGAGTGGATGAATTCTCACGTGGACTCTCCACTCCCAACACAACCATTCGTTCCTCACCACCATGAGTGGTTGATGAGGTTAATCTCCCTCTTACCTCAAGTGTAGCTCCCTAGCTCCTTGTGAGTCCTCTTGAAAAGCTTCTCCTTCTAAGGAGATCCTTAAAACAAAACAACACACAAACACCAACATTTAGGGTTTGAAAATAAGATGATTTTGAAAGAACCCATAATAGCAGAATGTCTTAGTATAGGGTTTTAATTCAAGAGATGTGGATGGATAAAATTAAAGAAGATTAAGAGAGTGAGTTGAGGTTGTGGTCGTGAGGCTCTCCAAGAGAAAAGAAGAGAGTTTTATACTTTGTTTTCTTGATTCTTGGTAGAAAAATGGGAAAGAAATAGGTGATAGCATAAAAATCAATTCTTTGATCCTTCAAAGTAGTCTTGGTCGTGAGCCTTGGGAGAAAGAGGTGGAATAAAATATTTGATAGATAGTCATTCACAAACAAACAAGAAAAGCTTAGGAAAGATAAAAACTTTACCTTAGAAAGCTTTCAAATCTTAGATTGTAGAATCACTTAAACAAGCCAAAATCTTCATCCAAATGGTTTTAGGAAAGGATGTTGATTCAAGAAATGTGGTTGTTAGAATTTTTTGAAGGTGAGATAGTGGTATTTGGGGTGGTGGCCGTGAGGTGAAGGAGAGAAAATAGAGATGAGAGCTTTAAGGGTGATTTTAACAAGAAAATATCTTCAAACAATATGTAGTTTCAAGCAATGTGATTGCTTGAAATTAAACAAACATGGAGGGTGGAGGAAGAGGTGTGGCCGTGTGGTTGGAGAGGAGAGGAACAAGAGAGAAAATGAGAGAAAGTTAGAAAACTTTTGAGTGGAGAGAGAAAGTGATAGTTTTTATAAAAATGTGAAAGGTGATGGCTTGTGAAAAGATGACAACCTTGTCATCTTTTACACACCTCCAAAATCGTGCCCCCATTGGAGAAAGGAGCCAAACTTCCTTTGCAAGTTTCTCCTAAAGCTTCTTCAAGAAGCTTATCATATTTTCCTAAAAAGTCAAATCATGATGTCATGTAGTGATATCACCTAGATGATATCATAAAACTGACTAGATAGAAATAATCTACTAGATTTTTATTGCAAACTATTATCCGATGGATAATAGTCATAGTTAACAAAGCTGGTATTCATTGTCCAATGGACAATAGAGTGTATCCAAATTTTTATCTGTCAGATAAAATCTCAAAAAATGAAAACTTTGTAAACTGTGTCCGGCATCGAGTTTAGTAACATCCTCCATCATCCTTTCCATAGTCTAAGGTTTTCCAGCCTCGGGAAAAATATTTCATTTTTCCGGCTCGCTGAACGCATGCAAAATGAGGAATATATTAAAATAATCAAATAATTCAAATAATTCCAAAAAAATTCACAAAAATCATAAATATTATAAAATGAATATATATCATGAAACAAGCAATTTTCGGGGTGTTACACATTGGCTTTCATACTATGAATGAAAGGCTACAGAAGACATGGAAACTTGTGGCAGGTTTCGAGATCATGGATATCGGAAACGACTTCTTTATGGTGAAGTTTGATGATGAAGCAGATCATACCAAGGTAATGGACGAAGGTCTATGGATGATCTTTGACCATTACCTTACGGTGCAAACATAGTCACCAGACTTTATTTCACCAATGGCGCAAATAGACAAAACCATGGTGCAGATTAGATTTCCTACTTTAAATCTTGTTTATTATGATGAGAGCATTTTGTTGGCCCTAGCTTTTGCTATAGGAAAGCCTATCAAGGTTGATAGTAACACTCTTGATGTAAGACGTGGTCGCTTTTCAAGAGTCTGCATTAAATGGATTTAAACAAACCTATTGTGGCCAAGGTTTGGTTGAAAGGCTTCTGGTACTGTGTAGAGTATAAGGGACTACATTGCATTTGCACCAAGTATGGGTGCTATGGACACCTAGTGAGAGATTGAAAAAAGGAGAATACCGTGGATTGCCAAGCTCTACCATCTCAGGTAGAGACGGTTTCTCCCGCCAGCGAAGGGGGTTTGACGAAAACAATTGCACCAAAAAACATGGAATAATAATAGCCAGATTCTTTGGCGAAATTAGAGGGATCACCATAAATGTAATAAAAGAGTCGTTACATGGTGATTGGTTAATTGTTAAATGGAAAAAAAGGAATAACCGTCCATCAAAGCCAGCTAATAATGGTAATGATTTGAAGGGGAAAGTTATTATGAGTAATAATGGGAAGAAAGAGAAACCTCATGCACTAAAGAATAAGTCCAGATTTCATGCAGCAATACCGCAACCATCTTCCAAGTTGCAGGAACAAGCAAGAGACTTTCAGGTACCTAGACTAATATTTTTTTCCTCAAAAAATAAGAGGCTGCGCCAAGACCTTGATTCTATAGAGTAGAAACCTCTACAGAGTGGTACACCCAGTGTGGATCCAACTATGAAGAGTTCCACTCCAAATAAAATCACTCCTCGTAATTTTGAGAATAATGAGGTGAATCATAAACATATGATTTATGACTTGGGCCATGGTGCTAAGTCTGCAGTTAAGATGAAAGCTCTGTCCAATAATAGATTCATTTTACTCTATGATGAGTCAGTGGACAAATAGAATTATAATGTGGAAGCAATTCCAGCTCAAGATCAACCACCCCAACTAGGATGTAGTCAAACTGTGGTTCTAGAAACTCAACAACATCTTGAATCAATAGCAACGTAGCCATTGGGTTGTTTGCTTCCTTCCCATGCATCCTTTTTATGGATATCTTTAATAATTTTTCCATTATGTCTTGGAATATCCATGCTGCCTTTGGGCGTAACACCAGGCGCCATGTTCATGACTTGGTAAAGACTCATCATCCTTCTTTGTTCTTTGTTTAGGAAACTCATGTCTTGTTTGCAAAGCTAGAAAAGTTGTGGATATCCTTGGGGTATAAACCATTTTTCCTTCAAGAAGCTAGTGCCCATTCTGGTAGGATATGGGTACTTACTTGTAAAGATGACATTAGTGTTTCCCTTGTTCATAGCATGTACCAAGCGATAACTTTCTCAATCAAAAGAAAGAATGTCATTTGGTATTGCTCATCAGTGTATGCTTCTCCTCTTTTTACTAATCGGTGTAATCTATGGAATCATTTGAGGAATCTACGAGGAAGTATTAGGGGCCCTTGGATTCTCCTCTTCCCATGCATCCTTTTTATGGATATCTTTAATAATTTTTCCATTATGTCTTGGAATATCCATGCTTCTCCTCTTCCCATGCATCTTTTTTATGGATATCTTTAATAATGTTTCCATTATGTCTTGGAATATCCGTGCTGCCTTTGGGCGTAACACCAGGCGCCATGTTCATGACTTGGTAAAGACTCATCATCCTTCTTTGTTCTTTGTTTAGGAAACTCATGTCTTGTTTGCAAAGCTAGAAAAGTTGTGGATATCCTTGGGGTATAAACCATTTTTCCTTCAAGAAGCTAGTGGCCATTCTGGTAGGATATGGGTACTTACTTGTAAAGATGACATTAGTGTTTCCCTTGTTTATAGCATGTACTAAGCGACAACATTCTCAATCAAAAGAAAGAATGTCATTTGGTATTGCTCATCAGTGTATGCTTCTCCTCTTTTTACTAATCGGTGTAATCTATGGAATCATTTGAGGAATCTGCGAGGAAGTATTAGGGGCCCTTGGATTCTCTTAGGCAATTTCAATGAAATCCTTAGCTCTAAAGAGATATCAGGGGGAAATTTCAGTCCCTCTCATGCTAATATTTTCGCGAGGGTGATGGTTGATTGCAATCTCATGGACTTGCATACAGTAGGTGGCCTCTTCACTTGGCATAAGAATATCCAGTTTGGTGGTCATGTAAGGAAAATGTTGGATAGGTGTGTGTCGAACGTGGATTGGCAACTTTTATTTCCCTATGCTCTTGTGGAAGTTCTTCTCCCACATGATTCCGACCACAATCCTCTTCTACTTAGTTGCAAGAAGTCTCAAAGCAACGAGGCCAAGCTTTTTCATTTCTAGGCAGCTTGGATTTCACATCCAGATTATGAAGCACTAGTTGAAAATACCTAGAAATATTCCGATGGTAATGCTCTCATGAAACTGGAAAGAATCCAAGATCTGTTAGTTATTTTTAACAAAGAAATATTTGGGAATATTTTTCGGAGAAAAAGACATCTTGAGGCCCGTTTATGAGGAGTCCATCATGAGCTTGATTTAATTCTCTACTCTGATCTTATTAAACTAGAAAGAGAAGTTCAAAAGCAGTACAATGAAGTGTTGGCACAAGAAGAACTTTTGTGGTATCAAAAATCTAGGGAGAATTGGGTGAAATTTGGAAATAAGAATACTAAATTTTTCCACACTTTGACCGTGATTCATAGAAGGAGAAATAAGATTACGGGTCTAAATATTAATGGAATTTGGTGCTCAGATGAAGAGGTTTTAAAAGGGGAGGCTTTAAAATTTTTTAGAAAACTTTTCCAAGCTAATGATTTTGGCAATCCTCACAGTCTCAAATTGAATTGTACTCCTAAGATCGGGCAGGACATTCATGATCTTTTGCTCCTTCTGGATTCTATGGAGGAAGTAAAGGAAGCTTTATTTTCTATGAGTCCTTATAAAGCTCTAGGCCCAAATGGTTTTCAACTAGTGTTTTTCAAAACTTATTGGCATATTGTGGCAAAATATGTTTGGGATATGATCTCTACAGCCTTCTGTTCAGGTTCTATAGAGAAGCATTTGGCTGAAACCCTTATTGTCCCTATTCCTAAGGTTGATGAGCCAACAAATTTTAAGGATTTTATGTTGGTGTATGCCCTAGAGGCTAATACATTTTCTGTATTTACATATATATTCTATTATGCTATTTTTATATATGAGGCATTTCATTTATTGTGTTCTTTTTGATAAACATAATAAAGTCCTTAGAATAGTAAGTTTGATACCATAGGACATCAAGTGGATGACTTGATCGTGAGATCCTTTTGGTTACAACACTATTCTTAAATGTCCCTAGTCAAGTATTATTGTTAATTAGGACAACAATAATACATTGAGACTAGTATGTGTAGAGACTGATGACCGCATCTCACGGGTCATGGATATGAGATATCAAGTCTTCACATTGGTACATATTAGAGTAATGATGTCTTGGATGACCCACCATGAGAACGCTACATGGATCGTTACGTGAGTGTCATAAGCGATTCTCATAGTGACAATGGTGTTTGTGGTCCTTTGACACGAAATCACTACGATTCCTACATGAGGAGTTGTGTGTTTTAATGCCATCAAACGTCATCCGTAACAAGGTGATTATAAAGTTGGTTATTGGACATACCGCAAATCATGCGAGAGAGATGTGAGTGACCTAGATGGAATTTGTCACTCCTACATAACAGGAGCGATATCTTCGGGCCCCCGATTGAGTGAGGCTTCGCGAAATGCATAGCCATGCTCAAATGAGTCAATATGAGATATTGATCTCATTTATTGTTACAAAGTCTACTCGAGTATCGGGAAACGAATGATTGGACTATACAAGGGTGACGCATTCCATGCCTTGTGTTCAATCTAGATATCTTGACAAAGGGACTAAACTACACGGAAACATTGATCACGGATAGGTTATGTCAAATCACTGACATTCTCATTACTTGGGTAGCAGTGATGTGTTGCTAGATACCGCACATCGTTTGTAATATTAAAATGAGATTTTAATATTACTACCAACGTCATGAGAACTGCAGGGTCGCACACTTAGAACAGACTAAATTGGAGCAATAAGGATCCAAGTTGGACTCGGATTCAATTGTGGGCCTAACTCATGTGAGATGGGTTTTAGGGTTACACGGCTTACCTTGCTACGCTCACACTCACTTAAGGCAGCCACTATTATAAATAGTATCTTGTTAGGGGGCTGCTATAGATGTTACATCACAACCCTAGCCGCACCTAAGAAAGTGAGTGAGAGACAGTGAAAGGTTCTTCTCTTCTATTCGCAGCTAGCACCGCGAAACAGAGGCGTGACTCCTTTTGCAAGTCTGTTCGTGTGGATACCGCAGAAACATCGTCACTATTACGGTGTTGGTGATTCACCTCGCTTGTGTTTATCACGCTTCAAGAGGTAATTTTTTAAAACTCAGATTATGGACTTTTCGCATGGATCCTGTGTGGGAATCTTATTATTCCGCTGCGAGATATTTTGATCCGCAATTCCCAACATTTTAGACCTATCAGCTTATGTAATGTGTTGCTCAAACTCATTTCCAAGATTTTGGTTCGCAGAATCAGACCATACTTGGATGGAATAATTGGCCCCCTTCAAAGTAGTTTCATTCCTAATAGGGGGACTGCGGATAATGCTATCATAGATTGGCAAGTTATCCATCATATGCATAAGAAGAAGGGTAAAATTGGTTATATTATATTTAAAATTGATTTCGAGAAAGCCTATGATCGAGTTGATTAGAACTTTCTCAAGCTCACTTTAATTGAATTTGGTTTCCCTTTACACATTATTAATCTTATTATGAGCTGCACTACATCTTCCACCTTGTCCTTGAAATGGAACACTGAAAAATTGGAGAGCTTTGCTCCAACAAGAGGGCTGCAATAGGGGGATCCTATGTCCCCCTATTTTTTGGTCCTTTGTATGGAAAAACTAGCCCTTCTCATTCAAGAAAAAGTTGACGCAAAATAGTGGTTTCCAGTTAACATTAGTAAAAATGGACCAGCTATCTCACATTTATTTTTTGTAGATGACTGTTTTCTCTTTACAAGAGCTAAATCTTCCTAAGTTCAATTGGTGCAAGAAGTGCTTCATATATTTTGTCTGGCTTCTGGTATGAAAGTGAATGTGCAGAAATCTAGATTTCTCCCTTCAAAGAATGTCCCTTAGTCAAAAGTGTTCAAGTTTGAAGGTATGCTTGAATTTCACCATACATATAACATTGGTAGGTATCTGGGATTTCCTTTACTTGCTGGAAGAGTTACTAAAAATGACTTCTCCTACATTCTGGATAAAATTAATGGAAGGCTAGTTGGTTGGAAGGGCAAACTATTGAGTCGAGTTGGTCATGTGACCCTTGCTAAATTTGTTTTGTGTTCTATGCCTATTTATACTATGCAAAACCTTTGGTTTCCTGAAGCCATCTGTAATAGTATTGATTCCTCCATCAGAGGGTTTATATGGGGAGGTAAGACATGTCACTGGGTTAAGTGGAGCAAGGTGACTCAACCAGCGAATAAGGGTGGGCTTGACATTCATAGAGCTAGAGCTTCTAACATTTCTTTACTGGGTAAACATGTGTGGGATGTTATGTATAATCAAGATAAGTTGTGGGTGAAGCTACTATCCACAAAATATTTGAGTGGTGTGCATATTCTCCATAGCCACTCTCCCCAGGGTGCATCTTATACCTGGAGATCGATTTTAAAGGCTGCTGAACTTTTGTAAATAGGGTTTATAACTAGAATTGGAAAAGGAGAAGTTTCTTTGTGGTATGATTAATGGCTAGACTGGGGATGTATTTGTGATCTGATTCCTTTTGTGGATATTCATGTCACTCAGTTGAGGATTAAAGATGTTTTCTATGATGGAGATTGGCATTTTGAGAGAATTACAACTCATCTGCCTCTGGAAATTCAAATGGAAATGAGGAGTGTTTTTATTGATGATGTCTCCGAAGATGTGATAATTTGAAGGGCCTCCACCTCTGGTTAGTACTCTACCAGAAATGCTCATAATTGGCTTGTTAATAATTATACTTCTCCCAATGACACTTCTGAGAACTGGTCTTGGATTTGGAAAATGAGGATACCAGAGAATTTAAAGCACTTTCTTTGGCTTATTATGCATGGTAGCCTCCCCACTAATCAGTTCCATTTTGATCATCATCTGTCAAATGATGCCTCATGTTAAAAGTGTCATACAGCTCATGAAACTTTACTCCACACTCTGCGAGACTACCATAGCATCAGGAGGATTTGGCATCAGCTGGGATCAGAACTTTTGCAATAATAATTACTATAATTGGATATGGCACTATGTTACTGAGGCAAATGGTTCTTTGTTTGTGGTTACTTGTTGGATTATTTGGAAAGCTATAAATGATGAAGTTTTTACTAACTGCAGAAGGGATGATTAGTATATCTTGAAGAGTGTTCGAGTCTTGCTTGATTCGATTGCTATGGCCTTTGGTTCTCTCAACAAAACAAGGACAATGCAGAATGTTTACTGGACTCCAGCAGTGGAGAATTCTATCAAATTAAATGTGGATGGTAGCTCGTTTGGCAACCCTGGTAGATTTGGCTTTAGCGGTCTACATAGAGATATGAAAGGCGAGTGAATTGTTGGCTTCTATGGCATTACATCAAATCTCAATGCTGACCTGGTCGCAATTGCTCAGGGGCTCAAGCTAGCTTGGTCTATAAGTTATCAAGAGGTGGTTTGCAAATCTGATTCAAAAACTGCATTGTCTTTGATTAATGAGGGAGTTGATCGACTTCACCCTTATGCTCCCTTAGTGAATCATATTAGAAGCTTCAGGTCCTATTCCTAGAACTTGAGGTTCCAACATACCTTGAGGGAAGGTAATGCTTGTGCAGATTGGTTGGCAAAACATGGTGCTGCTTCTAATCAACCATTTATAACTTGGTGTTCCCGCCCTTCACAGGTATCTCATCTTCTGCTAGTTGATGCAATGGGTGTTTCTCGAATCTAGCCTTAGTCTTTTATTTCCTTGTTGTTTGTTTGCTTCCTTCTCTTTTTTTTTTTTTAAAAATTCTGATTGATCAAAAAAATTGGTTACATGACAAACTAGGTAAATGTTAAAACAATTAGATTTTTTATTTGATGAAATTAAAACTATTAGTTAATATGATGATAAAATAAGCGATTTTAAAATTCAAACTTTATATCCCATAAAATCCTATTAAGTATATCCAATGAAATTTATTAGCTTAATATTGTAATTATTTTATATGATTAATTTCTACCAAGAAAGCTTAATAAACATAATTGGCTATTTTACAAATTTGGTAAATGTTAAAATAATTAGTTAACGTGATGACAAAATAAGTGATTTTAAAATTCAAATTTTATTTCCCATAAAAACCTATTAAGTGTATTCAATGAAATTTATTAGCTTAATATTATATTTATTTTATGTGATCGATTCCTACCACAAAAAGCTTAATAAAAATTGTTCTGAAGTGGATCTAGAGGTGTACCTGAGATAGACATGTCACAGTGGTTTCCTCCTTATGCAGTAGTAATAGAGCGTGTTGAATCGGGGATTGGTACCAGCAAAAGGACTCCAATGCTCAAGTCAAGCTGTGCATAAGTAGAGTTTATGTAATGAGTGATAAGTTACCTGTAGAGATAAATAAGGCTAGTATTTATAGCGGCTGGAGAGATACTCTCCTGCAATAGTCGTAGGGTGAGATACGTTCCCTTATTAGTTGTTGAGGATCTCTATATTATTGGAATGTTAATACTGTAATCATGAGTAGCTAAGGGTGGTTATGGGTGCTATTATTTCGCAATATGATGATTAGCAATAATAGATATTCTCAGGATTTATCCATTGCACAGATCTCACTGCAATGTTATTGCTACCCAATGTCGTGGTCCAATATGTATAGAGCTAGGGTCTTGTCTGTCATAAGCGAATCTAGCTAAGGGTATCAACGACGAACCCTGGCATACTGCGGGTCGGGTCGATCCACAGGATATGATCTTGGATCACGATCCAGAATAGTTACCCCCAGCTTGGTGCTTAGATGAGATAACTAAGTGTTAAGGTACCTATTTTAACAGGAGCACACAACATGCAGTGGACAAAGGGATCTGAGTTAGTCAACATTAGATCTAGCGATGTTTTCCAAAGGGCCGAGGTCTGTTATATATCATAGTAAGCCTCCAGGGTAGACATGTAAAGTTGGGATCCAAGATGGATTGCTCTGCTTACATTGACATTCCGCCCTCTAAGACATGTCATTTGTTGCCCCAATGTGTAGTTCACGAGGCCTTTGTCCTGTCTTGTAGTTTTTATTCTGCAGCTTGTAGCAGTCTGAGCTTGCTTGGAAAACTGTTGCTTTGAATTTATTGGGAATTAAAGGTCCTTTTAAAGGGGATAGTGTTAGTCATGGAAACCATCACCCAAGAGGAGGGGGCTGAATTGGGTGATTACAAATTTTTAAAACACCTTTGAGAAATTATACATTTTGAAATTTTCAATCAACACATGCAGCGGAATAAGTTTAACAAAGGTGCAACTATTAGAAATTTCACAAATACTACTTGGGCTATAGGATAAATTAAGCAAATAAGCTAGATATCAAATTTAACTCAAGCATATATAATTAAAGCACAAATGTAAAGGAGATAGAGTTGAGAGAAGCAAACACAATATTTATCCTGCTTCAGCCACTAACCACTTGTGGCCTACGTCTAATCCTTAAGTGAACCATCCGAGATTTTTTACTATATCCTCAAGCTTCAACAGGCACTTGATGACAATTACAAACTGGAGCACTCAACACACCTTGGGATACCTCACCCTTTATGCTTGAGCCTCAAACAGGGATACCTCATCCTTTACAACTTTTGAGGGATACTTCACCCTCTTTACAACCAAGGGATACCTCACCCTTTTATCTAGAGGGATACCTCACCCTCTTTATAGATTAAACAAAGTATAGATAAAATGAAACTCTCTCAATAGTGGATAATACAAATTGAAGCTCGATGGGTATCAATGATTCACACTTTTAAGCTCAAAACAGAGTATTTGATGAAATAATGATAAAACTCGTGTTCAATGCTCAAGAACCATTTTCAGATTGTTTCTCAACTTTTCTTTAATGCCTAAACACTTTCATTTATAACCCAAAGCTTTTTAGAGACATTGGTGGTGGTTAGGAGTATTAAATGCTCAAAATAGAGCCGTTGAGCGTATGTTCTGGTTGCCCAGATAACCACTTAGGAAGTTTCTCCTAATCGATTAAGAGTCAAAAATTGACTCCAATTTCATTTCCTAACCGATTACAAGAGGTGTCTAATCGGTTAGGGGCTTTAATTTTTGGCTTCTGACATTTAAAATAACCGATTGGATGGAGTTCCTAATCGGTTAGGAGCTTTAATGTTTGGCTCCTGACGTTTACAATAACCGATTAGATGGACTTCTTAATCGGTTAGGAGCTTTAAAAACATGAAAAATGCTCCTAACTTAGTAAATAATCAGTTATGAAAAATCCATAATCGGCTATTGCACTCTGATTTTGAAAATTGACTTTAAATGGTCATAACTTCTTCGTTTCTTATCTGTTAAAAGAAAATGACCATTCATTGGAAAGATATTTGAGTTTATTTTCATATTAAATAAGTTTTAGAACAAAACTCAAAGTAATTTGAAATAAATGATCAAAAGAGTAACCAAAGGTCAATTTTACAAAACACAAACTTGACTATTTTTCATAGATTTTAATCACCACCAAGACTAGCTTTTCAAAACATGTTTGTTGGGCATTTTAGAATGTAAGAAGCACTTTTAAAGATTTTAAAACTTTTTTGAGCTTAGTGTGATTCCCATTTTACCTTTACACAATATCTAAGTCCTATAAGCTAAACTTGAAGAACTTGGGACTTGATGTTCGCGCAACCAATCATTTGGCTTCTTGATGTAATCTAAGCTTCCAAAGAAAATATTCTCTTTAAATCTTACAAATGCTTAGAACATCTTTTCATTCTTATTCTTCTTGAGTTGAGCATAATTATGATCTTTTTCTTTCTTATTGCAATGCTTACTCTTGGTATTTGGACTATCCTACAAACTATTACTCACTTAAAACAAATCTAGTTAGTCCAAATTCATAACTCAATATCTTTATATACATGATTCATAAATGTAGAACTCTAGTTAGTCTATCATGTATATAAGACTTTCATAGACACATCCGAATAAAATATTTATTAATTACTAATGGATGTGCTTTATATAGGATGCAACAAAGAACACTTCGCATATTTTCATTTAAACAGAGTCAAATCCAATATTAATTCATTTATAACTTATATAAAGTATTATTAGATATATTATATGAAGAATGTTACACATATCTTATTGCATGATTATTAAGTGAAATATAACTAGATAAAATACATAATCATGCATGATACAATATATATCATTAAACATATTTATGTAACATGATCAATATTCTTTTGTAATGCATTTTTCATCTATTAAGCACATCTATCAAGCGTAAGTATTATTCTTTTTGTCTTGTATTTGTCATCATCAAAACTTAACATATTAAACCATTAGGGCAAACTTATTTCCACAATCTCCCCCCTTTTGATGATGATAAATCACCAAAAAAAAAAATATGTTGAGCAATATATAAGAATAGATATTCGTGTAAGCATATCAAATAATATGTACAAGAACATATTTTTCTTTCCAATTTTCACTCCCCCTATTTGACATCAACAAAAAGGCTTATGAAGGAAAAATAATATTTTCTCTCCCCTATAGATAAAACTCATGTTGTTAAAAATAGTAGGATCATCAAAATCCAAAAACTTCTTCAAGTTATTCAAATCATAATTATCTCCTCTTATTTGATTTTACATATGATTCAAGAATAGAGAGATGAAACAAGCATGCTTTCAAGATATAAAAGATTATTCATGTAATGCTTGTCACATTTTGCTACATCAACATTTAGCATATGATAGCAATAAGCTTAAGAATTTATGTCTAACATATAATATCTTGCATACCACATGAAAAATAAGTATCGCTTGATGAAAGTTACAAAATATCCATATAAGGTCATGAAATTAAGAATTTCAAATGAAAGTTCATACAACTTGCCACATATCAAGCATTTCTCAAAGAAAGAATAAAAAAATGTGAAGTTTAAGAATGTTTACCTTCTTTCATTGATAGAGGGAAAAAGAATAAGAGATGGTCTTCATTGACATATTGATAGTATTAATAATAAAACATTTCATGTCAAACAAGGATGTAAGCCAAGAGATATAAACAACAATTTAAGAGTTAGACTCACCCTCAAAATATGCATATTATCAAAATATAAAACATAATAGTTTAACATAGTTATACATATATTCTTAATCAACAAGGACATGGAAGAAAGATATATAAGATAAAAAGGATAAACAATCATTACAAATCAACAAATAATTATAAGGAGTTATAAGAAAAGAAGATAAGTTCCCCCATATTGAAGCACAAGATAGATAAAGACAAATATGTATGCCGAGACCATGTAAGCACATTATCATAAAGTAAAGCAAGGCAAAAGGTACATATTCTTAATCCATCAATCAAAAACTATTTTAAAACTTCTCCTCTTTTCAAAAAGAATTTTACAAGAACACATTATATTTTCAAAAGAATTTTAGAAGGGTTAAGAGGTTTTATATTAAAACTACATATTCCTTGATAGTGATCAAACCCAAGTTAAAGGAACATATGAAAGTACATCTCCTCACTTTTTCGTTGAACAAGAGCCTTGAGAAAATAAAACACTTTGAAGAACAAGGCTTATCTTTTGAAGTATTAAGATGAGCTCTATAGAATATTTCAAAAGATTTATTTGGAAAATTTCTTAAACATTCTCTCAAGATTTAATAAAACTTTTTAAAGCAAATGAAGAGAGTACTACATTTATAGCACATATCCAAAGATTTCCAAATTTTCAAGACAAATAGGAGGTGAAAATACTTTCAAATTCTTAAGACAAGTTCAAAAGATTCTCAAGGATATGGAACTTGAAAAACTTCTTTCAAATATAATAAGAGATTTTACTTTTAAAAACTTTTTAGTCAAACCATAAACTCTTTCGAAACAAGTGCATGATTTTCATAGGTGTTATGCCACTAAGAAACCATAGATCAAGAAAATTGTAGACATTAAACATTCACTTGATGAAATATGTTATAAGGATCAAAGCATCTATAAAACTAATATCATCCACCCTATATGAAATAACAAAATTAGCAAATTAATATCCAATTAGGCACTTTGTCAATGCAAAGCATACTTCTCATGCAAAGAAAGCATCTAATCATTTAAGATCAATTTATTAACAAGTATCATACAATCCATAGCATATAGAATATCACAATAGCTTAGGGATAGAGATACTTATTGAGTTAGATAGAGAGTGATGCTTCTTTAGAATATTCTTTGTTTATTGGTCTTTGTGCTTGGGCTTTCTTCCATTGAGTATTTCATTCCCTTGTACTTGAAGAAAGTCTCCTCATGTTCTTCTTCATTCAATTCTTCTCATTTATCCACATATGCTTAACATTTCAATATTTGATGACTATATTTGAAGCATATAGAGACACTTGCAAAGCTAACTCTAAAAGTTCTCTAAAACATAGGTTAACATCAAATATCATTTAAGCTCATTTACAAGCATAATTTAGATTGATATATAATGTAAAACATGTGATGCATGGAGGCGTTCCGCACTCCGTCCTCCTACTTTCTCGGTTGTTGTGGAGGCACTTGTCCAGGTGCTTCCCTAGTTTCTTTTCCTAGCTGCAATGTGATATGCAGGAGGGATTCAAGTTTGTAAAAAGATACTTGCGAGCAACTTGGGGTGATTTGAAGTAACTTGGAGTGATTGTGAAGCATTCTGTGAAACAATCTCTTGATGTGGATCTTTCTTTCGTTGGCTAGCACGGAAGTGATGGGTCTTCATTCTGGAAGAACCTCTGAGGTGGCAGTGATTGGTGGCCGTTGTCATCATCACTATCTCATCTAGCTTCCTTTCTAGCTCTCTCTATTGGGCATTCTTCAAATCTTTTATCTTGGAAGAACTTTTATGTATTCCTTTTTTGTTAGAGCTGACGATGTATAGAATGGGAATAATAATAATTTTTTATCTAAACCTTATATCTTCTATTTTCCATTTTCGTTCTCCACTTTTTTCTTTCTCCTTTGGGGTGAGTCCAACGCTCAACCTGTAATGATGCCATGTTGGCCTGGTTTGAGTGTCGAGCTCAACCAAATACCAAAATTCCAATTCTATCGATAACTTGTAGCATAAGGCAGCGAACCGAGTCATCTCTTAAGAATCAAAGTACCAATCAAACCAAATCAAGGTCAAACAGTAAGGGGTTATGTATGCAGAATATAAATGTAATAATTAAATGTAAGAAAAATCAAATTGCAAAGCAACCAATCCAAGAAATCATCAAAACCTAGTTGGCTTGTCATCGATCACTAAACATACTTTTGGATTGAATTAATTAGTTAATCTATGATTAGCTGAAATCTATGCATCAAATACATAGAATTCAACACTAGATAATCACCTAGAATTTAACTAATAAACGATTCATAAACCAGCAATCGCTAGATTCATACAACCTATGCTAGTTTAACAACTAGAATTCAATTAACCTAGATTAACAAATCTACTAACCTAACCGTCTTCAATTCATGTGACTAAATCATAATTAATCAATCATAATTTAATCACAAATCTCAATTAGAATTAAGGATCCAATTGGATCTCATCACACAATAGAGATATGCTTGGTTGTAATCGTATGATTAAATTAACGAATATTTTTTTTAATACTAAAATAATAAAATAAAGTGACGGAACGTAGTTGTAATAAAGAGTAAGATAGAAGTAGAACATACATTCAAACAACATGCATATACATATATATATATATATATATATATATAATTATATCAAACTTGTTTAGTTACATCGCCAAATATACAAAAAGCAAAAAGCTTTACGTGCCCTAAAAGATTATACATATACAGTCCACCAAAAAGATAAAATATCAGGCCCATAAAATATTTACCACTAGCGATCAGTAGCTACCCACAGCATCTGCCCCTAAGGCAAACGAGAAGAACCCTCAGTTGGATCCTCCTCAGGGTCTTCCTCGTTAGAGGAAACCCTCACCGGGGCCACCGAATTACGAGCGGGGGCTCGTGCAGTAGAGAGGAATGAATCCTCTTGAGGGGAGTAGTAACGCTCACCCCACATGTCTCGTATACGAACACTACAAATAAAGATGGGTGGATCATAATGCCCCCAAGCTAAAGACACCGTCACGTCTCTGAGATAAACACAACAGTCCGTACCCAGGTTGATATGTCAACAGTCTGGACCTCCAAGAAAAGTCAACCTTATGTAACCCAAAAAGCCTTGCGGACGAGACGTCATGATCAGAACAGGTACTAGTTAAAGTCAGGCCAAAAGCCCGGGACCTCGTGTACTTCCCCTTCCTCACCAACGTCTTCGGAGAACATACAAATAAACAGAATAGTAGGAATACTAAAAAGAGGTAAGACATCCTACTATCATTAGAAATTATAACAGTAAAGAAACAGAATGGCATGAAGCGCCCACATAACATTTCAAAAATAATAATAATCAGCATTAAATAACAACAGTAAACAACTAAGTAGTTCCAGGCAGTCATGATATTAATAAAGCAACAGTTCCAATCATCATATAAATAAATAAATGCCAATTAATATGTAGACTCACTATGCATGTGGACATGATATCAAAATCCTACTCCATGAAGCTAGACACAAACATCGGAGAGAATGATCTGGAGACCTGTCTGTAACTCGGTTGCCGAGGCCAACAAGTGCTTCATTTCTCAATTTATCAAAGTGCACATCATGGCATAGTACAAGACATTCTACACAAGATCGCGATATAGGATAGTGTCTTAGTCCGGATCGTCAGTGCATTTACATCAGTCTGCCCCACAGACAGAAGAGCTACCAATTGTCCATTGCGAGGTACCTGCACCACGATGCCCCCAAAGTCAACATTATGACCTACACTAGTCTATTCGTACCCGCACATAGGTGTGATTGAAACTCCTACGTAACATGGCCTTAACAATAGTCCATCAGATTTTCATAATGCATTATGACTCAATGCATGTTCATGTATATTTGACAATAATGTATATTTGACAATAATATACTTTTCCACAATATGCTATAATTTGGCCAAGTTAAACATCAACAGAATTTTGGTCCCACTCATGGACCCATAATATCATGTTATCAAATTCTCAATGAGACATGTACACTTTTTAGGGTTTGTTATGTAATCTTGCTTTAATTAACATTTCTTGTTAAATCTTTCTCTAGAGGAATTCTCTTAATTAGCTAAGTTCTCTACTTAAATTAAATTATATTCTCTTAGAGCATTACTCTAAAATTCTCAAGTCTTACACTCACTCTTGTTCTTCCCTTAAGTTCAAAAATCATTCTTGGTCACCAATTTAATTTTCTTTCCAATCACAATGTTAATTACTTAATACTTAATTACTAAATTTCCAAGGTTGTCCAAAAATTACACACTTGGGCCCAAAATGGCCCTAGAGGCCGTGAGCCTCTCTAAAGGGTAAGTACCCTAATTTTTCTTTGATTCATTAATTGTTATTCACTTGATTAATCATCTCTTCACTTGTTGCAATCAATGGGGAAAGTAAGGAATCCTTGCCCCCAAATCATGTTTCTAATCAATCAAAACTAATCCAAGATCATCAATATATATACACATTCAATCAAATAAATCATACAAGGTAACATCAATACATAGTCATCAAAATCACACATCAAAAGAGTAACCCTAACATGGGTTCCTCACAATACAAGATACATAACTTTTAGATATCTATAACTCAAGATATAGACGAAATACAGAAATAATGTAAAATCCTAATATTGCTGGAAAGATCAATTAAGCCCAATTTAAGCCTAAACTTACAAAACATGGCCAAGCTCAATCAATTAAGCACATGGAGAGTGTAAAGGACTTAAAATAGGGGTTTATTAATGTATAAAATCTGTGATTATCAAAATGCACGATACTCAATTTCTATCGGCAGGTGGCATGCCTTGCCAAAGATAATCCGATAAGGGGACATCCCAATCGGTGTCTTATAGGCAGTCCGGTAAGCCCATAAAGCATTATCAAGCCTCTTATTCCAGTCCTTTTTGTTAGGTTGCATTGTCTTATGAAGTATCTGTTTGATCTCTCTATTGGAAACCTCTGCTTGCTCATTGGTCTTGGGGTGGTAAGGTGTAGAAACTTTGTGTATGACTCCATGCTTCTTCATCAAAGCCTCTATGATCCGATTACAAAAATGCGAATGTTGATCACTGATGATGGCCCTCAGGACTCCAAACCTACAGAAAATCTATGATATAACAAAATTCACAACAACTTTGGAATCATTAATCGGAGTGGCTTTTGCCTCCACCCACTTAGATACATAGTCAACAGCCAGCAAAATATAAACAAAACCAAAAGAAACAAGAAAAAGATCCAATAAAATTAATACCCCATACATAAAAAATCTCACAAAATAGCAAAGGTTTTTGGGGCATCTTATTCCTGCGAGAAATGTTCCCTATTCTTTGACACTGTTCACAAGACTTATGGAACAAGTATGCCTCATGGAATAAGGTAAGCCGATATAATCCAAAGTCCAAGATTTTTATAGCTGTACATTTAGGTCCAAAATGTCCACCACATGCAAATGCATGACAAAAGCTAAGAACAGAATCAAACTCATGATCAGGTATGCATCTCCTAATCACTTGGTCACTACAAAATCTCCACAGATAAGGATTATCCCACTCATAATACTTAGACTCACTCTTTAACTTATCAATCTGAGCCTTACTGAAATATACAGGCAGTGCACTAGCAACTAAATAATTAACTAAGTCAGTAAACTAATGAAAGGTAGTCTTACTTTTCAGCTGTAAAAGCTGCTCATCTGGGAATGAGTCATGGATGGCCAGAAGCTCTAAAGCTTCCTTAATTCTGCTCAAATGATCAGCCACCAAGTTTTCTGCTCCACTCTTATCTCGAATTTCAAGATCAAACTCCTGGAGCAACAGCATCCACCTAATTAGAGCATGTTTGGGAATGCTTCAAACATATTTTTTTAGTAAAAAAGCTGTTTGAACAATATTCTCATATGTTTGGAAAAATCAGCTTCAGCTTTTACATGAAATTCAATGCATTATAAAAGCTTTTTTTAATTTTTTTTTTGCATAATATTGAAGATTAAAGCTTATGATTCTAACTTATAGATTATTCCTTACACTTTGATATGTAAATATCATTTTGTCTCCAATTAAATAACTTTTTTAATCATTCTATACCTATTTTAGTAATTTAATGCATTAAAGTGATTCTTTTTTATATCATCCAAACGAAACAGATTAGCTTAAAATCACTTTTCAGCTAACATATCTGATGAAGACCAAGGAGGACCATCAAGTGAGAAATGAAGAGCCAAGAAGGAAGATGCTTTAATTGGGCTAGGAAGACCTATGACTAGGTCAAGGTCCAAGAGGGCTAAGGAAGCTTTACAACAAGAGGTGGCCAACATATTCAATCTCAAGCAAGATAAGGAAGAAGAAGAATCTAAGTTAGTCCAATTAATCTAAATTGAAGAGGACTCCAATTAGGACTTATGTTTGGCGAGATTTGGGCTGGTTCATTGAGCCAATTAATTAGAGTCTCTTATCAAGAGCCATTTTTTTCTTATTATTTTGTAATTTTTGTATTTTATTTTGTTGGAATAATTTCAGATATCCTTTGGTTTTCCATAGGTTAGTTTTTGGGCTTTAAAAACTTCCTAAGTCATTATGATGATAATGAGAATTTATTCAGTCATTATGATGATAGTGGGAAGTTATCCTTTATATTTCAAGAGACATTTTAGGGTTTTAAGGGCTGCAAACAACTTCAAGCTTAGCCTATCAATAGGGAACTCTTGTACTCCAAAAGAGACTTTGGAAGATTAATAAAAAGTGGAAGAAATCCTCCATATTTGAGAGTGCCATTTTTCATGCCTCTTAGGGTCTTAGAGAGAATCATAGCTTGAATATTATCAAATGTTCCTCATACTTTTGTGGCGATTTTACACAAGGCTTATCATTCTCTTTTCTCTTCAATAGGATTGAGATTGTGGTGCCATTCTTCATTTTCTTGTCTAATTCCATCTTTTTTTTTCCATCTTATTTGTTCTTCACACCATTTATTATTCTTCTACATCAATTTTTGTTTGTTGTTGAATTCGATTACAAGAGAACCAACTCAAGGAAGATCCGAAAATCCTATGTTCCATTTTTGGATCATATCAATATCCAAATATAAAATTGATTCAATTATAATCGATTATAACAAAAAGCTTTTATATAATAATTGATTATTGAAATAATTAAGTTTTCATAGCTATCCCAAACACACACTTAGTCATGGTTTCACTTCAAGTTTCTTCAGAAAAAACTTCAGCGCTGCATGATCAGAAAACACAACTGCTTTAGAACCAAGCAGATATGATCTAAAATTGTCTAAAGCAAATATAATGGCTAAGAGTTCTTTCTATAGTTGTGTAGTTAGCTTGAGCAGCATCCAAAGTTCTGGAGGCATAGTAGATCACACAGGGATGCTTCCTTACTCTCTGTGCCAGGATAGCTCCCACTACATAATTGGAGGCATTGCATATAAGCTCAAATGGAAGTGTCCAATCACGGGGTTAGATGATGGGAGTGCTAGTCAATGCCTTCTTTAAATGATCAAAGGCTTCCTAGCATTTCTGGTCAAAGACGAACTCTACATCATTTTGTAACAAATTAGATAGTGGAAGAGCAATCTTGCTAAAATCTCGGATGAAACGCCTGTAAAAACCTACATGTCCTAAAAAAGGATGCACCTCCCGCACGCATATGGGATAAGATAAAAAGGTAATGACATCTATTTTAGCAGGATCTACTTCAATGCTCTTACTAGAACTACGTGGCCTAAAACTATATTACGTTCTACCATGAAATCACATTTTTCAAAATTTAAAACAAGATTAATTTCAATGCATCTATGTAGTACCTTAGCCAGACTATCCAAACAAGAATAAAAAAAAGAGTCATAAATAGTAAAATCATCCATGAATACCTCTATGCATTCTTCTAAAAAGTTTGAAAAGATGCGCACCATACACAGTTGGAAGGTGCCAGGTGCATTGCAAAGGCCAAAGGGCACCCGTCTGTAAGCGTAGGTGCTGAAGGGACAGGTAAATATGGTCTTCTCTTAGTCTTCAGGTGTAATATGGCTCTGTAAGTATCCAGTATAACCATCCAAGAAGCAATAATGTGACTTGCCAGCCAACCACTCTAGCATCTGGTCAATGAATAGAAAAGGGTAATGGTCCTTCCGAGTAGCCTGATTGAGCCTTTTGTAATCAATGCAGACTCTCCAGCTATTATGTACTTTGGTATGAATTAACTCATTCTTCTGATTGGCCACAACAGTCACTCCAGATTTCTTGGGGACAACCTGCACCGGGCTCACCCACTGACTATAAAAAATAAGATAGATAATGCCAGCTTGTAGTAGCTTAGTCACCTCTTTCTTCACCACATCCAAAATTAGAGGATTCAGTCTCCTTTGGGGCTGCCTCACTGGTTTAGCTCCACCCTCAAGTAAAATTATGTTCATGCATATGGAAGGGCTAATTGTAACACCCTCCTTAGGGTGTCACACTTCGTGTTACTCAATTACCAAATTACCCCATCATTGGAAAATTGTGCTTGTAATATAAATACGAGTTATAAAAATTCTTGATGATAATTAAATAAACTTAGCGGAAAATAAAAATACTACAACATCATCACAAATTATTTACACCGTATATACACAAGTTATAGTACTGTCATATTTTAATATTTACAAACTAGACTCAAAATATTTAAACTTTAATTTAAACTAACACACTGCCCAAGTATTACTACACAGCAGAACCCTCAGATGGGTCATTCTCAGACTCCTCAGAAGATAGAAGTCCGACTTGACTCGAAGTCCTACGGACAGGTGTCCGCGCAGACGACACTATACTAATCGTACTAGGAGTACGATAGTATATTCCCCAATACTGTCTAGTAGACAATGGGAACTCTAGGTATTAATATTCACACTAATGTCCAAGATGTAGCCTACTCAATCTCATATACACAAGGAGACGAGACTCCTCCATCACTTCAAAACTCAGCGTCCTCAACAGGAATCTGCTCTTCCTCAGCTTCTCGCTCAAATCCTCGCTCAACGTCTTTAAAATTATTATTACAATACAAATAGACATACAAAGAGGTGAGATCACCTACGCCAATACCAGTATGGCAGCAATGAAGATAAACACATACAAAATCTCATACCAGCACATCAATCATAATTACAATTATACCACCAATATCAATTATCAAACACATACAATATCTCATACAACTTTCATACCATATTCACAATCATGCCATTACCAATATTCATAATTCAATTATCATAAACAATAATTACGATAATGTTCTCAATAACTATGCATATGCACCTAGACTCAATTTCCCACTCCATGGAGCCACAACTCAGATCGGAGAGAGTAATCGAAAAGATCTGTCTACACTAACATGCCTCGGACCACGTGCTCAATTTTTGCACATCTAGCATATGCACCAAAGTCTTTATCAAATCTTGATTAGGGATAGTGTCTCGGTCCGGATCATCGGGGTGTTGCATCGGTCTAACCTACGGTACAGAAGCGCTGCCATCTGCCCATTGTAGGCAACCCGCACCCCGATGCCCCCAAGGTCAACGAGTGACCTACACTACGCAAATCGCACCCACTCAGGAAGTGTATTCTCTCCTAGGCAATCAGCCTTATTCAGTCCATCGAACCTTTCCCATGCATGTACTATGCACCTTTCACAATTTCAATTATATCATATTCTCAATTCAATTTTTTTAATCTCATGTTCGGGGTCCTCAGATTGGCCCAACAGTATCATTGTTGTAATTTCATCGCGAAACCATATTTTCGCATTTTCTAAATCGCGTAAAATATTTTTCACACGTTTTAAATCAAACATACTATTTTTCTCATTTAACACCAAAATTTGACTTTATTTTCCATATTCGCATAATAACCCCTCAAAACATAATATTTGTATTTTAGTCCTCATTTAAATAATATTTTCACAACAGTCCTTCATAAAATTCACATTTACAAAATAATCCCCCCTAAAATTCATATTTATGAAATCGTCCCTCATAAAATTCATATTTACGAAATCGTCCTCATAAAATTAATATTTACAAAATCGTCCCTCATAAAAATTTATTTTTACGAAATAGTCCCTCATAAAATAATATTTACAAGATAGTCCCTCTTTTATAAAATATTTGCAATATGACCTCATTAAAAACGAAAATCACAATATTACCCCTCTAAAAATCGGTATTTGCATTATTTCCCCAAAAAAGTTATTTCTTTCATTTACTCCACATATCACAGCTCAAATTTTACAGACACACCTCTAAACCCATAGGGTGAGTCATACGTCAGTAAAATTCAAGTATTGACAATCGAATTAATTTCATAACTCATTTATTAAATCAAATTATTTTCTCAAAATTATTTTACTTTACTATACTCAAACTTTTCCAAATTCAATCCCTTTTCATTTAAATCTTTAATTCTCATTTGAATCCATCATTTTTCAGGACTTTGGTCCTCTTGACCCTAGTAAGGCCGTAAGCCTCAAGCTCTTTGGAGCTCTCATATAATCGGTTCATCATATTATTCACATTCTAAATTACTCATACCTTCTCATGCTTTCATAATTATACATACACACATAATATCAAAGTTTTAAGCATTTTATCACACATGCAAGCATAAAAACACAATCATACACAATATAAACACAATCAAAGCACATCAATCAATAGGTGAATAAACCCTTATGGGTTTTTCACCGAACAAACCATCCCCACACCACCAAAACTTGGTTGGTGAGGTTGAATCTCCCTCTTATCTATTGAAGACAAGCTTTTCAAGCTCCTCTCCTTCTCCTTGTTTTCGTACTAGCCACAAACAATTCCTAAAAATTCTAAAATAATTAGTAAAATCACAAACAAAGCTCAATAATAACAAACCATGGAACAAACATGGCTTAGAAAATCATAAACATGAATTTAAACCATAGAAATCCAAGTTTACCTCTAGGGAAGTCAGGTAGAAGTTGGATTTTGAAGCACTTAGAGTGGGATTTTGGGAAAACTTCCTAAATGGAAAGTGTTTAGAACATTGTCTAGCTTTAGGAAATGATGAGAGTGAAAATTATAGGTGAGTGATGGTGTATTTGGGTGCTAGGGCCGAACCATGTGGAGAGAAAAGGAAGGAAATGGTTGCTTAGTTTCTTGAGATTTTTGAGAGAAAAAGATGAATGCTTTTGATGTGAGAGAAAATAAATATTGTGTGAGTGAAAAATAAGTGGGCTGCTATACCGTGGGATAAGCATAGAGAAATTAGGATTTACTTGAAGTAAAATATCCTATTTTGAGTGCACATGGACTAGCACATGGCATATGTCATTCACTTGACTTTCAAGGCTTTATGGATTATTCAAGAATCATGTAGAAACCTCCTCCAAGCTGCTGCATGGCCGTATGACTCAAGGGTATTTAGGGGTTCAATTTTCTTTTAATTCAAGCCTAATTACTTGCTAATCAAATCACTAGTTAATTAGGTTTAGTTTCTTAACAAATCTTATTTAATTATCCAACTATATATGCCTCTAATGTACAATTGTGAGGCTACCTTTCGACGAAAAAAATAACATGACAGAATGATGTAAGATGGGAGAACATTATTTCACAAGAATGGCTAAAAGTCAAATTCTGTCAAATGAAGATTCTGTTGAATGAAGATCAAAAACTGTCGAATATACTAGAAGATCAGCAGAAATCCTAATTCGACGAACAGGTGTTGATGTTGGAGAAATCTTCCAAATGTTGAACCGACGAAAGTACTATATTGTCAAAAATTCTAATTCGACAGATATTGACATTAGAGAAGTTTCTCTACCGAATGGTCAGAAATTCTAACTCGACGGATATTGACATTCTAACTCGATGGATATTGACATCCTAACTCGACGGATATTGACATTCTACTAAATGGTCAGAATATCAAATTCGACGGGCATTGTACGAAATGGTCAGAAGATCAAATTGTTACAATTGTTCACAAAGATTAATTAATTAGTTTACTTAGCTTGTTAATTAGGCCATTAGATTAACCAAATTAGGTTTAATTAGTTACTAATCAAAGTCAAGCCACTATTGTTGACTTTATCTTAGCCATTGAAATCAACTTGGTTTCCTATCCATTGATCTCATCTACGGTGGATATTACTTAGTGGTTTTATCAGGATTCGTTTTACACCATTGATCGGATCAACGATTATGATCCAAAGCATCTAAATTATGCTTTTCATCCAACGGTCCATATTGGAGTCTATGCTTCTTTGTTTGACTTTATCCTATTGGTTTAAAATAGTTAAGCCACTTATTTTAACTGATTCTAATTGGTTCAGAATTCTATTCAGTCAGAATCATTGACTGCTACACTAAACGTGGGCCTCACAGACTTTTCAGGTCCACAAGCAAATTTTCTACTGTTTTTAAGACAGTAGGTTCTGTCACACAAAATAATATTATAATAATATAAAATTATTTTATTGCACAGTTAAATCCTAAAAATTAAAAGATTAATTTATATATCAATCGAAATTGGGTATAGTAAGATCCCCTGCTCTAATTAATTAAAATAAGAATTTCTCCGGCCCGAAAATTATCATTTTCCTGACTCGGAGCAAATCACACAAAACAATCAAAAACAGTATCAGAATAATCAAATTATTTTTATAATGCACAGAAAACACAAAACAGTGTAATTCTGTCAGTTCTGTAACATAGTCTAAAATTTGGGGTGCTACAATACTCTCCATCTAAAAAGAAGTTTCATCCTCGAAACTTGATATACACTTACAACAAAAATAGATACTGCATTGAGATCTTCTGCATGTTCCTTCGAATTTCGAGAATAAGTCAAAATATCATCAATAAGGATAACGACAAATTTGCCTAGATGGGAAAAAAAGATCCTATTTATATAATTCGTGAATATTGGAAAAACATTCTTTACCCTGAATGGTAATACTAAAATACTCATAGTGCCTATAATGCGTGTCTGAAAATCTGTCTTGGACTATTCTCTACTTTTACACGAATCTGATAATAACCAGCACGCAAATCGATCTTGGAGCAAACAACGATTTCTTTCATTTGGTCTTCTAGTTCCCCCGTTGTCACATCATTTCAGATTTTCTTCATCAAAGTAAGCTATTCTACTTACCTATTTTTAATCGTAACAGAAATTGTCTCATATATCAAGTTTTCTTTTAATCGCACCATATTTGGTTCTATGACATAAGTTGAATCAAGAATAATCCTTCTTAATTGAGATACATGAAATACACTATGAAGGTCATAAGGAAAAGTAATAAGATTATTCGGTAGGTTACTAGATTAGTCCAACAAAGAATTTGAAATGGTCTAATAGATTTCAAAATGAACATAGTCCAATAAATTTTTTGAAGTGAACTTTCTGGATTCAAATCCAAAAATCTCAAGTCAAGGAAACACTAAAGTTACATTGTAACAATCTAGAAGGATATGGTTGGAAAATAACCAATCCATTTATAAAGTCAGACTCTCAAATAGTTGTAATTTTAGATGAACAAATCAAATCAACAGAAAAGATTTGATATTCAATAAATATAGGGTAGAGTTAGAAAACTTGAGTATAAACAACAATTTTAACAAGAAGAATAGAAATACTCTGATCACACTATAACGAAGACATGGATAAGTCAAATTAATTTACTCAATCTATTTGAAAAAGAAATAGACAAACCAGATCAATAGAAAAGTTTCAAATTCCAATAATAATAGGATAGTTTCAAACAATCTCGAGTAATAATATCAAGTCTAAAAGTTGGAGTAGCATTATGAAAAGAACAAAACACAGATAACCCCAAAAGATTTACACAGTCACAGATCACAAGAGACTGGGTTACCTTACGCAATATACAGTACAATTTTAAGATTACCCTCTATGGCACAACTTCCTCACTCCTTAAGTTTTTGTATTTGAATGTTCTCACTACACTCTTTGCACTAGCTCTTTCTTCTTCTTGAGATTTTAAAATACGTGCATTACTAATGGAAGGTTTCATCTTCAATTGATCACAATCTTTGGAGAAATGTCCAGGCTTCCCACATCCATAACAAATAATCCCTTTATGCTGACAATCTTTGGTGAGATGATTTTTCCCACACTTGAAACATTTCATGGTTGATGCCACAGTCTAACCAAAATCGTTATCACTAGTACTCCCTCTCTTTGTTAGTTGTTGCTTCCCCAGTGGTCGCACACACGGCTTTTGCTGAACATGATTGACTTTACACTTTCTTCCATCTTGGATTATTGAAGGTTCTAAGTTACAGTCTCTCGCACCCGACGGCTGCTCCAATCCTAACAAGCTATGAAGTTCGATTATCAGTTCCTGCTGCTGAGCGATCATCTGTCTCTGTTGTACTGCTACTTCAATCATCTTTTGCATCACACTTCTAGCTGCGGCTATACGATCTTCATCACGTCCCGTGTCCACATGCTCATGTTCGCTATGTTCCATTCTCTTTCTTCAAAGACGAACAAAAATTAAAACATGACGAACTAAACGTAACTATTTCACACAACATCGTCTCCTTTCGGAAACCATAACATCAGAGATTCACACAGCACAAACAAGACAAACCTACCCACAAACCCAAAAGACTCTAACTTGGGCTCTGATACCAACTAATGTAACACCCTCCTTAGGGCGTCACACTTTGTGTTACTCAATTATCAAATTACCCCTTCATTGGAAAATCGTGCTTGTAATATAAATACGAGTTATAAAAATTCTTGATGATAATTAAATAAACTTAGCAGAAAATAAAAACACTATAACATCAACACAAATTATTTACATCGTATATACACAAGTTATAGTACTGTCATATTTTGATATTTACAAACTAGACTCAAAATATTTAAACTTTAATTTAAACTAACACACTGCGCAAGTATTACTACACAGCAGAACCCTCAGACAGGTCTTTCTCAGACTCCTCAGAAGATAGAAGTTCGACTTGACTCGAAGTCCTACGGACAGGTATCCGCGCAGACGACACTATACTAATCGCACTAGGCGTACGATAGTATATTCCCCAATACTGTCTAGTAGACAATGGGAACTCTAGGTATTAATATTCACACTAATGTCCAAAATGTAGCCTACTCAATCTCATATACACAAGGAGACGAGACTCCTCCGTCACTTCAAAACTCAGCGTCCTCAACAGGGATCTGCTCTTCTTCAGCTTCTCGCTCAAATCCTCGCTCAATGTCTTTAAAATTATTATTACAATACAAATAGACATACAAAGAGGTGAGATCACCTACGCTAATATCAGTATGGCAGCAATGAAGATAAACACATACAATATCTCATACCAGCACATCAATCATAATTACAATTATACCACCAATATCAATTATCAAACACATACAATATCTCATATAACTTTCATACCATATTCACAATCATGCCATTACCAATATTCATAATTCAATTATCATAAAAAATAATTACGATAATGTTCTCAATAACTATGCATATGCACCTAGACTCAATTTCTCACTCCATAGAGCTACAACTCAGATCGGAGAGAGTAATCGAAAAGATCTGTCTACATTAACATGCCTCGAACCACATGCTCAATTTTTGCACATCTAGCATATCCACCACAGTCTTTATCAAATCTTGATTGGGGATAGTGTCTCGGTCCGGATCATTGGTGTGTTGCATTGGTCTAACCTACGGTATAGAAGCGCTGCCATCTGCCCATTGTAGGCAACCCGCACCCCAATGCCCCCAAGGTCAACGAGCGACCTACACTACGCAAATCGCACCCACTCAGGAAGTGTATTCTCTCCTAGGCAATCAGCCTTATTCAGTCCATCGGACCTTTCCCATGTATGTATTATGCACCTTTCACAATTTCAATTATATCATATTCTCAATTCAATTTTCTTTATGTCATGTTCGAGGTCCTCAGATTGGCCCAACAGTATCATTATTGTAATTTCATCGCGAAACCATATTTTTGCATTTTCTAAATCGCGTAAAATATTTTTCGCACGTTTTAAATCAAACATACTATTTTTCTCATTTAACACCAAAATTTGACTTTATTTTCCATATTTGCATAATACCCCTCAAAACATAATATTTACATTTTAGTCCTCATTTAAATAATATTTTCACAACAGTCCTTCATAAAATTCACATTTACAAAATAATCCCCCATAAAATTTATATTTACAAAATCGTCCCTCATAAAATTCATATTTATGAAATTGTCCTCATAAAATTAATATTTATAAAATCATCCCTCATAAAAATTCATTTATACGAAATAGTCCCTCATAATATAATATTTACAAGATAGTCCCTCTTTTATAAAATATTTACAATATGACCCCATTAAAAATGAAAATCACAATATTACCCCTCTAAAAATCGATATTTGCATTGTTTCCCCAAAAATGTTATTTCTTTCATTTACTCCACATATCACAGCTCAAATTTTACAAACGCACCTCTAAACCCGTAGGGTGAGTCATACGTCAGTAAAATTCAAGTATTGACACCCGAATTAATTTCATAACTCATTTATTAAATCAAATTGTTTTCTCAAGACCATTTTACTTTACTATACTCAAACTTTTCCAAATTCAATCCTTTTTCATTTAAATTTTTAATTCTCATTTGAATCCATCATTTTTCAGGACTTTAGTTCTCTTGACCCTAGTAAGGCCGTAAGCCTCAAGCTCTTTGGAGCTCTCATATAATCGGTTCATCATATTATTCACATCCTAAATTACTCATACCTTCTCATGCTTTCATAATTATACATACACACATAATATCAAAGCTTTAAGCATTTTATCACACATGCAAGCATAAAAACATAATCATACACAACACAAACACAATCAAAGCACATCAATCAATAGGTGAATAAACCCTTATGGGTTTTTCACCGAACAAACCATCCCCACACCACCAAAACTTAGTTGGTGAGGTTAAATCTCCCTCTTACCTCTTGAAGACAAGCTTTTCAAGCTCCTCTCCTTCTCCTTGTTTTCGTACTAGCCACAAACAATTCCTAACAATTCTAAAACAATTAGTAAAATCACAAACAAAGCTCAATAATAACAAACCATGGAACAAACATGGCTTAGAAAATCATAAACATGAATTTAAACCATAGAAATCCAAGTTTACCTCTAGGGAAGTCAGGTAGAAGTTGGATTTTGAAGCACTTAGAGTGGGATTTTGGGAAAACTTCCTAAATGGAAAGTGTTTAGAACGTTGTCTAGCTTTAGGAAATGATGAGAGTGAAAATTATAGGTGAGTGATGGTGTATTTGGGTGCTAGGGCCGAACTATGTGGAGAGAAAAGGAAGGAAATGGTTGCTTAGTTTCCTGGGATTTTTGAGAGAAAAAGATGAATGCTTTTGATGTGAGAGAAAATAAATATTGTGTGAGTGAAAAATAAGTGGGCTGCTGTACCGTGGGATAAGCATAGAGAAATTAGGATTTACTTGAAGTAAAATATCCTATTTTGAGTGCACATGGACTAGCACATGGCATATGTCATTCACTTGACTTTCAAGGCTTTATGGATTGTTCAAGAATCATGTAGAAACCTCCTCCAAGCTGCTGCATGGTCGTGTGACTCAAGGGTATTTAGGGGTTCAATTTTCTTTTAATTCAAGCCGAATTAGTTGCTAATCAAATCACAAGTTAATTAGGTTTAGTTTCTTAACCAATCTTAATTAATTATCCAACTATATATGCCTCTAATGTACAATTGTGAGGCTACCTTTCGACGAAAAAAATAACATGATAGAATGATGTAAGATGGGAAAACATTATTTCACAAGAATGGCTAAAAGTCAAATTCTGCCGAATGAAGATTCTGTCGAATGAAGATCAAAAACTGTCGAATATACTAGAAGATCAGCAGAAATCCTAATTCGATGGACGGGTGTTGACATTGGAGTAATCTTCCAAATGTCGAACCGACGAAAGTACTATATGGTCAGAAATTCTAATTCGACGGATATTGACATTAGAGAAGTTTCTCTACTGAATGGTCAGAAATTCTAACTCGACGGATATTGACATTCTAACTCGATGGATATTGACATCCTAACTCGACGGATATTGACATTCTACTAAATGGTCAGAAGATCAAATTCGATGGGCATTGTACTGAATGGTCAGAAGATCAAATTGTTACAATTGTTCACAAAGATTAATTAATTAGTTTACTTAGCTTGTTAATTAGGCCATTAGATTAACTAAATTAGGTTTAATTAGTTACTAATCAAAGTCAAGCCACTATTGTTGACTTTATCTTAGCCATTGAAATCAACTTGGTTTCCTATCCATTGATCTCATCTACGGTGGATATTACTTAGTGGTTTTATCAGGATTCATTTTACACCATTGATCGGATCAACGGTTATGATCAAAAGCATCTAAATTATGCTTTTCATCCAAGGGTCCATATTGGAGTCTATGCTTCTTTGTTTGACTTTATCCTATTGGTTTAAAATAGTCAAGCTACTTATTTTGACTGATTCTAATTGGTTCAGAATTCTATTCAGTCAAAATCGTTGACTGCTACACTAAACGTGGGGCCCACAGACTTTTCAGGTCCACAAGCAGATTTTCTACTATTTTTAAGACAGTAGGTACTGTCACACAAAATAATATTATAATAATATAAAATTATTTTATTACACAGTTAAATCCTAAAAATTAAAAGATTAATTTATATATCAATCGGAATTGGGTTTAGTAAGATCCCCCACCTCCAATTAATTAAAATAAGAATTTCTCCGGCTCGAAAATTATCATTTTCTGACTCGGGGCAAATCACATAAAACAATAAAAAATAGTATTGGAATAATCAAATTATTTTTATAATGCACAAAAAACACAAATCAGTGTAATTCTGTCAGTTCTGTAACATAGTCTAAAATTTGGGGTGTTACACTAATGCTAAGAATATCAGCCAGTGTCCATCTGATGGCCCTCTTATTCTCTCTCAAAACCTATAGCAATTTCGCCTCCTATTTAGTAGGGAGATTTCTGGCTACAATCACCGGAAGTTGTTCATTATCTTCCAAGTATGCATACTTTAGGTACTCGGGTTTAGTATCTACACTTCAAAAGGTAATAATCTAATAGGTTAATGTTGTTCTGCTTCTGCTTCCTGAGCCTCTACATATATATCACATGTTTTACAATTTGCTCACACAGGAACAGATTCATCATATCCCAAAAATACAGAAATTTCAGAACACACAGAACACAACTTATCACCATCACAACTAGAACACAAATCACTGTACATAGAGTCACCAAAATCAGCAATCTCAAGAAACTCCTCACATAAGTCAGCATATGAATTATTAACCAAATCATCAATTAAATCAATATGAAAAATAGAATGTTCTTCCATGGGATGTTTTGTAGCATCAAGAACATTAAACTTCACAATGGAATCTCTAAACTCCATGGATAGAACTCCTACATGCACATCAATCTTTGTATGTGTTATTTTGAGGAAAGGTCTCCCTAGAATAAGAGGAGTCTTGTTGGATGATGAATCTCCCTCCATCTACAAAATGTAGAAGTCAGTTGGGAATATCAGCTTATTCACCCAGACCAGCACATCCTCCACCTAACCAGCTAAGTAAGCATTACTCCTATTAGCTAGATGGATCACCACACCTGTAGCCTACAAAGGACCAAGTTCAAAGGAATTAAAAACAAACATAAGCATTACATTAATGGAAGCACCTAAGTCTAACATGACATTCTCAAATCTACAATTTCCTATTATGTAAGGAATTGTAAAAGTTCCTAGATCCTTACACTTCTGTGGCATAGGTTGGATGAGGACTGAAACATTCTGTCCTATGTTGATTCTCTCACTACCCTTCAACCTCCTTTTGTGTGTACACAGTTCTTTTAAGAACTTGGCATACTTCAGTATCTGCTTGATTGCATCCAGTAGTGGAATATTTACTTTCACTTTCTTAAAAGTCTCAAGTAGCTCTTTGTCTTTCTCAGCCTCTTCTATTTTTTTGAACTACGTGGATCTCTGTGGAAAAGGAAGAGCTATGGCAGGTTGAGGCTCTGTTTGGCTCCAGCAACTGCTTTCTCATCATCATTACTAGATTTCTGGGCTGGTGCACCAGAATCAGATGTGGCTACTGCTGATGACTTGTGTAGTTGTTTGTTTACTACTAGTTGGGAATCCACCTCCACTGTTTTTCCAAACCTCAGTATAATGGAACCCACATTCCCTTTTGGATTAGAAATTATTTGGGAAGGGAGTTGACTAGATCCTTGATTCTACAATTGACTCAGAGTAGAAGCTAACTGTCTAATTTGAATTTCCAAGTTTTGAATTGAAGCTTCTGTCCTCTGTTGAAAATGTGGCCATCTGCTTCATTAGATCCTCCAAAGTAGACTCAGATTTTGTGGCTGCAAGACCTTGTGGTTGTTGCTGGAAGGGTGGTTTGCTTAGTCCATCCTGTTGTTGAAATTGTTGTTATCTCATTGACTATTGGAAGAGCTGGTTATACTGTTGTTGTGGTGCTACATTCCCATATGCAACGCCCTAATCTTTTTTTGCTTTTGGTTTATCTGTGTTAACTGTGTAGTTATGAAATTCTGTGAATTTTTATGAATTATTTGGCTTATGTGGATTATTTTAATATTATTTTCAAAAAAAATTGAACTATTGAACGGGGCTAAAGGATCTTATTAAACCCGAAACCCGAGACAGTTTTCAGAGTTTTCATTATCTGAGATTTTATTTGACAGATAAAAATTAGATGCGCTCTATTATCCATTGGACAATAGATATCGGCTTCATTAATTATGTCTTTTGTCCATTGGATAATAGCTTGTAGTAAAGATCTAGTAAATTGTTTCTATTTAGTCATTTTTGTGACATCATGCATGTGACATCACCCATATGACATTACCTTTGACTTTTGGACCAAAAGGAGAAACTTCTCAAGGAATCTTTATGAAGCTTGTTGAGGAAGCTTGGCTCTCCCTCCCAAGGAGAGTGCACGGCCATGGAGAGAGAAAGGAGGCTTCTAGAGTAAGCTTGTATCTCATTTTCATTTTCATCACTTTTCTATCCATTTCTCTCTCTTTATACAAAGGCTAAACACTTTGTTTTATCTCATTTTCCTCTCTCATTTTCTCTCCTCTAGCTCACAGCCACTCCACCAAATCCACCTTTTCATCTTCTTTGATTTCACTCATCTACATTTCTTACATCAAAACCTCTTTCTAAGGCCATTTGGTTTGAAGATCTTAGCTTGTTCATCATTTCAAAGCATTTCTTCAAGTTAGGGCTTGAAGATTTCTAAGGTAAAATTTCTTCTTTTTCATTTTTCTTTCTTTTCTTCTTTCTAAAACCATGATTTTGATCCATGGTCATTCTTCTCTAAGCCTAAAATGTTGATTCTTTGGCTTGTCATTTTCGTTTTTCAAGAAGCTCTTGGAAGAGGAAGCTTGTTCAAGGAGATATTCAAAAGGTGGTTGGTTATGCTCCAAGGTAAGAGGGAGATCACTCTCATCAACCTTTCATGGTGGTGAGAGATGTTTTGTTGTGTTGAGAGTGGAGAATCCATGTGAGGATTCTTCACTTGATTGTTTTTGACTCATGGTGATTTTTGTAACCTATGTGGTTTTGGAGTTTGATGTGTCTATGATCTTGATGGAATAGAAATTTGATGCTTGACATATGTATATTGCTTACTTGAAATCCTTGTGGAAAATGAAATTTGTTGAGGCCGAAGAACCTTAGGGAGCTCACGACCAAGAGACCCAAAGAGGGGATCCAAGAGGAAATTTTATGTTAATTTGGAACTTGGAAGCTTAAATAAAAATTAGAGTTGAATTAGGAATTTAGCAATAATGAAGGAGTGGAAAAACCAAACCTTGACTACTTAGTTAGAGAAAGATTTTGACTTTAAGAGAAATAGTAAGCTAGAAAAAGAGATTAAAATGATGTAGTTTTCTTTTAGGTTTTCGTGAAAATGTGAAAAGGTATTACATAGAGGAACTTGACTAGGAGAGTTTTAAAATTAGAGTAAATCTCCATATTAATTCTTGAAAGTATCTTAACTAAGGTCAAAAGTGAAAAGATGGTACCTT
Source organism: Ormosia semicastrata (assembly GCA_029884595.1). Classification (NCBI taxonomy): domain Eukaryota; kingdom Viridiplantae; phylum Streptophyta; class Magnoliopsida; order Fabales; family Fabaceae; genus Ormosia; species Ormosia semicastrata. Next base: position 73,670,483 of record JAQQTO010000061.1, read on the forward strand.
GTGATAGAATATAATAGCTTTATGCTGACGGGCTGACATACTGGACCCGAGGAATGTCAGTGATGACTTAAGCCCTGTAGTGGCTCCTTTTGGTAGAACTTTTGTTGTTGTATAAATATTATTAATCATTGTCATGAGATCATGCATTGTGAAAGTCGGAATGACTTGTTGTCAAGGCGGAATGCCTAGGAGATGAATTACACCTTTGTGCAGGTACGAATTGTGTAGTGTAGTTCACTTGTTGAACTTGGAGGCGTCAGGATGCGGGTATCCCATATGTGGACAGTTAGTAGCTTCACTGGGCCATGGTGACTGTGCAACACACTGACGATCTCGACCAGGCACTATCTTATTCCCGATCCGATTGAGAGTATCATGTATAGCCAAGTTGCGCATATTGATGAGATTGCGAAGCACATGATTTGAGGCTAACGAGATACAGACACTGACTCCTCGATCATTCTCTCTGATGTTGGTTAGAACTCCATGGAGTAAATGTCAGTCCATTGTGATTTCACATAGACATTGAGCATTTTATTGTAATATGTTATACTGTGGAACTACTTATGGATATATTATTATAATTCCTGTTGAGAATTTTGTGACTGTAATGGTTATTTCTGTATTCTATCAGTTTGACTGCCATTGCTGTCTCTTACTGTCATACTAGTATTGATGTAGAGAATCTCACCCCTTTGTATTACTATTCAGTTTGCTTTCTGTTTTATGTGTTTTTGTTGATAAAGACTAAGGAAGGCAGAAGGAAATTTGTAGTTTTTGTTGTTTTGCTTTTGGATGGCTGCTTGTAGAGATTCCCTTGGTTTTGTCAGAGTTCTTTTCCACAGAGGTTCAGAGGCATGGCGGATTGACTGGGGCATAGAAATGATTAGATATGTAGGAGAATTGTCTCTGTCTATTAGTAGGACCCGTGACGAGGCCCTTTTCTTCTTTCTTAGTATTTTTGTGCGTCTAGAGTTTTTCATGCCGATTAGGGAGCTATGGGGTGATTTGCATTACACCCCTAGAGAGGATCCGGACCCTGTGGTATCATCCGCTAAGACTCCTATTCGCGAGCTTCTGCCACAGCTGAGAGGTTTGGCTAGGGAAGAGTCTGAAGAGGAGGAACCAATAGAGGAGTCCGAAGAGGACCTAATGGAGGGTCCAGAGGAAGATCCTGCTCCCTAGGTCTCTAGACTTAGGCTAGTCGATGTTTCGTTAAACTAATGCTTATGTCTTTTGTGTATAAACTTGTAATTTTAGGTGGACTATGATCCATGCCACTATTATATATATTCTTTTTGGTGTGTAATATTTGGTAAGTTATGTCCTGTGATGTTTATGTTTCGTTTAAGTTTATGTTTTGAAAAGAAAATTTATAATCCGTATTTTCCAAGATTAAACTTTTTCCGTGATTTTTGTTAAGTAAAAAAAAAGTTTTGAGGTATAAATGTGACACCCTAAGGAGGGTGTTACACCATATCTTAAGTTAGGATGATCTCTCCATCCAAGATTCTATGTATTAGAGAATGGATCATATCTTTGTTGCTGCTGTTAGAATTGTGGTTTACAGGGAAAGACACATGCTGCAACAACAAATTGGTCTTGGAATGCAGAACTATCATCATGAAATGTAGGGCATGCATCTGTGGGGTGTGAAGGACAAGAACAAATACTGCACACTCAAGCAAGTCCTTGCATAGATGTTTAGTGCCTCTTTACTGCCAATTGTCTCATCAAAATGGTCAACTCATCAAGTTTATATTCTAGTCTTTGTTAATTAGCATTAGAAACCTAGACTTCATTGACTCCTTTGGTTAGAGTTATCATTTTGGTACCAAATTGTTGTGAGTTGGCAGTCATGTTTACAATCAAGTCTCTAGCAGTAACTAGGGTTTTGTCAACTAAGGTACCTCCACTCGTAGCATCCACCATGCTTCTATCCATTGGCAGCAAGTCTTCATAAAAGTACTGGATCAAAAATTGATCACTAATCTAGTGGTGTGGGTAGCTTGTGCATAATTTCTTGAATCTCTCCCAGTATTCATACAAGGTCTCACCACTCATCTTTCTGATCCCACATATATCCTTTCTGATTGCAGTAGCTCTTGAGGCAGGGAAAAACTTCTCCAGAAATTGTTTCTTCATATCATTCTAGGAAGTGATAGCTCTTGGTTGCAAGTAATATAACCAGTCCTTGGCTACACCATCTAATGAAAAGGGAAAGGCTCTCAGCTTGATGTGTTTCTCTATAATTTCTTGTGGTTTCATGGTGGAACAGACCACATGGAACTCCTTTAAGTGCTTGTGAGGGTCTTTTCTTGCAAGTCCATGAAACTTAGGCAGCAAGTGAATTAAACTAGATTTAAGTTCAAAATCAGCATTCAAATCAGGATATTGAATACATAATGGTTGATAGTTCATACCAGGTGCAACTAGTTCCTTTAAGGTCCTATTTTGATTGTTATCAACCATAGGTGTAGTTTTATCTATATGCTCACCTTCAGTTTCAATTTCAAAGTTAGTCTCAACCTCATGTTATTTTTTCAATATTAGTTTCAACCTCGAATGTTATTCTTTCAATGTTAGTTTCAGTTTCAAATTCACTAATCCTATGAGTCCTATTCAATACATGCAAGGTTCTTTCAATTTCAAGATCAATGTCAAGTATATGACTATTGGAAGACCAAGTCATGCATCAGATAGTACTATAGGGACTCAAAATCGACTTAAAACACAAAAACATAATGCAATGGTAAAAATCACACAAAAACTCAATAGAAAATATATCTACAGATTTTTAAGAATTATGGGACCACCACAGGGTGAAAACTAGTCAAAAATACTACCAAACATTAAAATAAAAAATCTTAAAAAATTGAAAAAGTGGTTGAAACGAGGGATTTTGGCCAAAATCTAAGTGACCTCAGTTTTTACTAAGCCTTGCTTAAAACCACGTTTTCCTTCTACCCACCAATTTTCAGCCCATTCTAGTGTCGAACAATAATTACCAAAAATGTCATTCATAAAAACTACTTGTTGATCCCCGGAAACGGCACTAAATTTGGTTCGAGTGTCGAGCTCAACCAAATAACAAAATTCTAATTCTACCAATAACTTGTAGCACAAGGCAGCGAATCGAATCATCTCTTGAGGATTAAGGTAACAATCAAACCAAATCAAGGTCAAATAGGGGGGATTATGTATGCAGAATGTAAACATAATAATTAAATGTAAGAAAAATCAAATTGCAAGGCAACTAATCCAAGTAACCTTTAGAAACCTAGTTGGCTTGTCATCGATCACTAAACATGTATCAAGATTGAATTAATTAGTTAATCTATGATTGACCAAAATCTTTGCATTAAACACATAGAATTCAACACTAGATAATCACCTAGAATTTAACTAATAAACGATTCATAAACCTACGATCACTAGATTCATGCAACCTATGCTAGTTTAACAACTAGAATTCAATTAACCTAGATTAACAAATCTGCCAACCTAACCATCTTCAATTCATGTGACTAAATCATAATTAATTAATCATAATTTAATCACAAATCTCAATTAGGATTAAGGATCTAATCAGGTCACATCACACAATAGAGATCTCTAATCATGCAATTTGAAATCCAAATCAAGAGAAGAAAAAGATAATTAATTCAATTCAAAATTGAAATTAGGTATAGAATCTTAAAGCCAAACTAGAATCTCCTCAAGATCCTTGGATTGATCTCAAATGTTTAGCTCTTCATGGCTTCCGCACACGGTTTTCAAAAGAAAGGAGAAATTTCTAGGTAGAAGAATCAAGTAGTACAGGTTACGGCTACTATCTATCTTGGTCCCCTATTTGTACAAAAATAACTGACTTAAAATTAAGAATCCTAATTTTCTCCTAAGTTAAAGTTAATCATCTGCCTTTTATCTTTCATTTGCCACCGAAATCACTTGATTTGGATTTAAGATGAGAGAGTTATGCCTAAATCACTCTCAATGGGTCTCTAGACTCGTCAGCCAACTTCACAGGGGTAGAACACCATAAAAACGTTGTAGTTTAAATTAGTGGTCTTCATAATAGTTTGAGCCTTGTGTGTAAGATTTCCAATTACACCATTTTTAGTTCCAAAAGGATCCTATAGCCCAAGTTATGGACCAATTAGTGCAAGCTGCTCGGGTTCTAGTGACAGCACCTGTGTTCTGACTTCTAAGCCCAATTCGGTCAACTAGATATCTAATTCAACTCTAGGGCTCTTCATAAAAGTTGTAGAGCTCTCTCTTATATTTCCTAAAAGGCAAGATACATAAATTAGATATCTAGAACTCAAGATATGACCAAAATACAGAAACAATGTAAAATCCTAATAATGCTAGAAAGATAAATTAAGCCCAATTTGAACCCAAACTTACAAAACATAGGAAAACTCAATCAATTAAGTACATAGAGAGTGTAAAGGACTTAAAATGAGGGTTTATTAATGTATAAAATATGTAATTATCATGCCCCGAGCTTGGTACTTGGCTAGTACAACGAAGTGGCAAGATAAAGCCTCTATGCCCCTAGGTAGTGTGTCCATGCTTCAATTGAAATCACAGTCTGTGTTACTGCATGGGGTTAAGAGTTCTATTTAGGGGACGTTTATGACAAAGCCATTTGACCTTCTTGGAAGCACTGCTGTCTGGATTGGCTCCACGTCATTTGATCCCATGGACATTTCAAGTGTAGTCGGGGTCTGTAGAAAAAATCTGGAGTTCATAGAAAAAATCCGGACTCATCTATAAGGGTTGCGTGATATTTGGTTTACTGGCAACCATCCTTTTAACTGCTTTGACAAATATGAGGACCACATGGCTTTAATTGGATAGTCGTGCTTAGTGCTTCGCGCGTCATGATGGTTATTTTTGAAGTCTGAAGTAGGACAGAATTTCCCCTAAACCGTCTGGCTTCTATAAATAGGGGTTAAAGCTCTCCTCCTTCATTTTTACTGTTCCTTTCTGAATTTCAGTGACTTGAGGCGATTTCTAGTGGTTTTTCTATGAGGAGAAGTGTAGTTTTCAACAGTTTCCAGTGGTTTTCAACAGTTCAACTTCTTTTAATTGTCAGTTTCTCTTCATTTCTTCAAGGTATATCTCCTTTAACCTCCTGTTTTTGCTATTTTTAGCATTGCGGAATGGTTTTGCCCCTTTTGTTTTAGGGTGCATTCCCTTTCCTTTTTGGTAAAATGAGTTGGGATACCGTTGTTCCTGGGTCCCTTCAATGGCGTTACTCTGTGGAGCACCTTCTGTTAGTGTATGCCCTAGAGGCTAATTTATTTTGACTGTCCTTGCTTACATTGTATTATGCTATTTATTAAATATATGAGGCATTTCATTTATTGTGTTATTTATAATAAACATAATAAAGTCCTTAAAATATAAGTTTAATGCCATAGGACATCAAGTGGATGACGTGATCGTGATATCATATTCGATAGAATCAGAATACTATTCTTAAATGTCCTTAGTCAAGCATTATTGTTAATTAGGACAACAATAATGCATTGAGACTAGTATGTGCGTAGACTGATGACCACATCTCATAGGTCATGGATATGAGATATCAAGTCTTCATATGGGTACATATTAGAGTAATGATATATTAGAGTGACCCACCATGAGAACGCTACATGGATCGTTACGTGAGTGTCATAAGCGATTCTCAGAGTAACACTGGTGTATGTAGTTCTTTGACTTGAAATCACTACGATTCTTACATGAGGAGTTATATGTTTTAATGCGATCAAACATCATCTGTAATAAGGTGATCATAAAGTTGGTTATTGGACATACCATGAATCATGCAAAGGGATGCGAGTGATCTAGATGTGATTTGTCCCTCCTACATAACAGGAGTGATATCTTCGGGCCCCCTAATTGAGTAAGACTAAGAAGTGCATGGCCATGCTTAGATGAGTCAATATGAGATATTGATCTCATTTGTTATTACTAAGTCTACTCAAGTATTAGGAAATAGAAGATTGAACTATACAAGGGTGACACATTTTGTGCCTTGTGTTCAATCAAGATATCTGGATGAATGGACTAAACTACACGATGACATTGATCATGAAAAGGTTATGTCAAATCATTGACATTCTCATTACTTAGGTAGTAGCAATGTGTTGCTAGATACTGCTCACTGTTTGTAATATTAAAATAGGATTTTAATATTACTATCAATGTCATGAGAACTGGCAGGATCACACACATAGAATAGAAAGATGAGTCCAAGGTAGCCCAGCTAGCCCTATTGCTACTCTCACTAGCATAAGGCAGTCACTGTTATAAATAGCACTACTAAGGGCTTATCAAGGTGTGATCATGAACCCTAGCCGCTCCCTGACAGAAACAGTGAGTAAGAGAGTAACAAGTTTATCTTCTCTTCACAGCTAGCACTGTGCTAGAGACATGGGACTCCAAGGTTACAAAAGTTGGATATTTGTGAGTTTATTCCTGTGGATAACGTAGAGGCATCGTCGCTGCTGCGGTGCTGGTGATTTGCATTGATCTTTTTCTTCTAGCTTCAAGAGGCAAACTCAAAAACATGAATCATGGCCCCCCTTTCGCATGGATCCTTTGTGATAATTCTTTTTCCACTATGCTTTTGTTCTTGTAATTCCTAACACCTTCTTTATTGCGCCGTGAGTGGCAGAGGTGTCCATCTAAAGCTTAAGCTTTGGTGGGCGCAAAGGCCTATATACAGGTGTGAACTTTCAATTCCTTCCTTGGTCTGCTTCCTACTGTGTCTGAATCTACAAGTTAATTGATTTTAGCAATTATTCACCGGCCTTTGTGGGTGTTTCTAGGGATTTAATGGCTAGGAGGCAAGTGTTGCCAAGTGGCCTCAAACTCAAGAGAGAGGGTGAATTGAGTTTATGAAATATTTTCGCAAATCTTTCGTAAAATGTTTGTTTATCAATTTTTATTGAAGCTATTAGATAATTGAAGTGAATAGATAAATGAGATTGAATACTTCACTCACAAATTAAACAAGCCAAGATGAATAACATTCAAGCAAGCATATAAAATAAATACACAAATATAAAGAGATAGAGTTAAGAGAATCAAACACAAGGATTTATCCTGGTTCAGTCACCCCTTGTGACCTACGTCTAGTCCTCAAGTGAACCACTCGAGATTTTTCACTAAACTTCAAGCTTGAACCGGTGCTTGAAAACCTTTACAGATTGGAGCACTCAACAACACCTTGAGATACCTCACCCTTGTGCTTTGAGCCTTAAAACAGGGATGTCTCACCCTTTACAACCTTTGAGGGATACCTCACCCTCTTTACACCTTTGAAGGATACCTCACCTTCTTTTTAATAAGGGATACCTCACCTTTTTCACTAGAGGGATATCTCACCTTCTTTACAGAATAAACAAAGTGTTTGAATGATAGAAACTCTCTCAAAGAGTAGATTGATACAAATTGAAGCTCTAGAATATCCCTTTTGAATATCTCAAGTTTTCTCACAAAAAACAGGGCAAAAAAGTTTCAAAGATGATTCTCGGATTAGAATGATTGAAATATGATTCTCAGTTGTTAGTTGGTCACAAATGATGCCCCAAGATGTGTATTTATATATTTTTAGATCAAAAGAGCCATTGGGTGCTTTAATGGGCAGCATTAAATGCTGATAAAATAGCCGTTGGGCACTGCCACATTAGTGGTAATCGATTACAAGCTTATGGTAATCGATTACATGGCTGTTCCAATGTGTTCTTGGCTTTCTGGGCACTTGGTAATCGATTACCAGCTTGGTGTAATCGATTACAAGGCCTCTAACTTTCTTGTAATTGATTACAATTTCTCTGTAATCGATTACAAGGCTTTTTGAATGTGTTCTTGCCTTTCTGGGCTCATTGTAATAGATTACCAGCTTGGTGTAATTGATTACAAGGCCTCTGACTTGCTTGTAACCGATTACAATGAACATGTAATTAATTACAAGGCCTCTGTTTGCTATGTAATCGATTACAAACATCTTGTAATCGATTACCTTGACCTTTGAACACATTTTTCAAGTCCAATTGAGTATGTAAGCCATTTCTAACACTTAGATCATTGGATTAAACATAAATGCCTTCATGAATATTGAATCCAATATTAAAATCAACATTTCTTGAAAAACATGTTTAACTTTGAATTTACAAGTCAATTTTGAAAATGATATTTGAAAAATTATTTGAGAATCATTGAGATACTTAAAGAGTATTTTACATTGATATTCTAAGACCTATAACCTATATTAAATATACCTCTTTTGATCTTGGTTTTCTTATTTTGATCTTGATCATTTCTTTTTTATCTTGGTCTTCATCTTGCTTTTGTTAATCATCTAAAACATGTTTCATATGCTTCAAGACATAAGCATTCACATTCTCCCCCTTTTTGATGATGACAAAATAAATATAGAGAGAAGCATTTGTATTTGATTTATCAGAGATTTATGTATAACACTCCCCCATAAATTATGCATGAAGAGAGATATTATTTCATTTGTAAAAGCTTAAAACTCCCCCGTTCTTATGCAAATCATGCAGGGTTACAACTCTCTATTCTCTCCCCCGTTTGACATTATCAAAAAGAAGACATAAGCATTCAGATAAAAATTTGATAGCATTTCAACTATATTTCATGATTTCCCATGAAGCAACCAGTACAACCCAATCAAGTGTTGTAAACAGAGTATAATCAATCTAATCAGATCAATAAATATAACCAATCAGATCAATACATCAATATATTCAATAAACAGATATGAAACATCAAAAGATCAACTGATTTTATATAAACTGATCAAATGTCATATACAATATATTAATAAGAAAATAATTAAAATATCAAGGCAATGGTCCATGGTCACTAGCAGTCGCCTCGCTATCACTATCCTCATCTGCAACAACGTCTCCAAGGTCACTATCCTCATCACTAGGTTCAAGATTATCCTCGGAACCAAGAAGCTCCTCATCATCATCAGGGACTCCAGCTAGAGTGGCAGAGGGATCAGCAAAAGATAGAGGAGCAGGAGGGGCAGAGGAGGTGGTAGGTGCAGCAGCAGCTCTCCGTGGTGCATAATCTGGCCCTTCTAAGAATGAGCGAATAGAAGCAAGCTCCTGATCAGAGTAATCCATCCTCAGTTCTAGGTGATCCACCTTCTACTCAATGCAATCCATCCGGGTTTCCACCGTAGTTGCCAAGTTTCGCATTTCTTGGAGCAGGAGGTCCAATGTGGCTGGAGCTGGAGCTGGCTACTGGTCTTCTTCTTCATCATCACTCTTCGGACTGTGAGGGATATGCCCATAGCTACCATGGGTCAGATAATACCATCTACCATCGACCTTGCTCAGCTGAAGCTTCTTCAAGGTGTGCAGGCTAATGGATTATGGACTTTTGGAGCTTGTGTCCTTGGATTCCTCAGATAAAGAGATGTGACAATGCTCCAATATAGCTGTCACTAGCATGGCATATGGAAGAGCAGAGTTCTTCTTCTTCTTCATATCCAACATGTGCTGAATGATGCAGTTAGCCCAATTGATTAGCCTATTTGTGGTCATTGCCCACAAGACCACTACATCATCTCTTAAGACCTGGGAGTAATTACCTCCCCTAGGAATTAGTCCTCTAACAACCAGATAGTGAAGGACCCTATTTTCCATGGTCAAACCAATAGCCATCACCCTCTTCTTATCTCTTGGAAGCATATATCCAGAATGTATCAGGGATGACAGAGCACTCCTATACTCAAAATCAGCTCCCCAAGCATTCTCATTTCCATAAAAGCTTGTTCCATTATAGGTGAGCTTAGTTATCCTACACCATTCCTCCTTAGTGATCCTAATTTGAGCTTTCTTCACCTCAAAAATTAGGCATTTATTCTTATATTTCAAATTTACATAGAAAACTTTAACCAAGTTAGGATAAATGGTTTTCTGAATGCTAAAGAATCCAATCAGACCTAACCTTTCAATCAATCTGAAGGACTCCCAGGGCTCACTGGAGCAGAAATTCTGAGTCAGATACCGTGGGGAGATTAGCTTCCTCAACTGGAAGTTCTTTCTGAATAACTCTACCTTTTCGGTGGTGGAGAAGTGGTGTGTGAGGTCCAGCATAGAGATATCACATGAAGAAGCTCTAGAAGACTCTCCAATGGTGACCCCTGTTCTTGGGCGTTTTGCACGTTGAGAGGTTTCAGCCATTTGATGAGAAAAGAGTGAATAAGGTGAAGGGAAGGATGGTAGAAGGAGGGTTTTAGGTGGTGAGGCTCATGGGTGATGAGAAAGATTTGGGTGGATTTTGATGAGTTTTGGTGAATGGGTTGTGTAAAGAAGTGATTTTCGAGTGAGAGGGAGGTAAAATGGAGTGATATGGGTAAGATTTGAGTGAGAAATAGAGAGTTTGGTGGGTGGGTCTTCATGAGAGCAGAGGAGAAGAAGAAAAGGTTTATGAAGAAATGACCTTTCGCATGACAGAAAACCTTTTAAAACCCCTGTGTAATCGATTACATTGGTTGTGTAATCGATTACCAGCCTTCTGTTACCCCTATAATCGATTACAATTTTGGTGTAATCGATTACCTGAGTTCTAGGTCTATTGTAATCGATTACAATGGTTGTGTAATCGATTATAGACTTGACAGAACCTTTGAAATCGATTACAAAGGTTTTGTAATTGATTACCAGCATACTCAAACTCAGATTTTGCATTCCAAACAGCAAAAAATCAATTTTGAACCTTTCAAATTAGTTCCAGAACATCTCAAATCAATTCCAAACATCATGCAAGCATATAGTCCAATCGGATTATGATCCAAAACACATAATTATGCAAAATTACTACTTTTACCAAGAATTACACCATTTGGATGGATTTGTGAAGTTTTTGAGTTTCTTGGAAGTCTTTAACATGAGGAAACACCTGCAAAACAACTTAGGGGGAATCTCTGATGCTCAAGTCAGTATTGGATTCAAATATGATTAAAAATAAAAAATTATGTAGTAAAAAGTCATGATTATGCATAAAACAATATATTATGCATCAAGATATCATATTATGCAGCAAGATATCACATTATGCAGCAAAGCAATATATTATGCATCAAAATAGCATATTATGCAGCAAGTTAATGTATTATGCAGAAGATTGTGACATTATGCTGCAAAATGTTATGCAACAAGGCATTATGCAACAAGATGACCAATTTATGCAGCAAATAAGCATATTATGCAGCAAACCAATATATTGTACGGCAGAATTAGATGTATGATTAATCCATTATGTCAAGTTCAAAGATATTGATATTATGCATGCCATTTCACACAAAAAGCATATTCAAGACATATAGAGATATTTTTCAAGATGTTAAACTAGTAAAGCATAGAGTAAGTCTCCACTTAACCAAAGGATGCAAGTTCAAGCTTCTTGGAGACAAGGAGGACAGCTTGAAGTATTTTCTGAACTTGTGCTTGCAGCAACCGCTTTTGAGATCTCAAAGTTTATTCTTGGCCTTCAAGCACACCTACAACACACTTCAATTTTTGGCTTTTGGTACCCAAATTTTCTTGGGTCCTTGTGTGTTAGTTTTAGACAAGGTGCCTTTGGGGACCCAAATCATTTTAATCCCAACCTTAGTGTTCAAGTTCTTTCTAACATTGCATGTAGAGGCACTATGCCCTTTCCTCCCACAATGAAAACATTTAATGAAGGGGCTACTTGATGTACTTGAGGAAACAAAGAAATTCTTGAGAAACTTTTGTTGATTATTGGGATTATACTCTAAACCAACCTTTTGAAAAATACATTTTTGTTTCCCTAACAATACATTCAAATTATCTCTTCTAAAAGTAAATTTTGAAATATTATTTTTCAAATCCTCAATCTCAATTTCAAATGCTTTACATAATGAGCAAGATGAGGGTATAGATGCATTATCGAGTGATAAACATGTCATGCATGAAGAATTTGCATCAGTAAGTCCAAGAGTTTTATTTTCTATTCTTAGTTCCTCAATTTCCTTGTTTAGAATAAAGATTTTTTTTTCAAAAGAGGAAATTATTTTCTTAGATGATGAAACAAGTTTTGCAAGCCTCATAAATTCATTATGCAATTCTTCAAATGCATTTCGTAATTCATCATTGGAAGAGGAAGAATTTAATTTTGAATTTGAGGATGTTACCTCCATGTCATCTTCATCTTCCTCTTCTCCTCTAGCTATGAAGCATAGATTGTCTTTCTCATTGTCCGAGCTATCGGTTGAATCCGTGTTACTATCATCTGAAGCTATGTAGGCTCTTCTTTCTTTCTTCTCCTTTGAGGACTTCTTCTCATACTTTTCCACTTTTCTTTGATAAATTGGGCACTTCATCTTCATGTGACCCAATTCTCTACATTCATAGCATTTAGGAGTAGATGAGGTTCCTTCTCCTTTGTGATAGACATTCTTTTGGGGAAATGGAGGTCTTCTTTGTGTTCCAATCTTCTTGAAAAATTTTCTAAATTTCTTTACTAGTAGAGCAAGATTATCCTCATTTATTTCCAAGCCATCTCCATCATTTTCATATTCATCATCATCATTAATCATGGCGGAAGTGGACTTGAGAGCTATTCCTTTCTTTTTCTTGTCAAGCTCCTCACTTTGGTTAAGTCTATTTAATTCCAATTCATGTTCTTGGAGTTTGCCAAAAAGTGTGGCTAAGGTCATAGTTGAGAGATTTCTTGACTCTGTAATAGCAGTCACTTTAGGTTGCTAATGCCTATTCAAACATCTCAACACTTTGTTAATAAGATCTTCATTAGGAAAAGTCTTTCCCAATGAAGCAAGATGATTTACAATATGTGTAAAACGTTTTTACATTTCTTGAATGCTTTCATTTTGACTCATTCTAAAAAGCTCATATTCATTAGTGAAAGTATTGATCCTTGATCTTTTCACTTCACTAGTACCCTCACGGGTTACTTGTAAGGTGCCCTACATTTCTTGGACAGTTTTACAATTTGACACCCTAAAGAATTCATCATACCCCAAGGATATGGTAATGATGTTTTTGGCACTCAAATTATATTGGATCTTTTTCTTATCATCATTGGTCCATTCACTTCTTGGTGTATTAACTCTTACACCATTAACAACTTATGTGGGGATAAAAGGACCATTTTCAATAGTATCCCACACATCTAAGTCAATAGCTTTAATAAAAAAATTTATTCTTTCTTTCCAATAAGCATACCCATCCCCACTGAAAAAAGGAGGTCTATAGATAGAAGAACTTTCTGAAAAATCATTTAAAGAAGCCACCACTTTCTCTTGAAGCTGCTAAGCCCTTTACACAAGAGCCTAGCTCTGATACCACTTGTTGCCAAGTGGCCTCAAACTCAAGAGGGGGGTGAATTGTTTATGAAATATTTTCGCAAATCTTTCGTAAAACGTTTGTTTATCAATTTTCATTGAAGCTATTGGATAATTGAAGTAAATAGCTAAATGAGATTGAATACTTCACTCACAAATTAAATAAGCCAAGATGAATAACATTCAAGAAAGCATATAAAATAAATGCACAAATGTAAAGACATAAGGTTGAGAGAATTAAACACAAGAATTTATCCTAATTCAGCCACCCCTTATGTCCTACGTCCAGTCCTCAAGCGAACCACTCGAGACTAAACTTCAAGCTTGAATGAGTGCTTGAAAACCTTTACAGATTGGAGCACTCAACAACACCTTGGGATACCTCACCCTTGTGCTTTGAGCCTCAAAACAGGGATGCCTCACCCTTTACAACCTTTGAGGGATACCTCACCCTCTTTACACATTTGAAGGATACCTTACCTTCTTTTCAACAAGGGATACCTCACCCTTTTTCACTAGAGGGATACCTCACCCTCTTTACAGAATAAACAAAGTATTTGAATGATAGAAACTCTCTCAAAGAGTAGATTGATACAAATTGAAACTCTAGAATGCCTCTTTTGAATATCTCAAGTTTTTTCATAAAAAATAGGGCAAAAACATTTCAAAGATGATTCTCAGATTAGAATGATTGAAATATGTTTCTCAGTTATTGGTTGGTCACAAATGATGCCCCAAGATGTGTATTTATACGTTTTTAGATCAAAGGAGCCGTTGGGTGCTTTAATGGGCAACATTAAATGTTGATAAAATAGTCATTGGGTAGTGTCAGACCAGTGGTAATCGATTACAAGCTTATGGTAATTGATTACATGGCTATTCCAATGTGTTCTTGACTTTTTGGGCACTTAGTAATCGATTACAAGGCCTCTGACTTTCTTGTAATCGATTACCATTTCTCTGTAATTGATTACAAGGCTTCTTGAACGTGTTCTTGCCTTTTTGGGCTCATTGTAATCGATTACCAGCTTGGTGTAATTGATTACAAGGCCTCTGACTTGCTTGTAATCGATTACAATGTACATGTAATCGATTACAAAGCCTCTGTTTGCTATGTAATCGATTACAAACATCTTGTAATGGATTACCTTGGCCTTTGAACACATTTTTGAAGTCCAATTGAGTATGTAAGCCATTTCTAACACTTAGATCATTGGATTAAACATAAATGCCTTCATAAATATTAATCCAATATTAAAATCAACATTTCTTAAGAAACATTTTTAACTTTGAATTTACAAGCCGATTTTGAAAATGATATTTGAAAAATCATTTGAGAATCATTGAGATACTTAAAGGGCATTTTACATTGATATTCTAAGACCTATATAACCTATGTCAAATATACCTTTTTTGATCTTGGTTTTCTTCTTTTGATCTTGATCACTTCTTTTTGATCTTGGACTTCATCTTGCTTTTGTTAATCATCAAAAACATGTTTGATATGCTTCAAGACATAAGCATTCACAGCGAGTGGCTAGGCCCCAGATGCCGATTGCTGAAGTCTGGATGCTGGCTGCAAAAGACCCCATGGTAATTGTTTGCGGTGTAAGGTTGATGTATCCATGGGTTGGGGACAGCCCCTACGATCGAGTGTCCATCTTCCATCCTGGGGAAGAGCTTGAAAAACTCAAGGGTTACTTGATGCTAACGGAGGAAGGTGAGAGAGATCACGAGTTCGAGATCCTATCCCCAGAGGATGAAAAGGTGTGCTCATCCTAGGAGGCGGGTGCACACTACATGTTCCTGCACGAGGATCTCTTCACCCAGCTTGGACTCCGAATCCTTTTTAACTATTTCTAACTTTCAGTCCTCTGTACACTTAATGTGACTCTATCCCACCTTCACCCCAATAACCGGGGGAATATCCTTGACTTTGAAAGAGTTTGCAGGGTAGTCGAATTGCGACACTCTGAGAAGGCGTTCTTCTTCCTCTATACCCGATGGAGTCTTCAAAGTGGGGGAACTTCTCAAAAGAATTAGCTCACAATCCGGTCAAGGCCTAGTCGGAAGATCTTTCAGATTTTCCAAGAAAGTTACAAGGACTTCAAGGAGAAGTTCTTTAAGCTGATGGCGGTCCCAAGGACTTATCCTTTCTTTCTGAAAGCCGATGGGGAGCCAAAGTTTAACCTATATTGGACCTGGATGACATGGAGTACTCCCCTTAGGTTGATTGAACGGGAGAGGTCCCACCTTGATCGGAATGACATTGAGTGCATGGACTTTTTGACCATGTGGGTTCAAGAAGTATGTCTTATTTCTTGTAAGAATGCACTGGATGCGCCTGATGATGCAACTCTTTGGGCCTTTCTACATAGTGTAGGCCGTAGTCCGCATTTAATTTTTGTGTATCATAATTTCTTTACTTATTTATCCTATTATCTGAATCTTACTGTGTTTTGCAGTAAGTTTGGCTACGATGGTATCCGAAAATACCTTTGCAACCCTTGAGGCCCTAAGAGCTAGGAACACAACTGGTCCCTCCAATGCTCCCATGATCGCTGCTCTAGCCTCCCCGCCCCCACTAGTTGAGGATCTGGTGATCGAGGGGGGCTTAATTCAACTGGAGGAGTCTCCTACACCGCCATTGCAGAGGCAAAAGAGGAAGGCCATTGAGGATGGCAGGACGGATGACTGAGGAAAAAGGGCAGCAATCAAAGCTGATGAAGGGGGCCTAGTAGTCGAGGAGGGCGAAAACTAGGCTCTCAAGGCCAAGGAGGAGGCTGAGAAGGCCAAGAATGATGTTGAAGCCAAAGCCAAGGAACTAGAAAAGGACCTGGTGGCCTTGAAGGACAATCTTGGGCAAGAGGAAGCTAGTTCAGTGGAGGTTAGGAAGGAAGTCAATATCCTCCGTGCCGAATGTGAGACCCTCTGTACTGAGAATGAAGGCCTCTGAATTAGCGTGGAGTGGCTACAAGAGGATACTTAATAGTTGATTACGGTCCACACGAATATCAGCAGGGAGTAGTTCCAAAATGCAGTCAACCAAGTCCAGCTTTTTAATCTCAGGGTGACCCTAGCACTAGACACGCTAGACCCTGGAAAGGTGATTTGAGATGATTGTATTGTGCTTCTAAGTCTTGCTCGGGATGATCAAGTCATCGTTGAGGTCCCAGTTGCCGCCATCCAAGATTTGGACGCTTAGCCTGTCTTTTATTTTTGCCCCCTACGCGGGGCATTTTTTCTTCTATAAATAAAATTTCCCCATTTGGTAAGGTGCCTTAATTTATTTCCGTTTTTATACGTTTCTTACCCATAGTCCCGCATTGGGTCCAACGCCCATTATAAATGTACATTTGGTAACCGTGTTAAGGACTTAGGACAATTTGTTAAATTAAGGCCTTGGTCAGGGGTCTAATGCCCAATCATAGAGCATTCAGAATTCTCCTTGACTTAGGAAAAATTTAAGGTGACCTGTAACTGGGGTCTTTAATGTTTACGGTCTTAGTGCGTAAAATCGTTTAAGTAATGTTCGCTTTCAAAACCTATTTAATATAAGACATTCATGGTAGATACCTCATGGCGGAGCATGGACGTTGTTATCCGTTTTGCCAATTAATTTCCTAACCACAGAATGGTCATGACCAAGTGTTAAGGATTAGATATGGACCCATAACTCGACCAAAATGCTCAAATAGGTGTGGTAGGTTATTCCTTTTAACTAGGCTCTAAGGTGTCTCAGATCCTATAAAGAATGGGCTTTAGACTTTCTTAAGGCATTTTTCGACTTGAGGGTCTTACGTTTGTTGAAATGCATACCCTATAAAGGATTGTCTCAATGGACAATCTCAAGGCGGAGTCCGTCTTGAGGGTCCTTTGGGACTTTAGATAATGCAAGATAATATCTGAATAACTCTATTTTATTGATAGATATGAGGACAGAAGTCTGTATAGAGTGTATGCTCACCAAAATTAGGGCAGATTAAACATGAAGTAAACTAAGATAATGCCTTACGGGGCACTTAGCTATAGTACTTTCTAAGTTTATCTGCATTCTAATAGTTCTTGATCGGTTTTCCTATTAATGTCTCCAAGGTGTAAGCTCCTTTGCCAGTGTTGTTCGCAATGTGGCAGGGGTCTTCCCAATTAGGGGTTAATTTCCCCTTGGAGGCATTCCTACCTCCAATATATGCTCCTCGGAGTACTAAGTCTGCTAGTTGGAACTTCCTTAGAATAACCTTCAACTTATACAGAGTCGTGGTTCTCTACTTGATGGCGGTGTCACGTATATGAGCAACGTGCATTTTTTCCTCCAGAAGATCCAAGTTTTCTCTAATCAGTTTAGGGTTACTCTTAGGTGAAAAATGTTTGAGACGCTAGCTCGGTTCCCCTATCTCCACTAGGATCATAGCCTCGCACACATAGGTGATTTTAAAGGGAGTTTCACCTGTTGTAGAGTGAGGCGTAGTCCAGTAAGCCCAAAAGACATGGTCTATTTGCTCGGCCTAGTTTCCCTTAGCTTCATCTAAGTTTCTCTTGATTCCACAGATAATAACCCGGTTGGCGGCTTTGGCTTATCCATTTGTCTTGGGCTTCTCAACGGAACTACAATGATGTTTGATTTTCAGCTCGACAAGTAGCTCTTCGAAACATTTATCTTTAAATTGGGTTCCGTTGTCCGTTACAATGGACTTTGGAACCCTGAACCTCATGATGATGTGGCACCAAGTGAATTTTTGGATCTTAGCGGAGGTGATTGGGACAAGGGTCTCTACTTCGATCTATTTAGTAAAATAATCTATTGCCACCACTAAGTATTTTAGTTGGCTAGGTGCTTGAGGGAACAGACCTAGAATATCCATACCCTATTTGTAGAATGGTCAGGGTACGTACATCGTGGATAGTTCCTCTAGGGAAGCCTGATAATGGTCTAAGTGGCATTGACATTTGTTATATACCTGGACATATGTAAGGGAGTCAACTTCCATTATTGGCCAATAGTATCCGACCTTGAGTGCCTTTAGGACTAATGCTTTTCCTCCTAAATGGTGTCCGCAGTTCCCCTCGTGAACCTCAGCCAATACATATTCAACTTCTTTTGGCGTGAGGCATTTGAGGAGAGGTGAGGAAAACCCATATCAGTATAACTGCCCATCACAGATGGTGTATCTTACCGTTATCTAGACTTGTTTGGAGGCTTCCTTTGGATCAGAAGGCATGGTTTTGGACTATAGATATTCCATGATCAGGGTGATCCAAGTACGCTTTCCTTCTTCCACTTGGAAAATGACTGCATCTATGATGGAGCGTTGCGAGAAAATCTGTTAGATCATAGAACGGTTATTGCCTGGACTTTTAGTACTAGCCAGTTTGGACAAGAGGTTGGCTCTAGAGTTCTGCTCCTTAGGTATGTGCTCAATCTTGACATCCTGTAAACTTTTAAGGAGCGCTTGTACCTTAGCTAAGTATCTCTGAAGGAGCAGTTCCTTGACCTGATAGTCACCTTAGATCTGGGAGGTCACAAATTGTGAGTCACTGCAAAGTGTAATCTTATCTGCTTCCAAGTCCTTGGTCATCACTATTCCGGTAATACATGCTTCATACTCCACCTGATTGTTTGATGTTGGGAACTTAAACTTTGGGGAGCTTTCCAGTATCACTCCTTCATAATTTTCCAAAATCACCCTGGTACCACTTCCCTTGGGGTTTGAGAAACCATCAACATGTATGGTCCAAGAAATCCCTTCGAGGTCGCTAGGTTCTAACATAAGTTCTACCAGAAAATCAGAGAGTGCCTGAGCCTTTATTGCTAGCCGAGGCTCATATGCGATTCCGAACTCAAAAAACTCAATAGACCAAGCAATCATTCTCCTTGCTAAGTGTGGCTTGTGCAACACCTGACGTATAGGTTGATATGTCCTTACCACCACGAGATGACACTAAAAGTATTACCAGAGTCTCCTGGTCATGGTGATAAATGCAAAATTGACCTTTTCAATCTTTTGGTATCACAACTCTAGCCTTTGCAAAACCTTACTTACAAAGTAGACTGGCTTTTGTCCCTCCGCTATCTCCGGTCTTGTCAGTATGGGGGGAGAGGGCATACGGTTTTTCAATGAGGAAAAGAAATCTTCACACTCTTTGGGCCACTCAAAATCCTTCCCCTTTTTGAGCAATCTGAATAGGGGAAGGGATTTGTGAACAGCTTTGGAAAGGAAACGTGTGAGAGTGGCAATCTAGCTAGTCAACTGCTGCACTTATTTAATACTCTAAGGACTACACATGTTGAGTACAACTTGGCATTTATCTAGATTAGCCTTAATTTTGTGGGGAGTCAGCATGAAGCCCAAAAACTTGCCTTCCTGGACCCCGAAAACACACTTCTCCTAGTTAAGTCTCGTGTGATACTTCCGGAGTTGTGCAAAAACTTCTTCAAGGTTTGCCATATGGGATCCCTCTTATGGGGTCTTCACTATCATGTCTGCAATGTAAACCTCTAGCATCTTCCCCGCTTGGTCTTCGAAAACTCAGTTCATTATTCTTTAGTACGTGGCTCCCGTATTTTTTAATCCAAAGGATATAACCCTATAGCAGTAGCTTGTCCTATCAATAATGAAGGCAGTCTTGTCTTCATCCCTAGGGTACATTGGGATCTAGTTATACTCAGAGTGTGCATCAATGAATGACAACAAACGGAAACTTGAGGAGCTATCCACCAATTTGTCCACATTGGGAAGTGGGTACAGATCTTTAGGGCAAACTTTGTTTAAGTCTGTATAGTCTATGTATATTCTCCACTTCCCATTGGACTTCTTCATCAAGACCATGTTGGACAACCATGTGGTATATGGTACTTCCTTGATGAAACTGACACTAAGCAACTCCTTTACCTATTCTTTGATAACTTGTTGCCTTTTTGGGCTAACTTTTCTTTTTTTCTAGGAGACCAGCCTTGCATCTTTCCTGATAGACAGGTGATGACAGATGAAGGTAGGGTCAAGCCCAGGCATGTCTGAGGATGTCTAGGTGAAGAGGTCTTTATTTTTATACAAGAGCTCAATTAACTGACTCCTCTCCCCTTTTTCCAAGTTTGCTCCAATCTTGGTGACCTGTTCTGGCTTGGAACCAAGTTGGAGGGGATGAAGCTCGCCCTCCGGCTAGGGTCTAGTACCTTAGATTTCTTCTTGCACATCTAGTTCGATCATAAGGATATTAAATTGATCCAGAGCCGGGCTAGATGTGCTAGCTTTTGCTTTCTTGGGCACCCTGCAGATTCTGAGGCTGTCGTTATAGCATTTTTGGGATACAATTTAGTTGCCCTTTACTGTGATAACCTCATCGTTCTTGCTAATAAACTTCATGGCTAGGTGGGTAGTGGATACCATGGCACCCAAGGCATTTAAAGTAGGGTGGCCCAAGATGATGTTATAAGTCGATGGGCAGTCCATGACCAGAAACCTTACCTGGACTATCCTGAAGAGTTTAGGGGACCCTAGGGTCAAGTAGGCCTTTTAATATCCTCCCGGGGTGATTTTCTCACTAGTGAACCCTGTAAGCTCCCCATCATAGGAAGTTAGCTCTGTATGTAGAAGTTCTAGCTTCTGGTAAAGGTCCATGAACATGATGTCTACCGAACTTCCATGGTCCACAAAAATACGTCGAACCACGGCATTGGAAATTATTTTAGAGATAACTAGTAGGTCATCATGATCTGGGATAATTCCATTGTAGTCCTCATCTGAAAATGTGATGAGGGGCATCTTTCGTTCTCTGATCTATGACTTCGACTCAGAGTGGGAGACACTCAGCACTGCCATCCTGAGGGCTTTCTTATAGGCACCATTGGATGAACCACCACGGACAAATCCACTAGCAATAGTATTAATAGTTCTGTTAGGTTGGGCATTGCAGTCGTCATTGTCATCAAATGGAGCATCCCGACTCCTACCCTGCTGGTTATCTATATCATGATGAGGTGGATTCTGAGATCTTCTCCTAGGGCTTCAGGTTCTTCGTCTTTGGTGTAGAGATGGACTTCGGTGAGGATTACGTCTTCTTTTCTTTCGTCTTCTTTGGCATCCATCACTTTGGACGTCATTGATGTATTGATCAAGTTGTCCTGCCCTGATTAAGGACTCGATAGCGTCTAGAAGTTGATAATAGTATTTTGTTTCATGGCCATAACTTTTGTGCTATGAACAATGTTTGGAATGATCCTTCTACTTATGTTTCTTGAAAGGGGGTGGCCTCTTAATGTCTTGGAACTCTGTCTGCAATACCTCTCTCAAAATTGTTTCACGCTGGGTGTTTAGAAACATGTAGTTGAAGTATTTACCTCGGGGTGGACTATCCTTGGAGGAGTTCTAGGTCTGTGAGGAGTATGGTTGGCTTTCTGGTGAGAGAACTCACCTTTTTCCAAACTCCTCTAGGCCTCAGTTGCCTCCTCAAGGTTTATATACTTTTGGGACCATTGTCAAAATTCTTTCATGGTTTTTGGTTTTTTCTTTGCCAAAGACACAAAAAACTCGAAACCATCTCGGAGGCCACTTCTGACATAGTGGAGGGTGATTTTGTCATTGAAGTTCTCCACATTAATACAATTCGTGTTGAATCTTTTAACATACACGAGAAGGGGCTCGTCGTGGCCTTGGCAAATTTTGGACAAAGATTCAATAAGCTTGAGTTGTTCCTTACTAGTAGTGTACTGAAGCAAGGTCTGGCCAGTTAACGACAGATCCCCACAGAAGCGTCACGAACCATTTGAGGGCTCCCTTCTTCAGGGAAAGGGGAAAGCACAACATAACAACTATGAGGATCCCCTATGAAAGCACAAAGATTGGATATAGAGGTCTACGTGTTCCTAGGGGTCTGTGGTCCCATTATAGAGCTCCACGTTGGCGGGAAACTTAAATTTTCTTGGAACTATATACTATATGAGTTAGGTGGAGAAGGACTGCTCCTGATTGCCAAGGTCCAGGTTGTTGTCAACAACATTGGACATTCTAGCATCTGCATGCAGTCTCCTTTGGTTGACGTTCATATTTCAAGTTCCATCGTTATGGTGAGATCTGGATTGGCTATCAAACATGGACGGCTCTAGATCCTCCTGTCTACAGTGCTATTCTTCGATTTGTCATCGCAACAAGTCTAGGCAGTGTTTTCTGGACGTTTCAGGTGGGATTAGTCCCTCTATGCGAGACATATGATCCTCTGCGTTGTTATTCGTGGGTCCCAGGCACTAGTGTATCAGGATTCTGGACCTTTGAGTGTTAAGATTGACCTCCTACATACAGTTACTAAGTCTATCCCTCATGGAGACCCTACACAATGGGTGTTGGCTTTCATTAGAAAGAGAAGTTTCATGCATATCACGTAGAACTTCATCGTCGGGTGCCTGGTTTCCCGCAGCAGGGGCCTCGTCAGTTGGTGGTGGGAGAGGGTAAGGAGGAGATTGTGCCGTTGGTCCTCGTCTCTGGGCTGCAAAGGTTTGCACAGCCTCTCCTCTCTTCAAGTTCTGTCTCCTGCTCACCATAATTGAGTGGGAATAGAAGTTTATGGTTTCCCACAGACGACACTAAGGTTCTGAAGTGGATTTAGAAGTGTACCTGAGATAGGCACGTCCCAGTGGTTTCCTCCTTGCGCGGTAGTAGTAGAGCATGTTGAATCGAGGGGGTTGGTACCTTCAAAGAGACTCCAACGCTCAAGTTAGACTGTGCACAAGTAGAGTTTATACAATGAGTGATAAGTTACCTATAAAGGTAAATAAGCCTAGTATTTATAGCAGTTAGAGAGATACGCTCCCGCAATAGTCGCAGAGTGAGATATGTTCCCTTGTTAGTTGCTAAGGATCTCTATATTATCGGAATGTTGATACTGCAATCATGAGCAACTAAGGGTGGTTATGGGTGTTAAGATCATGATTGACAATAGTAGATATTCTAAGGATTTATCCATTGTGCAGATCTCGCTGCATTGTTATTGTTACCCAATATCGTCGTCTGATATGTATAGAGCCGGGGTTTTGACTGTCATAAGCGAATCCAGCGGGTATCAAGGACAGACCCCGACATATTGCGGGTCGAATCGATCCATGAGACATGATCCTGAATCATGGTCTAGAACAAAAATAATTAACTATATTACAAATTGGGTAAATGTTAAAACAATTAGGTGATGTCAAAGTAAGTGATTTCAAATTTTGGCACATAATTAATTGCCAATCAATGCCTACTATTTGTGCATCAGTCTTCCTCTCTAGGATTCTCCTTTATATATCACTTTGACAAACCATAACAAAGTAAACCTGGCTCTTTTTCTTTGTAAACCAAGTTGAGCTACAATGGAAGCAACTTCGTTGAAAATGATGATGAAGTTAGTGTTGTTGCTTGTTGCTATTATCATTACTTTGATGGGAAGCGCAAAAGGAGAAATTCCTTATTGTTGCATGTGTAACCCTGATTGCTGGCAGAAAAATCTTGGTGACACTACAAAGCCCCAAAAATTTGTAGCTCTTATTCTAGTTTTGCAATATCAATTTGGGTTTAAAGGAAGGCCCATTCAATATGTAATAATTTGTCAAAATAAATGAGAAATTGAACTTCCTTTTTCTCTATGTTATTAGCATTTTCACTTTACATTTTTATGAGAACTTTTGTTCTGGATCGTGGACCGGGATCCTACCCATAAGGGTCAACCCGGCATACGCTCCACCTTACTCCTCCACCAACACCCCGGAAAGTACATGTAGGACCTCGGAATGCATATTTCATGAGGATCAGGGAATCAACAAATCTTTGTAACTGCTAATACGAATCTCTTTGATTCTATAACCTTTCCTCTCAATAAATGACTATAACGTCCACATTACAATAATACCTACATTGAATGCTCTGACTCCAATCATGCTCTATAAAGATCACGCTAAGTAAACCTAAACAGGTAACGTTTGATTGAGTAACAGACACCTTAGCACACTAGCTGACTTGAGCATCGGAGTCCTTTTTGCAGGTACCACCCCCGCCAGACCTTGACGGTGGAACGCAGCTGTAGAAGGGAGGAAACCACCAAATCATACCTTCAACAGGTATCCATCTGAATCCGTTCAGAACATTTGGCGCCGTCTGTGGGAATTCTGATAAATTACTATTCCCACATTCATCATGGTCAATACAAGGCAAAATCAACGGAGAAGAAGTGCTGCACATGCTGCCTCTGCTCACGGACAGGGCCCGGCAGTTCAGCGCGACCCTCATTCCGTCGCACCACCAAAAACCTTTGTCGTAAGGAGTAGGCTTGTTCTGGTAGAGACACTCAATGGGGGACACGAAACTTCAGTATCAGCTGAAAGCCCAGTCCCCTCGCGAAGGGTCTCTGTCCGGGATAGACTTGTCTACCCCCCAACCGGAGAGAATAACGCAAATCAAGGCACAAGGATCCCAGCGCATGCTCGCTTAGGAATCTCGAATCTGGATGCTGACCATTCACATTATGAGGACAACTCGCAATCTGGAATGGCGAGGAATGAACTTCGAGAATTACTGCGCCAACAGACCGCACTGATTGACAACCAACGGCGTCAGTTGGAGGAACAGTGCCGCTGTTTAGATAATTTAGAAAGGTTTGCGCAGGCTAGCAATGAGAGAGGTGAGCGAGTCGCAGTTCAAAGGGAAACCTAACATGTCGGCACCGAGGTCATAGAAAATAGTGACCTGGTCCCTGGCCGTCAGCAGCAATTCTCCGATGCCCTAATGGCATATAGGGTCCTAAGGAACTTCAAGCCCTCGAGCAATTTAGAGCCCTACGACGGGACCACGGATCCACAAGAGCACTTGGATGCTTATATCCAGTCCATGCAGCTCTACGGGTATACCCCAAAACTGTTATGCTGTGCTTTCCCACTCTTCCTGAAGAAGGATACTCTTCGTTGGTTCATGACCCTACGAACAAAAATTACAGGATAGGGAGACCTCACGCAGTGATTCTTGTTACATTATACCACTGCCAAAGAATGACCGAAGTTAATTGATTCTCCCTCTAGAATTCGCCAAAAGAGTGATGAATCCCTGCGCGAGTACATCAAGAGATTCAGTCATACTTGTGTGGGCATAGAAAACCTCAACGACAAGATAGCCCTCCATTATGCCAGAAATGGTCTACGGACTGATTCAGACTTCTTCCGGTCACTGGCTAAAAAGAAGCTGGTCAGTTTAGATGAGTTCCACTTACGGGCAGATAAGTACGTTGAGCTGGAAGAGATTACCAGGGCAAAAGAAAGCCTTGAGAAAGGTGAGCCAGTTCAGAAAAAAAGTCACAATTCCAGCCAGCCTCGAGATCCCTCTAAGAGTGAGCGGTATAGGCCTAAGTATTCTGAGTATACTTCTTTGAACACCCCTCGAGAAACAATCTTGAAGGAGGTCCTTCAAACCGAGTTCCAGGATATCAAAAGGCCACCGCCTGTTAAAAAATAATCCCAGAGGGATCATTCGAAGCATTGCAGGTGGCACAACAGTTATGGCCATGAGACCGAAGATTATTATCAGCTTCGAGATGTAATCAAGTCCCTGATCAAAGAGGAACATCTACAGAAGTACATTAGTGGTTTTCGTGGCAGTCAAGACCACGGAAGGAGAAGGAATCCGAGACGAAGCCGAAGTCCACGACGAAGTCCAAACCAACATCGGCAAAGAACCCGTAGCCCAGCCAGACGAAACCAAAGTCCCGTCAGAAGATCCACGCCGAGATGAAAACAGACAAGGACCAAACCGGGATGCCCAAGAGGGCGGATACCGGAAGGATAGATTAATCCACACCATCGCTGGAGGGTTCGCTGGAGGAGGAGTGTCAAATAATTCCAGAAAAAAGGCACTTTGGACAACGATTTTAAGCGTGTCGAGTTCTTCGCTAAGACCACCCGCCTGAAATAATGGAGCACCTCCTATCTCTTTTTTCGAGGAAGACTACAGTGATATCATCCGGGATCACGACGACCCACTAGTGATCTCCGGAGGAATATCCAACGCCGAAGTCCGTCGAATTTTTATGGACCAGGGAAGTTCGGCAGATATCATGTTTATGGACGCCTTTGAAAGGCTGGAATTTCCTTTGTCTGAATTAACACCATATGAAGGTGAGCTCACTGGTTTCTCTGGGGAGAAGGTCACCCCGGTTGGATACTTCGATACTTTCCTGACCTTTGGTGACGACAGCACGTATAGAACTGTGAAGGTGAGATTCTTGGTTGTGGATTGTCCCTCGGCCTACAACATCATTTTGGGTCGTCCTACGTTGAACAGCATGGCCGCTGTAATCTCCACCGCCCACCAAGCCATGAAATTCCTTAACCGGGATAATAAAGTAGTCACGGTCAAGGGCGATCAGATTGCAACCTGCAAATGCTACAACGAAAGTCTGAAAATCAGTAGGGCATCCAGAAACAAGAAGGCGCGTACACCCATTCCAACCCACCAAGTCAATGTTTTAATGACCGAACTGGATGCACGAGAGGAATTCCGAGGCACTAGACCCCAGCCTGACGAAGACTTGATCCCGTTGCAACTTGGTGATAAACCTAGTCACACTACCAAAATTGGGGCGAACCTCGACGAGCAGGAGAAAGCTCAATTGGTAAAACTCTTGCAAGAAAATAAAGTTATTTTTGCCTGGACATCTGCTGATATGCCTGGAATTGACCCCGCTTTCATCTGTTATCGTTTATCTATTAAATGAGATGCAAAGCCAGTCTCTCAAAAGAAGAGAAAGGTTAGCCCAGAAAGGCAGCAAGTCATTGAAGGACAAGTAAAAGAGCTCTTGAACGCCGGATTCATCAGGGAGATTTCATATACCACCTGGCTGTCCAACGTTGTTTTGGTTAAAAAATCCAACGGCAAGTGGAGGATGTGTGTGGACTACACCGATTTAAACAAGGCGTGCCCTAAGGATCCATACCCTCTCCCTAATGTGGACAAGCTGGTTGATAGTTCCTCCGGTTTCCAACTACTATCTTTCATGGACGCTTACTCCGGGTACAATCAGATTCTGATGTACCCCGGGGACGAAGAAAAAACCGCGTTCATCACCGAAAAAGTAAGTTACTGCTACAAAGTAATGCCTTTCGGGTTAAAAATGCCGGAGCTACATATCAGAGAATGATGAACAGGGTCTTTGAAGATCAGATAGGGAGAATGCTAGAGGTCTACATCGACGATATGATAGTCAAGACCTCGGTATCAGGATCCCACACCTCGGATTTAGAAGAAGTGTTTGAACAACTTAGGAAGCACAATATGAGGCTTAACCCGGAGAAGTGTGCTTTCGGGGTCCAGGCTGAAAAGTTTCTGGGGTTTATGTTGACACACCGGGGAATTGAGGCAAACCCTGACAAGTGTAAGGTCATTCTTGACATGCACAGCCCCCGGAATATGAAAGAAGTACAGCAGCTAAATGGACGAATCACAGCTCTTACGCGTTTCTTAGCTGGAGCCGCTCACAAATCCCTCCCACTTTTTAAATTATTGAAAAAGGGGACCGGGTTTGAATGGACTCAAGAGTGCGAGGATGCATTCATCTCCTTGAAAAATATCTTGTCATCCCCCCCAATTCTCACAAGACCTGAGCCAGGAGAAACGCTGTACATATACCTCTCCATTCATGAGGAAGCCGTTAGTGCAGTACTAGTCAGAGAATCCAAGGGTGTCCAGAAGCCGGTCTACTTTGTGAGCAAAGTATTGCAAGGCCCTGAGCTCCAGTATCAGAAGATTGAGAAGGTCGCATTTGCACTCATCGTTACGGCCAGAAGACTGAGACAGTACTTCCAATGCCACCCGGTGGTGGTAAGAACAGATCAGCCCATCCGAAAAATATTACACAAACCGGACTTGGCAGGAAGGATGATTGCATGGTCTATTGAGCTTTTCGAGTTTGGAATCACCTACGAGCCCAGAGTGGCAATCAAGGCGCAAGCACTTTCAGACTTTCTAGCTGAATTAACCTCGGAAACAAATAAAACCAAAGAAAAACAATGGACCGTGTTTGTTGATGGGTCCTCAAACCCAAAAGGAAGTGAAGCCGGGGTAATAATAGAAAATGCCGATGGGGTCACCATAGAAAATTCCCTCAGGTTTGAGTTTCCCACCTCGAACAATCAGGCTGAATATGAAGCATGCATTGCCGGACTAACGATGGCTAGGGACTTGGGAGCCACCAAACTTAAACTATGCAGTGACTTCCAACTCGTAACTTCACAGATCCGAGGTGATTATCAAGCAAAAGAGCCACTTTTACAGAGGTATTTGCTGAAAGTAAAGCAGCTTCTCTCAAGTTTTCAGTCGGTACAGCTAGAACACATCCCGAGAAAGCAGAATTCAAGGGCCGATCTCTTGTCCAAATTGGCTAGCACCAAAAGCCCGGGTAATAACCGCTCTGTGATCCAGGAGATCATCCAACAACCATCAATCGCCGACATGGCAATTTTCCAGGTTGACGGGGAGGAGCACGATTGGACTATGCCGTTGGTGGAGTACTTACAGTCCGGCAGCCTCCCTGATGACCCAAAGGAAGCATCTAGGCTAAAGAGAACCGCGGTCAGGTATACTATCTATAATGGGCAGCTTTACCGACGTGAATTTTCCTTACCCCTCCTTAAGTGCTTTACGCCGAAAGAAGCCAAATATGTTTTGGCCGAAGTCCATGAAGGAAGTTGTGGACACCATCTAGGAGGGAAAGCCCTAGCTTTGAAGGCTCTCAGGGCAGGTTACTATTGGCCGACGATGGAAGCCGATGCTCTTGCACATGTTCAAGTATGTGACAAGTGCCAGCGGCATTCGGATCATTATCACGCCCCACCTGAAGAACTGTCCACGATGTCCATACCCTGACCCTTTTATCAATGGGGAATGGACATCCTGGGTTCGTTCCCTCAGGCTCCCGGGCAGCTGAAATTCTTGATTGTTGCGGTGGATTACTTTATCAAGTGGATTAAAGTTGAGCCCGTAGTTACCATTACCTCGGCTCAAGTTCAGAAATTTACTTGGCGTCACATTATTACCAGATTCGGTGTTCCAGAGTCAATCGTTACGGATAATGGGACGCAGTTTAAAGACAAGGGGTTCGAAGAACTACTTTCGGGGCTGAAAATAAAACATCATTGTAGCGCAGTCGAGAACCCCAGGACAAACGGGCAGGCCGAAGCCGCAAATCGGATCATAGTCCGAGGATTGAAGAGAAGGTTAGATGAAGTAAAAGGGAACTGGGCCGAGCAGTTGGACCACGTCCTTTGGGCCTACCGAACTACTCCCCACTCCTCGACGGGCGAAACTCCTTTCAAGCTAACATTCGGATGTGAGGCCATGATCCCGGTGGAAATTGGAGAACCAAGTTTGCGTTCTCTGAACTTCTCGTATAATGATAACCCCGGGTTAATCAGGGAGGACTTGGACCTATTGGAGGAAAGGAGACATATTGCCCACATATGAGACGCCGCGATCAAGCAGAGAACGTCATCCCGGTACAACCTAAAGGTCATTCCGAGAAGATTCCAGCTGGGCGACTTGGTACTCTGCAGAGCCGATGTCGGGGGAAGGAATGCCTCCCAAGGAAAACTAGCCCCTAACTGGGAGGGTCCCTACCGCGTAGTAATTAGCACCAGAAAAGGAGCTTATACCTTAGAGACTTTGACAGGGAGGCCAGTAAAAAATTTTTGGAACACAAACAAACTTAGAAAATACTACAGCTAAGTGCCCTGTCAGGCCTAGTCTCCTAGTTAAACTTTGTTTGATCTGCCCAGAATTGTTATGAAACGCACATTATGATATTCAATAAAGTAAGTGTTATTTTTTCTATTGTGCCATTTTTTTCAATTCAGTTTTCAAGTTTTCAATTACTTCATAGTACCAACCAAGATGTGTTACATAGTCCGTGCAATAGAAAAATCCTATATTTGGGAAAATTCTAGCACCAAACTAAAAGCACAAAATGACCTCGGCAAGGACTAGTCTTTTAAAAATATCGTCATGTGGTATCCTTAAAAGGACCCCAGACATTGTTTCTTACCTTCGGCACTAGTCTTAAATGCTGGATTTATCTGGACATCAGATCCTAAGCCAAGGTTTAAAGCAGTTCTACAAAGAATAAAGAATATGACATCTTAATCAGCAAAAATAACGATAATTGATAAAGCCCAAAGTCCGGGTTGATGTTTACAAAAACTGGGGTACAGATAAACCAAGACCTCGCGCAGGAGGTTTCAAAAAAAAAACCCCTAGTTTGCAGCTGAATCTGGACCACGGATATTAGAGTCTTCAGCCAAATCTGAAGAAGCCACACGAGGAGCTACAAGAGATCCCTCCAGAACCACCTTTCCGGAGTCAAGCCCATCCAAAACCAATGCAACCCCGGGTTGAAATGTTGAACTTGGCTGATAGTGTTGTTGAATTGATCTTCTTTTATCTTTGTGCACAACGATATTAGCTGGTCGACATCGGCCTGAAGAGAGGAAATTTTAGCCTCACACCACTGAGACTTGGCTTGAGAATTGTCACTTTCAGCCCGGAGCGTGGCAATCTGCTTCTGCTGCTCGGTCAGGGTGGCCTCCCTTGCTTTGCTGGCATCCTTCAAAGCAACTACTTCGGTTTCTAATTCCTTTACCCGAAGTAAAGCTTCATCCTTGGCCTTTGAGGACTCCTCCAGATCCTTAAGAGCTTTAGTTTCGCCACTCTTGGCCGCCGCCAGTTTGTCCGCCATTTCTCATTCACGATCCTCGAGGGCGAGCTCTAAGAACCGAGCTTCGGCAGCAATATGGATCCCCATGTTTTGGAAAGCCAACAAAGCTTCCTTTGGCCTACGTCGGGCGAAGTGATCCACAACCTCTTCATCAAGAATATTAAAGTCAATAAATTCCCGGGGATCTGCCTCCTCCTGAAACAGCTCTATTGGCCCAGAAATTTCTTCTGTCGCTATCCTCTTACTCCGGCCACTAGACTGCCCTTCTTCCAAGGCCGCCCTCTTGCGTCCCCGAGGTGATTCAGGAGAGTCGTCCACATTGATAGGTTCCACCACCTCAGAAGGAACCTCGGGCATCGTGCTCATAGAGGACGGCATAAACCCCACTGGAAGACTCATTGGAACATCAGAATTCCTTGCCCTAAGTGCCTCCAAAATAGCCAAAGAATCACCACCACCATCTCGGCTAGGCTCTCTGCAAAACATAGAAGCAAAAGTCAGATGCATTAAAACATTGGGCATTTAAATATACACCATGGCTGACCGACATTACCTAGCACAGTCCAGAGTTCATCATCATCCGGGCTATCTAAAATATCTTTAGGCCGGATCTTGCCGACCTCTTCAACCCACATGTCGAAGAAGTTCACACATTCAACCTCTTCATCAGTGAGCTGGTTGATCTCCTTCTCAAACGATTGAGTAGGGATGCTCCATGCCGCCGGATTCCAGTAAAGACTGAATACCGTCTCCTCACCATTACCCAGCCAAAAGGGACGACTACCACTCGCCGCCTTCAATTTGAAGAATTTCTCTTTGAAGTCCTTGTAACTCTCCAAGTACGGCAAGAATACAGCCCTTCCTTACCGGGATCGAATTGAGAGCTAAGACTGCTGTCAAGCACGGGCTCCAAGGGTTGAATACCGGGTATGGAAATAAAAGAATGCCCCGTCAGAGCATCGCAACCCCACTACCCAACATATTCTTTCGAAGGCCAGGATGTTTGCCCAACCGTTGGGATGAATCTGACTGGGGGCAGCATGAAGAGTCCGGAGAATAGCAATATGAAAATCATTGAAAGGAAGCCGTAGTCCGAACCGCGTGAAAAAGTCCTCATAGAGATACATGAAGTGCTCGCCTTCTTCACGGGTCCAGCATACTTGTTCTCTCCCCGGGGACAAAATCACGAACTCATCATCCCTTTCACCACCATCGGTAAGCTCTAGGTATTCCTTCAGCCTATCTAGTTCAGCGCCGGACTCATAACGGGATATCCTGTCATAGGCATCGTCTGCAACCCACGTACAGGGCAACAGAGGACCTCGGTGAATCCTAATCTCCTACTCCGCTTGTTGATCCGAGGTTGGGGCAGGAGCTTCACCTCTTGGCTGCCTTCTTCTGGCCATTTAGTTTCCTAGAAGACACACAGAGGCCTAGGGTCATAACCAAAGATGTTCAAAACATCCAAATATGGCAGTGGGTAAGCAGCAAACTAACACCCATGCACCGGCCTCTGCACCCACCGAGACTTAAGCCTCGGAAGGACATCCCCGCCCGCCGTACGCGGCACAGCAGGGGAGGTGCAACATCAGGCAACGCCGATTAGAAAGGGGGATGAAATAGCTATCCCCAAAGTTAATAGAAGAGAAAAGCAAACAGTCCACCAGAAGAACGTTCGCATATTCAAGTTATCCGTAAAAATGGTGTTTAGAGGAAGAAAATACCTTGACAAAGGATAGTAGAAGCTGCTTTAAAATGCAAACACCACCGCTAACAGCCGTGAAAACTTGTCGGATCTCCTCTCAGGCAATCAGTTTTTAAGCAGAAACAGTAAAAGGTGAAAAATGGAAGGACGAAGCCCTATTTATAGAAGCTACGGTTAGGGGGCATTTCTGTCCGTTCAGTCTAAATTTGAAAAGATGTTCATTATAGCTCGCAAAGTACTATGCACGACTCCTCAACCAGAGCAAGCCACGTGGCCCACGTCGCTGTCATGGCAGTTGAGGGGACGGCCGCTCAGCAGAACCAACCAACCTTAGTATCTACAATGTCTACAAAATTTTAAAGACCCCGGCTCATTACATATCCCGGTAAATCCCTTCACGGTAACAAATACCCCGATTTAGTTGCTTAAGCTTTGCACTTTGTCTGTCAGCAAAGTACAGAGCTGGGGGCATGTTATACGGAGCGAGCATTGGACTCACCCCGGAGCGAGCATTGGACTCACCCCGGTACAATATAAATTCCACAAATCAAAAATGGTCAAAGAAGTTGTTTGACAATTCAATCAGATTTTATTTCATTTCATACATCGTCATACATCAATACAAGGAGAAGGAAAACAAGGGATATGAAAAGGTTAAACAGCACTGACGAGCCTAGAGGCCAACTTTTTGCTGTGAACTTTCACATCCAGATTCTCTAGAGCGCACACCAGTCTCTTCCCTGTTGAGACTTCTTGAAAAAGTGGATTGGCTTCAAAAAACTGAGGATAACCAGAACAGAACACTGCCACGGGCTCAGGAAATTTCTGCCATACCACTCATTGGTTCCACTCACAAGGATAAAAGAAGACCGACGTGTGTCCTCCTCAGTTGAACGGAGTTGGGCGTGGAATGAATTTCTTCATGATCATTCTGGGATGCCTGGAAGCAATTACTTCAATGGTCCCCCTGGCTTATCTAAAAGGAGGACCAAGAAGGGCTCTATTTCTCCAATTACCTCCGTCCAACACGACAGGGATTACAGAACTTCCCAGCGAAGAAGTATGAATTAGACATTCCTTCGTACGCTGGGAAGGTAAAGTCCCCGTCCTCATTACGCTGGGAAAGAAAAGTTCCTAATGAAATAAGGTTTTTAGCAGGAAAAGAAGTATCTTCAAATATTTTGGGAAAAGCAGGAAAATAGTGACCTTCACAGAAGGCAAAACTTCTCTAACTCCCTCTGAATACAAACACAGGCATAAGAACAGCAAAACTATTTTGGAAGATTGCAAGATTAGGAGGAAAAAGGAATGATTGTACCAGGCGTGAACCCCCTATATTTATAGAACGGGAGGCTTTGACCGACCCTACGAATCAAATCAACGGCAATAAATGCTCTCCCTTTCCTATTGGTTACGAGAGCAACGGATGTCTGGGAAACATTGAAACTGATCCTCTTTTAAAGGAACCTTATCTCCCAATTAAGTCAGAAGCAACAGTTTCCAAAGATAAGGATTCGATTTTCTACAAGTTTCAAGAAGTTTAGGAACAAGATTCAGACTCCGGGACAAGGGATACAGATTTACCGATCTCCAAACCCTGACGATATTTTAATACAATGAACGTCGACCGCGGCGCGAGACCTCGTGAAACCTGGCTTCGAAGTCAGGGCGTAGCCCATTACGTTCTATGAAGTTGAATACCTTGGCACTTGACTACCCCATCAAAGCACCAAGTTGGGGGCAACTGTTCTGGACCGTGGACCGGGATCCTACCCATAAGGGTCAACCCAGCATACGCTCCACCTTACTCCTCCACCAACACCCCGGAAAGTACACGTAGGACCTCGGAATGCATATTTCATAAGGATCAGGGAATCAACAGATCTTCGTAACTGCTAATACGAATCTCTTTAATTTTATAACCTCTCCTCTCAATAAATGACAATAACGTCCACATTACAATAATACCTGCATTGAATGCTCTGACTCCAATCATGCTCCATAAAGATCACGCTAAGTAAACCTAAACAGGTAACGTTTGATTGAGTAACAGACACATTAGCACACTAGCTGACTTGAGCATCGAAGTCCTTTTTGCAGGTACCACCCCCGCTGGACCTTGACGGTGGAACGCAGCTGCAGAAGGGAGGAAACTACCAAACCATACCTTCAACAGGGCAAAAGAAAAATCCGTTCAGAACAACTTTTATCACCTTAGCTCAAGTGTAAGGATGAGTGAAACTAGATAGGTTCTATGCTTGTTTCTCACATAGTTGTAAAACTGGGCCAAATCAAAAAATTGATGACTTGATTACCTTGCCAATCCAAGGAACCATATTTTTGAAAGAACTGGTCAAACATAATTAAACCAATATAAATCTTCCTAAACCCGATATAACTAAATTTCTTGCTCTGGCCTCGAACTCCCTGATCATGATATGGACTTGGACTTGCTAAAGTCCCTGATCTATGTAAGCGTTTGTAAAGTAAGGCCCAAACCTACAATTCAACGAGGTAGGTGTTGTTGCCATTGTCTAGCTAGCATTGGATCCTGGAGGCTTAGAACGATCATAGTTATTTGGGATGAAAATGAGCACCCCTATGTGATGAAAATTAATGAATTGGTGTTTAGTGATGATAGTCATGCTCATGGTCTTATGGTAATCCAAAGTTATTTATGATATGTTATGAGTTATACATCTTACAAATTAGATATTGATCTTAAACCTATTTTCAAAGAGGTTATAGTCCTGATAGTCTTGGTCTTGTGGTAATCCAAAGTCATTTGCATATATTATGATTTCTAGATTATACAAATCATATATTGATCTTCAACCTATTTTTGTAAAAGTAATAGCCCTTTGTTGGCTATTCGCTTGACTCCATATACAGTATACTAAATATCGTTCTCAAATGTGATAGCCTTGAGGTTTGAAAGCAATGTAAGTTCTTGAAGTGTCTTAATGTTATCTATAAGATATTATTCATATCTAATAATTCATAGTCAAATTAGCTCAAGTTTTAAATATTTTTATACGGATGAGTTTAGGTTTTCATCTCCAAAACTTAAAGAATAAGTTGGAGCTGGCAGGGTGCTAATTTAGAGTGAGATTCGGTTGAAAAAATCATCCCACCATTTCCAAGTCAAAAGAAATTAGAGGTGATATTCTTTTACCCATTTTTGTATTTCTAAAAAATGAGTTGTTTAGGTTTAATCTCCTAGAAGGAATGGTTCTCAGATCTAGGACATATAGCACGTACTCAGTTACCTTGATGGTATACTTGGGTTTAAGGATGGCAACGGGGCGGGGCGGGGGACGGGGGGCTAGGTGGGGCGGGGACGGGTAGTAGCCCCCGTCCCCCGCCCCCACGAATAATATCCGCCCGCTCCGTCCCCGCCTCCATATCTGTGCAGGTATCCGTTTATCTTTCTCTCGCGGGTAAACGAATATCCGCGGATATCCATGGTACTAATAAATTATAAAATAAAATCAAAAAAAAAAAAAAAATAAAATAAAAAAATGCAAAATGAAAAAAAAAGTATAATACTATAATTTTTTAAAATTTGTTTAACACAACTTAATTTAAAAATAATATCAAACACTTAAAATACTTTTGATTTATATAACTTTACAATATTTTAATTTATATAATTAAATTTTTTAATAATTTTATATAAAATATTTATATAAATTTTTTGCAGTGCATTCTGCAGTGCACGGGGAACCACCCCCGCCCCCACTCTGTTTATTAAACGGGGATATCACTAAACGAGTATTTATATTTGCGAAAAAAATTTGACGGGTATTACCCGCCCCCGTCACAGGTATTACCCGCGGGTACCCGCGGGGGCGGATAAAATTGCCATCCCTACTTGGGTTTGTGAAATTCTTTGAGTCTGTGTCAATTGACAGGTATAAGAGAAAATGAGTAACCACTTTTATTTAGGTTTGTGGCGTTTAGCATCTTATTAGAGGAAGGGAAATACTGTTAGATGACAAACCAAATATATGAAAACTTGACATAAGTTTCTTCATAATGAGCATTATAATAAAAATTATTCCCATTAAGTATGTATTATATATATATATATATATATATATATATATATATATATATATATATATATATATATAAATTAAATATTATATAGGACTATCATTTTATATTTGTATAATACAGGGGATAATTAATACAAAATTTATTTATGAAGCAGTGGAAAATATAAATGAAAACTATTATGTGATAAAAATATAATTAATAAATTAAATCTTTAAATAAAAAATTTAGATTTTAACTAATTTTATTACGTGTTCATGTAATGTTTTTACTCTTATGTTTTCATGAAAAATTTTCACTAAGTATAACATGTAAAATTCCCTAGATAATTCAATATAATCCAAATAAAAAATTGAAAACAAAAATTTAGAAATAAAATAAACCTAAAATCAGATAAATAATTATTAAAAAATAATAAAATTTGAAATCAACCTATATTAAGGCTCAAACAAAACGGAGAAAATTGAAATAATTTTTTTCTCAGTAGACTATTTTGGAAAAGAAGCCATTTCTAAAGTAGAAATTTTGAATAAAAGATAATAACATAAATAAATGAAATAATTAGACACTAAAAAAATAAAATAAAAATCATGAAAAGGAAGAAATAAAAACATTTCTAACAAGATATGAACAATGGTCATGAAATAAAATTTCCATAATTATTTACTCCTTATTGGTGATTTTAATTTAAATAAGTATAGGACATATAAGAATATTTAATTGGGTATCTAATTGACATAATAATTTCTTACTTATTTCAAACATTTTTTAAATTTATTTCCATTTTTAAAATTTTTAAAATAAGAAAATTTTGAAATCTTTTTATTTGAGGAAGTAAAATACTCAGAAGGAAAAATCAGTGTATGAATGAATATTTGAGACGTGTCATGGGTTTCTCTTATAATGAAAAAGGTAAAGCAATTCAAATGAAGCAATAACATTTAAATAAGGAAATTTAATTTAAAAAATTCAGAAAAATAATGAAACAGTAACTATTTCCTCTTTATTGTTTATTTTAATTGACATAATTATAAAAACATGTGAGAATATTTGATTAGATATCAAATTGAAATAATTTATTTCTTCGTTATTTCAAAATATTAATTATTTTAAATTATTCCCAAATTTCTAATTTTAAAATATGGAAAACTTTGAAACCTTTCTATTTGAGGAAACAAAATACTCGAGGGAAAATCAAATGAATGAAAACTAAACACGTGTAATTGGGTTTCCTTGTTGGCCGTTGTAAATGCAAAGGCAACGAAGCAATGAAATTTAAATAAGGCAATTTAATTTACAAAATTCAAAAAATAATTCGACATTAATTATTTCCTCCTTATTTTATATTCTAATGGACATAATTATAATATTATATGAATATGTTAGAATATTTGATTAGATATCTAATTGTAATACTTATTTCTTCCTTATTTCAAAATAATTTTTAAAATTATTTCTAAATTTTTTATTTTTGAAATATGATAATTTTGAAACCTTTCTATTTTAGGAATCATCATTTTGCATTCATGTTTACCTTTTGCACTTACCAATCTTTACTTAATGATAAAGTATGAATGTTTCTCCTAATTACATGTTTATGATATTCTACTCTGATTTTTTTTTCTTTTAAGTCTATTGCTTATTTCTTTCTCTTACTGTTTAGAAAGATAAAAAAAATCTAAATCTAGTTTGTTATCATAAAAAAGAGGAAGATCGTAAGCTCCAAAATCCTTTAGAAGCATTCACTTGCTGAAGGTTTTTAGTAGTTTTTGAATTTTAATGATCAACAAACTTAACTTTAGAACTTTTTCTTTAACAAATTGTCTTTACTATTTGAAAGAACAAATTGAGAAGACTTTCAGAGTCCTTTTACATGTATCGAGAATCATCCAAGTTTTATCTAATGAGAATCTCTTTGAAATCAAAGCTTTCTTCAAAAGATTTTTAAAGAAGATTAAGTATGGAACTGAAGTCTAAAAGGAATAACTGTTCCTTCATGAGGAAGTTTCAAAATATCCTTCAGAAGTAAAAGTTCTAAAGAAAAGTTCCTCAAAAGATAAGTTTCTAAAGTCAAAGTTCTTCGAAAGACAAGCTTCAGAAACTAAGTTCATCAAAAGACAAGCCTCGGAAGCAAAGTCAATCAAAACACAACAATCAAAAAGCAACACCATCAGAAGATAGTCCTATTAGAAATATCAAGCATCATAAGAATCAATCTTTTCAGAAGCATATAAGTTCAGAATATGTATCTTGTACAAAAATAGTAAAGTCCAAGTTAGAAAGACTCAGAAGTTCGAAACTTCTATCTATCGTTGGAAAAAGAAAAAAAAACAATTAAAGAAAAGCGTATTGATCACTATAGGACAAAAAAATGGTAATTGTACTTAGAACAGTAACCATTAGAACTTCAAACGGCTAGTTTCTGAAAGTCTATAAATTGAAGAAGCCTAGAAGGTTGAAGACATGAAATGAACTATTATTTTGCCAAACTTCTGAACGACCAAATCTTGCTTATGATCAAGTTTCTCTATTGAAACCTTCTTTTGATCAATTTTCTGAAAAGAGAAACCCATTCTCTAATGTTTGTATTTGCATATAACCACTCTTTGAGCGTTAGAGAATTTAGAATCATATTCTTATCTTTGTACCTATTTGCTTAAATTCACTCTTTGAGTGTTGAGAGATACACAAACCCATACTTCTCTTTGTATCCAAATCCGTTAGTGATCTTAGTAAGAATCTAGCTTGAAGAGGTTAAGGTGGAACAAAGACTATTTATAATCTAGCTTGGAGAAGCTAGGGTTGATCAAAGAATACTTATGGCAATATAAAATCTTAGTTTCTGATAGGGGACTGGAAGTAAGCAAATGGTTTGGCCGAACCAGTATAAACTTCCAAGTGTGAATCTTCTAAACTCAAACTTTAATCTTTCTTATCACTTAGTTCTTATCTTTAGCACTTGTATTTATATCTGAACTGTTTCTTAACTTCAACAACATCTAAGTTCTAAGTTAAGATTAAATTATATTTCTTTCACTTAAGCAACTCTTCTATCTATATAAACTTCTGATCCATACTCTGATATATCCAAGTTATAAAACTTGAGAAGTTACAAAAGTTTTTAGGATTCTTTCAGAAATTAGTTGCATGACTCAACCTCTCCTTCTTATGCTCTTGCCACTTTCAGTTGGTATCAGAGCTCTGCTTCTGGGTTGAGTGCTAAGCTTAACAAGCGAATAGGAAAGGTCCTAAAGGAAGATGGCAAATCAGAATCTCTACATTGCTGAAGGACAATCCATCAACTGTCCTCGTGCCTTCATTGGAGAAAACTATCATTATTGGAGAGATGGAATTAAACTTTTGTTGACACGAGATCTAGGCATGAATATGTTATTATATTATCATATATATATATATAGATATATATCGTATATATATATATATATATAGATATATATATATATATATATATATATATATCTATATATATATATCTATATATATATATATATATATATATATACTTGAAATATAAATGTGTATATTTGTAACAGTAATTGTATTCATATACATCTTTGTTATGGTTGCAGGAGAAGTTCACCAAGAAGAAGGCTCATAAGGAGAGCTAGCAGGAGAGCCAAGGAATGCACAAGCCTACTGAAGAGACACGCCTCTAGGTTGAGTTAGTAGGAGGGTCGAAGAAAGGATGTATAAATGGGTTGGGTTCTCAAGAGCCGCTTCTATAGGATGTTGGTGCTTTGTCATCATATCACTTCAGTTCATCTTAATGGTTGATATAACGTTAATAGAGCAGTTTAATGAAATACTAAAGAGGGCTATTACTGAGTTGTCGACCGAAACGAGAAATTTCAAGCATTGCCGTAGGTGAACCAACAACCAAAACAAACTATTCCAGATACTGACCAAAACCCAGAACGGTCAAAAGGAGATCCACTGAAGTTCCCTAAATGAAATGTCTATGGAGTCAGTTCTTGGGTAAACTGGTCAAAATATAGTCAATATGGTAAAAGGCTAGGAAAATTGGAACATGCCCATCATGGATAACCGAACTAGCTTATATTGGAACTATTCCTCAGATTCCTACCATTTAAGGTCATTTGAATCTCTAACCAGTGTGATCTACGTTA
This sequence comes from Ormosia semicastrata, assembly GCA_029884595.1. Lineage (NCBI taxonomy): Eukaryota > Viridiplantae > Streptophyta > Magnoliopsida > Fabales > Fabaceae > Ormosia > Ormosia semicastrata. The sequence continues at coordinate 73,711,497 of JAQQTO010000061.1, forward strand.
TGCTTAGTCTTAATGGTATGGAACCGTTTTTTGAACGTTGGTCATCAGGTCAAGATCTGATGACCATTGAAGGTCTATAATTCGAAACCTCGGGTTTTGGTCGGTCGGTGATGGGATCCAAATACTACTCTAAGCATTAGGTCGGCCCACAAGCAGTCAAGTACATAGGTGTTCTGGTGATGATTGGGCCAGTACGGTCCACAACCCCCCAACTCGGTCAATCTTTAGAATTGACTGAGCTTACTTTTTCCATTATTCGGATGAAAGTTCGGCCTACACAATTTTCAATCAGGTATGTAACTGCCCCGATAATAATTGGGCCAGTACGGTCCATAGCCCCCCAGTTCGGTTAATCTTTAGAATTGATCGAGCTTACTTTTTATTGGTTTTGTAAAGATGGGTCCAAACCCTATAAATTTTTCTTCTAACCAGGTGCTTCGTTATCTGTGTACGAAATTCAAATATAACTTGCCACGTGTCATGCTTTTGTTTATCAAACGTCAGTTATGTCACTTCACCATTAATGCGCCTGACTCCATCAAGACCTTTTAAAAATTTTGATTCTTGATATTCCACCGTTGGATACATCCAATCGTCCTGCTTGAAACTTTTCGTTTTCCTTGATCTTTGATTAGCGGTTTTATTGTTTTAAACCTTGCCAAACTATACTTCATTTATTCATTTCTTTATTTCACTTCTCCACTTCTTCTTCTTGACCCTTCCTCTTCGCATTTCTGCGTGCTGCCAGTAAACCTCTCCACCCCTTTTTTTAAACTAGGCAGTTTTTTCATTCTGTGTGAGTGAACACTTCCCACTTTTCTACACACAGCCTTTCCATCAACACGCACCTTTCCTCTATTCACGCACATTCCAAGTAATCTCTAAAATACAAGCTTGAATTTCCTTTCGTTTTGATATCTGTTTCTGAAAACGAAGGGTGCGTAACTAGGATTTCTACTTTATTCACCTTCTTCTCCAAACAAAATAGGTTAATACACTATTAAATTTCAACTTTAGTGGAAGATTGTTGTTGAGAAATCCTCCTAAAAATAGCTGTTCAGGTCTATACCTTGAAAAAACCCAAAGGAAATCTTAAGGATAGGTTAATTTTATGCACCAAACCAAGATGTCTGATTATCCGAAAAACACATCGGCAGAAGAAGAATCGATGCCGAACTACAACTGGGTTCACCCAGCAGTTAGAAAATACCCCTTGATTTACAATACGGTCGAGAGCATTAACGTGCTCCGACAACGTGTCTTACTTAGCCGGGATGACGATGAAGGTCGGTTTATTTGCCTTCCGTGCCGAAAGGATGAGCTCGTATTCATGTCATCGTATAGCGACGATCAAGTCGGCTGAGTGTATATGTACATAACCTTTTTTAATCATCTGAAATTAAAGCTACCTTTTACTGATTTCCAGTGTTCGGTACTTAGTCGTTTAAATGTTGCTCCGACCCAACTTCTTCCCAATAGCTGGGCCTTTGTAAAAGCATTCAAAGTTTTGATGAACTTCCTTGATAGAATTCCCAGCACAGAAGTCTTCTTTTTCTTTTTTCAGTGTAAAGGAGTTGGTAAGGGAGGTTGGGTTTCACTCAATAGCCACCCTCGTAAAAAACTTTTCTCAGCCTTCAACTCATCATATAAGAATTTTAAAAGTAAATTTTTCTGAGTTATGACCCGCCACGATGACATACCCTTCTATGCCGACCGACTTGGGATAGAGAAACTTCTTCTTTATTGGAGAACAGAACCGAAATCCATACTGAGTATTGAATACTGACCGAGACTTGGTCGACTTCTTGGAAGATTATCCTGTTCTGGACATAAGTGTGTTTGTCAGATTTGGGGATTATTCAGACAAAATTTCAAAAATTAATGAGTAAGTTTTAAATCTAATATTATTGACTCAGTTTTTAACCTAAACTGACTTTTAACCATTTGTTCCACTTTTCAGAATCGATGGCACCTCTGATATCAGTTCGGCAATTAAAGAAGTTTGTGAAAAAGAAAGAACTACCGACCAACATGGTTGAGGCAGAAAAAATAGTTTCCGACGTAGAGAAGATTAAAGCCCCAATTTTTGTTGCTGACTCCTCTGAGACCCAATCAGAATCATTAGTCGGAAAGAGAAATCGGGAAGAAGGTGATGAAGCGATTGAAGTTTCGAAGGTTCTTACTTCAAAATGCCGAACACTAGGTGAGGGCTCTTCCTTTGAGAATCAAGAAACACGAAGTGCATTTGAGGCACTAAATGGCTTCGATGCTAATGCAGATGGCCCTTCGCTCTGGGCATCTTCTTTTCCCTTCGAGTCCTTCTTGGAAATGTAGATCTCTCTGCCAAATGATAAGGAGAGAAAGGATAAGGTTGGTGGGATAAGCCCATGCCGATGGACAGAAGTTCAACTACTTCGAGCCATAAGTGCGATCAGGTCGGTAGAACATGAGCTGGAAGACTCGAAAAGGAAATTATCTTCCTTCAATTTACTCTACTGAATGAAAATAGAAAAAACTCAACGAGCTCATCAGGAAAAGGTCTCGGCTCTAAAGAAAGAAAATGAAGTCTTAAGGCGAAAAACCTTGCGTATCGACGACCTTGAGACATCTCTTGTTTCACTAGAGAATGAAAAGAAAGAGGCTGAAGAAGAACTTTTGAAATTGAAGAAGGCGAAAGAGGATGCCGAGAAACAAAAAATGGAGGCTGACTGAGTCCTGATAGAAGCTTTAAAATCAAGGGATATCCTTAAGACCGAACTAACAAGCTTAAAAGAGGAAGCGGCCGAGCAGAGGATTGTCAGTTTTGAATCCGATCTTGAGCAGGCAAAACTCCTCAACCCCAATGGAGTATTTGATGATCAGCTTGGCGAGCTTGGTCCATTCAAAATTGTAATGGATGGCTGAATTGTTAATCCATAAGAAGATGAAGATGAATGAACAGCATAATTTAACAGCTTTTACTTATGCCTTGTTTTGTTCGAAACAAAACTATTCCAATGTTATTTCCTTTCAGGAATCGACTGTAAAGAATATTTTGTTTTTAATGCAATTAACTATGTTGGAAATATTTTGTGTGATCATGTATGTCATTATTTGTCCATGTTATCGAAGTAAACATTATTTTTTGTATTTTTGGTCAGTCTGAAATACTGATTTCATTCATCAGCTTGGCTAGCATCGGCTTTAGCTGGTATCGGCCAAAAGGCCGATATCTTTCATCGGCTTTGGCAGGCATCGACTGAAAAGCCATTATTTTTCATCAGCTTTGGCTGACATCGGCTTTGGCTGGCATCGGCTAAAAAGCTAGTATTTTCCATCAGCTTTGACTGGCATCGACTAAAAAGTCGATATCTTCCATCAGCTTTGGCTAGCATCGGCTTTAGTCGGCATTAGCTGAAAAGTCGGTATCTTTCATCAGCTTTGGCTAGCATCGACTGAAAAGCCAGTATCTTTCATCAGCTTTGGTTGGCATCAGCTTTGGCCGGCATCGACTGAAAAGTCGGTATCTTCAAATGCCTTTTCGCACTCCCCGGTCCATTGAAAATTATTTGGTTTCTTTAGACATTGAAAAAATGGCAGAGGTCGATTGGCAGATTTCGACAAAAACCTTGATAAAGCGGCGATTCTCCCCGTTAGTCTCTGAACTTCCTTAATTAATGCAGGGCTCCTCATGTCCATTATAGCTCTACATTTGTCCAGATTGGCCTCAATCCCTCTGTTGGTAAGGAGGAAACCGAGGAATTTCCCACCTTGAACACCAAACACATATTTCTCTGGATTCAACTTTATGTTGTACTTCCTTAATTGAGCAAAGATTTCTAAGAGATCAGAACAGTGGTCTCCGTTGGCCGACGTCTTTACCACCATATCATCAACATACACCTCGATGTTCCTACCGATTTGCACGTGGAATATTTTATTCATAAGCCTCTGGTAGGTCGTCCCAGCAATTTTCAAACCGAAGGCTATAACCCGATAATAATAATTCCCGAATTCGGTGATAAAAGCATTTTTTTCTTCGTCGTCCCGATGCATCTTGATTTGGTTATATCCTGAGTAGGCATCCATAAAACTAAGAAATTGATATCCGGAAGCGCCGTCAACCAACCGATTTATGCTAGGTAAAGGGTAAGGGTCCTTCGGACAAGCTTTGTTTAAGTCGGTAAAATCCGTGCACATCCTCCATTTCCTTGTCGACTTCTTGACCATGACCACGTTAGCCAACCACGTGGTATATTCAACCTCCCTTATGAAACCTACCTCCAACAGCTTTTTGGTCTCCTAAGCAGCAGCCTCCTGCCTTTCGGCTCCAAGCTTCCACTTTTTTTGGGCAACAGACTTTATTTTTTGATTTATGGAGAGTTTATGAGTAATTACCTCTGGGTCAATTCCCGGTAAGTCTACTGTGGTCTAAATGAACACATCGGAATTTTTTATCAACAGCCTTTCCAGTTCATGCTTGACATCAACTAGAAGATTGGAACCGATGCGTGTTACCTGATTCGGTTTCGGGCCCAATGATATAATCTGCAAATCTTCGATTGGCTGAGGTTGATCTTGCTCATCACTCCTCGAATCTAATTCGGCCATATTGATGTGCAAAGGATTGCCTGACGACTCAACTTGGTCAGCCACCTCTTTTTTGTTTTGGCTTTAGACCTTCGTTATAATATATCCTTGCCTCTCTCTGATCTGTGTGAACCACACCTATCTTGTTTTTGGAAATGGGAAACTTCATTGTTAAATGCGGGGTTGATAACACCGCTCCCAAAGAATTAAGAGAAGGTCTTCCAAGAATAATATTGTATGGAGTATGAGAATCAATAACCAGATATTTAACAGGAATTGTTTTCAAAAGTGTACCTATTCCAAGAGTCATTCGGAGTTCAATATATCATTTCACATTTTCCTGTTCACCTGAGAAACCAACCAGACACCCATCGAAAGGATTTAACTCAGTTTCTGGAATTTGTAACCTATAGAGAGTTGACAAATAAAGTATATCTGTCGAGCTGCCCTGGTCGACCAAGACCCTCCTAATCTAGAAATTTCTGGCAATGATGGAGATCAGCATTGGGTCATCTAAGTTTTCATCGAGACTAGCAAAATCTTTACTGGAAAATGAGATCATCGGGCTTTCTTCATATTGCACCGGAGAAGGATGACTTACAGACATAACAACTCGGAGGTGTCTTTTTCAAGACGAATTCAAACTCCCTCCTCCAACAAATCCTCCAGCTATGATGTCAATCACACCTCTAACCAAATGATCCTGGGGATCCGAAACAGCAACGACGGTCTTGCTTTTTTCACCCAAGCTTGGGCTCCTCGGTCTGGATTGATTTCTGTCTTTTGTCTCTTTTTCCTCTCTACTACGACTTTTACGCCGATATATGTACTTCCCGAGATGACCTTCTCGAATGAGTTGCTCGATTCTATCTTTCAATGTAATACAATCCTCCGTTGAGTGCCCATATACCTTATGAAATTCACATCTTTTGCTCTTGTCAACATTTGCCGGGGTCCTTTATTTTCCTGCATTCATTGGAATTTGAATTAAGCCAGTGCTATAAATTTCTCACAAAATTTGATCCTGAGGAGTGTTCAAAGGGGTGTATTTGTCAAAGACAATTCGAACTCTTCTAAATGTTTCCGGAGAACCTCGGTTGAACCTTTCTGATTAGTGGTTATTATATGTTATTGTTCTGCCTCTCGGGTTAGATCGCCCCCTTTGAAATTTTTCAAACGAAATCGGACGAATGGAGATGTGAGGGCTGCTTCTGTTTCCTGTCATTTCTAAATCAGAAAATTGATGCTCCATTTGCTTTCTCGCAAGGGCTATCTCTTCCATGTTTATGTACCCTGTGGATCTGTCCCGCAAATCATCAAGGTCCAAATGGGGTTTTCTGGCCAAGGAATCTGCAAACGGCCCCGGACATAACCCTGCCATGATTGCATGTAAGGACACAGTCGGGTTTAGATCTCTAATTTGAACTGCTTCTTCCTCGAATCTCCGCATAAATTCTTTGAGGGATTCATCTCTTCCCTATCTTAGGTTGATAAGATTTGTCGAAGTTTTCTGATGTGTCTTGCTGGTAGAAAAATGATTAAGAAATTTAATAGACAATTCAGAAAAGTCATAAATTGAACCTGCTTCAAGGCTTGAGAACCAAAGTAAAGCTGATTTCTTCAATGTTGTTGGGAAGGCCCTGCATTTGATCGGATCCAATTCGTCATTTAAAAGCATCATGGAATTAAACATTGTTAGGTGCTCCTGCGGATCGGTCGTCCCATCATACAATTCCATCGTTGGAAGTCGAAAACTTCCGGAAGTTTGATTGACATTATAAAATCCGAGAATGGATGATCAGCAGTTGGAAAAGAATGATTCTTGTGGTTCATCTGCAAACGAGCTTCAAGGTCGATTTCTTTTGCCTAACTTGAGCGTTGATGAAATTCTCTCACCACATCCTCATTAAGTAACCTTTCTGTTAGCCAAGTGGCCTCAAACTCAAGAGGGGGGTGAATTGAGTTTATGAAATATTTTCGTAAATCTTTCGTAAAACATTTGTTAAACAATTTTCGTTGAAGCTATTGGATAATTGAAGTGAATAGATAAATGAGATTGAATACTTCACTCACAAATTAAATAAACCAAGATGAATAATATTCAAGCAAGCATATAAAGTAAATGCACAAATGTAAAGATAGGGTTGAGAGAATCAAACACAAGGATTTATCCTGATTCAGCCACCCCTTGTGACCTACGTCCAGTCCTCAAGCGAACCACTCGAGATTTTCCACTAAACTTCAAGCTTGAACGGGTGCTTGAAAACCTTTACATAATAGAGCACTCACCAACACCTTGGGATACCTCACCCTTGTGCTTTGAGCCTCAAAAACAGGGATGCCTCACCCTTTACAACCTTTTGAGGGATGCCTCACCCTCAAGGGATACCTCACCCTTTTCTAACTTTGAGAGATACCCCATTCTCTAAGGGATACCTCACCCTTTACTCTAGAGGGATACCTCACCCTCTCTTTTTCAGTTTACACAAAAGATAGAAGATAGAAACTCTCTTGAAGAGTAGATAAATACAAATTGAAGCTCTCACTAGAATAGATGATTACAAATTGAAGCTCTAATATGCTCTCAAAGATTTTTCACGTTTTTGGCAGAAAACAGAGCAAGAAATGGATTTGACAATTGATTCACGTTTGGAAGTATTGGTGATCAGTTTTTGGTTCAAGGTCAACCTCAAATAAAGACCCAACTTTGGTATTTATAAGTTTCTCAATTAATAGAGCCATTGGGGTGGTTTGGGCATGCATTTAATGCATTAAAAATAGTCGTTGGACATTGTCAGGATTCTTGTAATCGATTACTCAACTTATGTAATCGATTACATATGTTGTTCCAATGTGTTCTTGACTTTCTGGGCTCTGTGTAATCGATTACATTCTTGGTGTAATCGATTACATGGCTTCTGACTTGTGTGTAATCGATTACAATATCTGTGTAATCAATTACATGACTTTTTACTTGCTGTGTAATCGATTACAATATTCATGTAATCGATTACATGACTCTTTGAACGTGTTCTTGCCTTTCTGGGCTTGATGTAATCGATTACATATATTGTGTAATCGATTACATGGCTTCTAACTTGCTTGTAATCGATTACATTGCTCATGTAATCGATTACAAACGTCATGTAATCGATTACATTGGCCATTGAACACATTTTTCAAGTCCAATAAAGCTTGTAAGTCATTTCTAACACCTCAAGACACTTGATTAAACATAAATCCTTTTAAGAGTGTTAGATTTAAGATTGAAACTCAAGTTTTATTGAAAGCCATGTTTAACTTTGAAATTTCCCACTTATTTTGAAATCATATATTGAAAAATCATTTGAGAAATCTTGAGAGCATTTAACATTAATGTTCTAAGTCTTATAACTAAATAAACCTTCTTGTCTTCTTTCTTTGATCTTGATTTTTCCTTTTGCGCTTGATCTTCACTATTGCACTTGAACTTCACTTTGGCCTTTGTTATCATCAAAAACCCATTTGATATGCTTCAAGACATAAGCATTCACACTTTCAACCTCCCTCCTTGGCTCTACTCTGTGTTGCTCTTTGTTGTTCATCCGATCAATCTGGTCAATTCGGCTGTTAATGTCCTTTATTGCTTGTATGAGCATCTCCATTGGACCGGGATGAGGATCACTAGAATTCTCTCCATTGACAGCGTGGTTTTCATTGCTGGCCATAACTGGTCAAAGAAGTGAATTTCTTGAACAGTGAAGTTGTTGCTTGTGAGGTAGGAAAAGTTTTATCTAGCCCCACGGTGGGCGCCAAATGTTTCAGATACTGATCGAAACCCAGAATGGTCAAAAGGAGATCCACTGAAGTTTCCTGAACAAAATGTCTATGGAGTCGGTTCTTAGGTAAACTGGTCAGAATATAGTCAATATGGTAAATGGCTAGGAAAATTGAAACATGCCCGACCTGGATAACCAAGCTGGCTTATATAGGAACTATTCCTCGGATTCCTACCGTTTAAGGTCATTTGAATCTCTAACCGGTGTAATCTACGTTATGCTTAGTCTTAATGGTATGGAACCGTTTTTTGAACATTGGTCATTAGGTCAAGATTCGATGACCGTTGATGGTCCATAATTCGAAACCTCGGGTTTTGGTCAGTCGGTGATGGGATTCGAATAGTACTCTAAGCATTAGGTCAGCCCACAAGCAGCCAAGTACATAGGTGCTTCAGTGATGATTGGGCCAGTATGATCCACAAACCATTGTGCATCTCAAGTCTAATATAAGGCTGCCCTATCCTGATGTTCACCCACCTTCTCGTGATGAGCATGTTGACAACCAATCCTTTGGTGATGATAATATGGGGATGATTTAGATGCCCTATAGACATTTTTTACTTTTTCATTATGCATATTTTTCGATGGTACTTGATTTTTTACATTTTTACTTTTAGGGAAAAGAATATACAATCCTCCTGAACTTTAACCTTTTTACAAATTATCACCATGAACTTCAAAAATTTTTCTCTTTCAACTTTAATTAATGTCCCAACAGATCCTTCTGTTTAATTTAAATCTGTTAATTTATTAATAATAATATTATGTAATAATATCTTATCCGTATTAACATTTTTTAGACTATTTATTAATTTATTTATTAAAATTTGATTATAAATATATTTTCTTATTCTAAAATAAAAAAATTATTTTAAAATAAATTTATTTTTTATTTATTTTGTAAGGAATAAAATATATTTAACATTAAATTTTAATAAATAAATTAACAAACATTTACTAATTAATGTTAATACAAATGAAATAATATCATTCAAGTATTATCGTTACTAAATTAATAAATCCAAATTAAATATAAGGATCCATTGTGATATTAATTAAAATTTAGAGGCTAATTGAAAAAGTTTTAAAGTACATGATGTTAATTTATAAAAGAGTTTAAATTTAAAGAGTCTCTATACTATTTTTCCTTACTTTTATATACATTTGTTACATTTTAATTAATGTAAAAACTTTTTCTTAAACTATTAATTACTGTTTTTAATTTAAAAAAGATTTAAATTGATTAAAACATAATTGAAACTAAATCATATTACCGATGGAGATATCACGAGTGATGATTATAATATAATTACTGACTGAGGTTGTCATCATTATCTCCAATGAACTTTCTTATGGCATATACGTTGGTAACTTTCGATGGTCATCTGTATATGCAACACTTCCGTTGGTAAAATAATGCACTTCACAAGCCAACTCCGACGACTTTTAATGATGGGCCTAGTTAAGGTACCTAGCAGCACTTGCCATCGATAATATTTTGACTGATATAAAATTCATTCATGTTCTAGACCGTAATTCGAGATCCCATCTAATTGGATCAATTCGACACACATATAACCTGACTTTGCCTTGGATGGCATAGTTAAGGCCTTGAAGGCAGTCCGGACCTCGGAGCCATACACGTTGAGCGACATTGGGCCATAATATAATGATTGCTAGATTTGTGCGGAAGATATATCTCTAAATATCTGTAACTACTAATCATATACTTGTGGTATTATAGGACCCATAACTGTCTCAGATTAATAAGTAGTTCTCATATCAAGAGTTCTTAACTTATAAGGATTCACCCCAACAATAATGGAAAGGTAATCTCTACTAGGATACAAATCCTCAATACCTCCATTCAATACAGATTGCATAAGGATTTTATACTCGCTCTATAAATACCAAGCTAAGTAGCCTTAATTAGGTATCAGTAAATTACTCACCATATACTGCCTTACTTGTACACAGCCTGACTTGAGCGTTGGAGTCTCTTTACAGGTACCCACCCCCTATTTCAATATGCTTGGTCACTGCTGCTGTTCAAGGAGGAAACTTCTATCATGTGCTTATCTCAGGTACTCTCTTAATCCACTTTAGAACATTGGCGCTGTCTATGAGAAATTGATAAACTTCTAATCCCACACGATCACGGTGAACACCCGTCAACACTCAAAGAGGGATGCTGCGCAACCTCCTATGGAACAGAGACAGGAACTAGTAGTGCAGACCCTCCTCATCCAGCTCCACCATCTGCGGCCGAAGCTTCGACCGTAAGAGACCACATGTCTCAGAATGACTATGCGATAGACATGAGACTTCATTTTCCGATGAAAGTCCACTTCCGTCGCACAGAAAGTTTGTCATGGATAGACTTGCCCACTTGGAGAGAGGGCCAACAACACTGTTCAAGTATCTAGGAGTCCAGTGCAATCGCGTCTTGGCCCTCTGAACAACAATGTTGCTGACCATGCTTCCAACTGAGCCCCTCCCTGTAACGCCTCTTTCTGGGAGGGAACGTCACATTGTCAATTACAATGCGGAAATAAAATTATATAAGTTAAGACCCGGTTCTTTATAATATAATGTAAATTTACTTGATTATAGACATGTAATTAAATTGGCGAGTATTTTTTTTTTGTTATAATAACAATAATTAATAAACACAGTGACGAAACATAAATGGAAATAAAGAGTAAAAACAGAGGTAAATCATACATTGGAATTAACATTGCATATTCATATATATATTTATCAAACTGTTTAGTTACAAAGTCTGGTATACCAAAAAACAAAACTATACCTGCCCCAAATGATCATACATATACATCCCCAAGATATCAGAAATATACAACCCACTACAAAAGACATCGAGCCCCCAAAATAAAAACACTGGCAGCCATTAGTAGCTACCAGTAATATCAGTCCCTCAGATGAGGAGGAACCGTATCAGGATCCTCTTCAGGATCCTCCACGAGGTCATCCTCGGGGACCTCCTCGGGGTCTTCCTCATCTGAGGAAACCTTCATAGGAGCCACAGAGCCACGGGCTGGAGCCCAAGCAGTGGAATCAAAAGAGTCCTCCTACGACGTGTAGAAGTGGTTACCCCACATCTCTCGGATGGGCAGATAAAACTCCAAATGCAGGTTGATGCAGCAGGTAAAGATCGGCGGCTCATGACGCCTCCAGGCCAAAGAGATCGACACGTCTCCCAGGTAGACACAGCGATCAAAATTCAGGTTAATGTGCCAGCATTCTGGCCCTCCAAGGAAGGTCAGACGCACATCACCTAGAAATCCACGCATGCGTGCCTCCATGCTCCACAGTAGATGCTAATCGTAATCAGGCTAGAAGCCGGGGAAATCGGGAGCTCCAACTTCCTTGCCATCGTCTTCGATGGGACACAATATACAGATAAAAATAACAGAAATATAGGAAAGAGGTAAGACATCCTACCATCATTACCAGTTATAGCAGCAACAAACAAAACGGTGCAAAGCGCCCACATAGCATTCTTGACAGCAACAAAATAATAAACACTAAACAGTAGTAATAATCAACCAGGCAGTTCCAGGCAATTATATATATCAGTAATATAACAGTTCTAATTATACTAATAATAAATGTCAGATAATACATGGACTCACTATGCACATGCATACAAAGTCAAAATCCTACTCCATAGAGCTAGACACAAACGGTCGGAGAGAAAGATTAGGAGACTTGTCTGCAACTCGGCTGTCGCGGTGAAAGTGCTATAATTCATCAGTTTATTCACATGCACATCATGACATTGTACAGACAGTCTACACTAAATCATGACATAGGACAGTGCCCAGTCAGGATCGTCGGTGCATTTGCATCGGTCTGCCCCACAGACAGAAGAGCTACCAACTGTCCATTGCGAGGTACTCGCACCTCGATGCCCCCATGGTCAACAATATGACCTACACTAGTCTACTCGCACCCGCACTAAGGTGTGTTCAACTCCTAGGCAACTCGGCCTTAACAACAGTCCAACGGACATTCACAATGCATACAGACTCTATGTATAATCATGTATGATCATTATTACATACTATTTCACAATATGCCACAATTGGCCAAAGTAAGAATCAACACAATCATTGGTCACTCACATGAACCCACAATAACATAATATTGTTATTAAATAAATTAATACATTTTTAAGGTGTATTATGAATTCTTGCTTAGGTTTAGCTTTTCTTACAAAGTTTGTCTCTAAAGGAATTCTCTTAATTAATTAAATTCTCTTAGGTAATTTATTCTCATACACTTAGAAAGTTATTCTAAGATTCTCAAATTCTCACACTCTCTTGTTCTTCCTTAAATTAAATTGCCCTAAGTCTTATGAAAAATTTCATTCTTGGTTCTTTAAAATTTACCAATCTCAAAGTATAATTTAATTTTTCAATTTGCTAATTCTTGCATCCTATTACCATTAAATTAATCACTAGATTATTAAGTCCCAAGGTTACCAAAGTTGCATAATCATGCCCTAAATAGCCTTAGAGGTCGTGGCCTCTCTAGTGATTTAAGTTCCCAAATTTTTCTCTTCATTAATTTCATAGTGTATACTTGATTAATTATGTTTTCCACTTGTTAAAATTGTTCACAAAGAACCCCACATTTTGGGCCTCAAAACCGTGGCCATCCATGGGAGATTCCAACATTATTTTCTTTCATTTCATGCCTTCTAATCTAATCCAATATATCAATATGCACAAACAAACAATCTAATAGCATAAACACATTATAAATAACATGCAAACATACTAATCATGCAAACAAAGAATAACCCTCATTAGGGTTTTCTCACAATCAACACAAACAAGGTTTCTAAGTGCTAAAAGAGGTTGAGGAGGAGTGTCTTCCTCTTACTAAAGTGGAGAAAACAAGAGAAGCCCACCTAGAGTTCCTTGCAATTTCGGATTTGCACCCAACCAAACCCTAGAAATTTCAATCTCATTAGAATAGCACCAATGCTTGAAAAATAAAGCATGGATGATCACAAGGAAGACCATAGAAACGAAAATAAGGAAAGGGAAGTGGAGAATCAAGAACTTACCCGAAGAACCCTAAGCTTGAAGCTTGAAGAAAATGGTGAAAATGATGAATTTTCAAAAAACCACCAACTAGAAAAGTGTTTAGGAGATGGAGAGGATTAAGAAAATGGGGTTGGATAAAAATTTTGTGATGGATGAGGGGGAGAAAGGCTGCTGGCCGTGAGCCTTAGTAGAGAGAAGGAGGAGAAAAAGCTTAAAGAAGATGAAGGTAGAGGGAGAAAGTGAATAGAAAAATAAAGTGGTAGCTTTTGAATTTTGAAAACTTGTATAGTATAATTAATTAAATGAAAAGCACACATTCCCCCCAAAATGAGGGCTACAGCCGTGAGTGCATGGGGAGAGGAGAGAGAGTGTGTGGCTTCCATAGGAAGCTTGGAGGAAATTTCCAAGAAGCTTCTTTGAAGCTTCCTTGAGAAGCTTTGCACAATTCTCAATAAAGTGCATAGTAAGCTTGTCTCCTAAATTGAATACACTTGAACAGATGATTAATTACATAGTTAGAATTATTTTCTCAGTGAATAAAAGTTATAATTGATGAAAATAATATTTTATTGTTCATCGGATAATTTTTATGATACAGTGATTTTATTTATCAGATAAAACTTCAAAAAACGCAAACCTCGCAAACTGTGCCCGACCTCGGGTTTAGTAAGATCCCCCGTCGACACGTTGAAAGTTCAAGGTTTATCAGTCTCAGGGAAAATATTTCATTATCCCGGCTCCACTCAGTGCGCACGCAAAACGAAGAATATACTATAATATTCGACATTTTCAGAAAAATCCACAAAAATTCCTAAAAATCACAAATATTGAAAAATGACTATTCATCACAAAACAAACAATTTTTTGGAGCGTTTGACTGACTTTGCTCAGTGCGTATACAAAACGAGGTATATATTAAAATATTCGACGTTTCCAGAAAAATCCACAAAAATTTCCAAAATTTTTAAATATTATAAAATGATGATAAATGATAAAATAAATAATTTTCAGGGTGTTACAACACTCTACTTCTAAAAAGGAATTTCGTCCTCGAAATTTGCATACCTTAGAATAATTGTGGGTGTTGCTCCTTCATTTTGTCTTCTAGCTCCCAGGCTGCGTCTCCAGTCATCTCATTCCAGATTACCTTCACCAATGAGATCTCCTTGCCTCTCAATTGCTTTATCCTTCTATCCTCGATTCTTGCAGGAGATGCCTCATAAGTTAAGTTCTCTCTTAATTGTACTGTATTTGGTGCTATGACATGACTTGGGTCAGGAAGGTATTTTCGAAGTTGTGACACATGGAAGACATTATGAATGTTTGAGAGAAAAGAGGGTAAGGCTATTTGATAGGCTACTGGACCTACTTGGCGAATAATTTGGTATGGTCCAAGAAATTTTGGAGTGAGTTTTCTAGATTTCAAGGCCCGGCCTACCCCAGTCGTAGGTGTGACTTTCAGAAATACATGCTCGCCTTCCTCAAACTCAAGAGGCTTTCTCCTATGGTCTGCATAACTCTTTTGTCGACTTTGAGTCATCCTCATCTTCTCCTGAATCATCTTAACTTTCTCAGTTGTCTGTTGTATAACATCTAGTCCAATGGTAAAGCGCTCACCATCTTGGTACCAACATAAAGGTGTACGACATCGTCATCCATACAGGGCCTCATAGGGTGCCATTCCTATGCTTGAATGATAACTGTTGTTGTAGGTGAATTCTATCAACGGTAGAACGTCATCCCAACTTCTAGTCTGTTCTATGGTACAAGCTCTAAGCAGATCTTTCAAAGATTGGATCATCCTCTCTGATTGACCATCGGTCTGTGGGTGATAAGCAGAACTCAGACGTAACCTTGTCCCTAATGCTTCTTGCAAACTCTTCCAGAACTGTGAAGTAAATATCGGATCCCTATCCGAAACAATACTTGTAGGCACACCGTGCAGTCTAACAATCTCTCCAATATAGATCTGGGTCAATCTCTCCAGTTTGTACCTTATGTTGATCAGGAGAAAATGTGCTGATTTTGTGAGGCGGTCCATGATTACCCAAATCGAGTCGTGACCTTTTCTTGTCCTTCGCAAACCCACTACAAAATCCATTGCAATATTGTCCCACTTCCATTCAGGAATAGACAATGGTTGTAGCAATCCCACTGGTTTTTGGTGTTCCACTTTAGTTTTCTGACAAACCAGACAAGTCGATACACGTTTAGTGACGTCACTCTTCATTCCATGCCACCAAAACAACTTCTTCAAGTCTTGATACATCTTTGTTATGCCTGGATACATATTCAGCTGGCTTGTGTGAGCATGGTTGATGATATACTCTCTAAGCTCTTAATCACGGGGAATACAGACTCTACTGCGGAATCTCAGAATCCCGTCTCTTCCTTCCATAAATGCTGTTTCATTGCCTTGCTTCATTTGCTCCCTCACTTCTTGCAAGAACTTGTCAACCTTATGCTTTTCTTGTATGTCATCCATTAGCTCATTTGAGATGGTAACCATATTCATGTAGATCTTTCCTGGTTCTAACTCCACAAAAGACTATACATCTCTGAACTGCTGATCAGATCTTTCTCCTTAATCATCAGGGCTGAGACGCTGATCATCTTCCTACTTAGGGCATCTGCCATAACATTCGCCTTGTCAAAGTGATACAGAAGTTGAAAATCGTAGTCCTTCAGGAACTTCAGCCACCTTCGCTGCCTCATATTCAACTCCTTCTGATCATACAAGTACTTCAGACTCTTGTGATCACTAAAGATGTTGAACGTCGCTCCGTAGAGAAAATGCCAACATATCTTCAGAGCAAAAACTACAGTCGCTAACTCTAAGTCGTGCATCGGGTAGTTCTTCTCATGTACTCGCAATTGCCTTGAAGCATAAGCCACTACTCTTCCATGCTGCATAAGTACAGATCCTAGTCCTTGGTACGAAGTGTCACAGTACACTTCAAACTGTTCATTCGGATCGGGTAACACTAACACTGGCGAGGTAGTCAATCGATTCTTCTACTCTTGAAAACTCTGTTCACAACTGTCGGTCCACTCAAAAGCTTGGTTCTTCCTCATGAGTTGAGTAAGACGTCCAGCAATCTTGGAGAATCCCTCAATGAACCTCCTATAATATCCAGCCAAACCCAGAAAGCTTCGGATCTCCATCACTGACTTTGGTCTTTCCCATTGTAGCACTGCCTCCACTTTTGATGGATCCACCGCAATCCCATCCTTCGAGATCACATGACCCAAAAGCTTAACTTCGTCTAGCCAAAAATCACATTTTGATAGTTTAGCATACAATTCTTTCTCCTTCAGAATTTGAAGAACTATACTGAGGTGTTCAGCATGGTCCTCCTGATTTTGAGAGTATACCAGAATGTCATCAATGAATACCACAATGAATCTGTCCAAGTAAGGACGAAAGATTCGGTTCATGTAGTCTATAAAGATAGCTGGTGCATTCGTCATGCCAAACGACATCACGAGGTATTTGTAATGGCCATATCGGGTACGAAAAGCAGTCTTCGGTATATCCTCCATCTTTACTCGTATCTAATGATACCCAGATCGCAGATCGATCTTTGAAAACACCGCTGCTCCCTTTAGTTGGTCCATTAAGTCATCAATTCTTGGGAGTGGATATTTATTCTTGATCATCACTTTGTTCAGCTGCCGGTAGTCCACACATAATCTTAATATACCATCCTTCTTGCTAACTAACAGTACTGGTGCTCCCCACGGTGACATACTCGGTCTGATAAATTGCTTTTCCAAAAGCTCCTCTAGCTGTTTCTTGAGCTCAGCTAACTTTATCGGTGCCATCCTATAAGGTGCTATAGACATGGGACCAGCTCCCGGTACTAGATCAATAGCAAATTCTATTTCTCGCGTCGGTGGTAAACCAGGTACATCCTCTGGAAAGACTTCGGGAAACTCATTCACCATTGGAATTGTGTCCACATCAACCTCACTCTCGACTTTCAAAGAAGACAGCAGCATATATTCGTGAGCTCCTTCTTTCAAGAGAGCTTGAACTCAATTGGCTGTCAGAAATCTAGAATCCTCATTTAAGGGAAAAACTATGATTTTTCTTGAACAATCTAATAGAACATGGTTGGAAGACAACCAGTCCATCCCTAAAATTATATCTAGTTGGGAATTGGGTAAACAGATCAGATCGACAGAAAAGGTTCGACCTTCAACAATCAATGGACAATGTAAACAGACTTTAGTAGTAACTATCGGTTTATCAGTGGGGGTAGAAACAGTTAAGTCAAAAGGTAAAGTAGACACTAGTAAACCAAGTCTTTGCACACAGTCATATGATATGAAAGAATGGGTTGCCCCAGAGTCATACAGTATAGTTAAAAGCTTACCTTCTATGGTGCCTTCCCCTTGAATCAAATCTTCAGATTTGGAGACTTCAGCTCCGCTCATGGTGTAAACTCGCCCTCCAGCTTATGGTTTCTTGGCTCTCGCAGCATTAATCGAAGGTTCAGACTTCGCCTGATTGCAATCTCGGGACACGTGGCTAGGCTTGCCACATCTGAAGCAAATGATCCCTTTTATGGTGCAGTCCCTTGTGAGATGATCTTTCTCACACTTTAGACATTTCAAAGGATACGTCATGTTCTGGCCAGTCCAGTTCCCAGCAGAACCTCCGCCAGAGCTTCCACCTGTGGTTTGTTGCTGATTTCCTATTGGTCAGGAATAAGGCTTCTTCTGGATGCGGTTAGAACTATTACCGCCGCCTCTTTGGAACCTCGTAGGCCCAAAGTTTCTATTCCTCGTATCTCTAGATTGCTCTAGAGCCTCTACCTCACAGCATGTATCCAGCAGTTCCGAGAATTCATTGATCTTCAGGGTGATCACAGCCTTCTTCACCTCATACCTTAGTCCTTCTGTGAATCTTCAACACTTTCAAGCTTCATTTGGTTGATGCTGAGAGTATGTTTAAAACTGTGACAAGTTTTCAAATCTGGCTGCATACTCACTAACGGTCATATTCCCTTGTCCTAAGTTGAGAAATTCCAACTCCTTCGCGTGTCTTGCGCTTGCAGGAAAATACTTATCCAAGAATTTCTCCTTGAATAAGTCCCAAGTAATCTCACGGTTTACAGCTTCCAGTATTCTCTGCACTCCATTCCACCAGTTTTCAGCATTGCCCACCAGCATAAAGGTTGCATAGGTCACCTTCTTGTTCTCAGCGCAGTTCATCCCTCGAAAGACTTTTTCTAACTCCTTGATCCACAGACTAACCTTGTTTGGATCAAATTCTCCTTTGAATTGAGGAGGGTTGTGGCATCGAAACTCCGCCAAATTCTGAGCATCTGTAGTAGCCTCGAGCTGTTGTGCAACCCATTCTTGTTATTGCACAACTCTCTCCTGTTGCTGAGTAGCTTGCTCGGTTTATTGTGCTACGGCCTTGGCCATCCTCTGCATCGCCGCTATAGCTGTTGCCATGTCTTCCCTTCACGCCATATTACTTTCTCAGATCGAATTAATTGAAAACATAGAAAATTCAGTTGCATCCACTAGGAATTCCAAAATAATACATCTCTGCGTTTGATTTTCAGAGAACACACAGCATAAACAAGACAGACTTAATCACAAGAACCAAAGAAACAAAAACCAGGGCTCTGATACTAACTTAATGTAACGCCTCTTGTTAGGAGGGAACGTCACATTGTCAATTACAATGCGGAAATAAAATTATATAAGTTAAGACCCGGTTCTTTATAATATAATGTAAATTTACTTGATTATAGACATGTAATAAAATTGGCGAGTATTTTTTTTTGTTATAATAACAATAATTAATAAACACAGTGACGAAACATAAATGGAAATAAAGAGTAAAAACAGAGGTAAAGCATACATTGGAATTAACATTGTATATTCATATATATATTTATCAAACTGTTTGGTTACAAAGCCTGGTATACCAAAAAGCAAAACTATACCTGCCCCAAAGGATCATACATATACATCCCCAAGATATCAGAAATATACAGTCCACTACAAAAGACATCAGGCCCCAAAAATAAAAACACTAGTAGCCATCAGTAGCTACCAGCAATATCAGTCCCTCAAATGAGGAGGAACCGTATCAGGATCCTCTTCAGGATCCTCCGCGAAGTCATCCTCTGGGACCTCCTCGAGGTCTTCCTCATCTGAGGAAACCTCCATAGGAGCCACAGTGCCACGGACCGGATCCTGAACAGTGGAATCAAAAGAGTCCTCCTACGGGGTGTAGAAGCGGTTACCCCATATCTCCCGAATGAGCAGATAAAACTCTAAACGTAGGCTGATGCAGTAGGTAAAGATCGACGGCTCATGACGCCTCCAGGCCAAAGAGATCGACACGTCTCCGAGGTAGACACAGCAGTCAGAATTCAAGTTAATGTGCCAGCATTCTGGCCCTCCAAGGAAGATCAGACGCACATCACCTAGAAATCCACGCATGTGTGCCTCCATGCTCCACAGTATATGCTAATCGTAATCAGACCAGAAGCCGGGGAAATCAGGAGCACTAACTTCATTGCCGTTGTCTTCGATGGGACACAATATACAGATAAAAATAACTGAAGTACAGGAAAGAGGTAAGACATCCTACCATCATTACCAGTTATAGCAGCAAAATAAAAAAATGGCACAAAGCACCCACATAGCATTCTTGACAGTAACAAAATAATAAACACTAAGCAGTAGTAATAATCAATTAGGCAGTTCCAGGCAGTTATATATATCAGTAATAAAATAGTTCTAATAATAATAATAATAATAAATGTCAGATAATACATGGACTCACTATGCACATGCATACAAAGTCAAAATCCTACTCCATGGAGCTAGACACAAACGGTCGAAGAGAAAGATTAGGAGACTTGCCTGCAACTTGGCTGCCGCGGCCAAAGTGCTATAATTCATCAGTTTATCCATGTGCACATCATGGCATTGTACAAACAGTCTACACTAGATCACGACATAGGACAGTGCCTGGTCAGGATCGTCGGTGCGTTTGCATCGGTCTGCTCCACGGACAGAAGAGCTACCAACTGTCCATTGCGAGGTACTCGCACCCCGACGCCCCCATGGTCAACAATATGACCTACACTAGTCTACTCGCACCCGCACTAAGGTGAGTTCAACTCCTAAGCAACTCGGCCTTAGCAATAGTCCAACGGACATTCACAATGCATACAGACTCTATGCATAATCATGTATGATCATTATTACATACTATTTCACAATATGCCACAATTGGCCAAAGGAAGAATCAACACCATCATTGGTCACTCACATGGACCCACAATAACATAAGATTGTTATTAAATAAATTAATACATTTTTAAGGTGTATTATGAATTCTTGCTTAGGTTTAGCTTTTCTTACAAAGTTTGTCTCTAAAGGAATTCTCTTAATTAATTAAATTCTCTTAGGTAATTTATTCTCATACACTTAGAAAGTTATTCTAAGATTCTCAAAGTCTCACACTCTCTTGTTCTTCCTTAAATTAAATTGCCCTAAGTCTTATGAAAAATTCCATTCTTGGTTCTTTAAAATTTACCAATCTCAAAGTATAATTTAATTTTTCAATTTGCTAATTCTTGCATCCTATTACCATTAAATTAATCACTAGATTATTAAGTCCCAAGGTTACCAAAGTTGCATAATCATGCCCTAAATAGCCTTAGAGGCCATGGCCTCTCTAGTGATTTAAGTTCCCAAATTTTTCTCTTCATTAATTTCATAGTGTATACTTGATTAATTATGTTTTCCACTTGTTAAAATTGTTCACAAAGAACCCCACATTTTGGGCCTCAAAACCGTGGCCATCCATGGGAGATTCCAACATTATTTTCTTCCATTTCATGCCTTCTAATCCAATCCAATATATCAATATACACAAACAAACAATCTAATAGCATAAACACATTATAAATAACATGCAAACATACTAATCATGCAAACAAAGAATAACCCTCATTAGGGTTTTCTCACAATCAACACAAACAAGGTTTCTAAGTGCTAAAAGAGGTTGAGGAGGAGTGTCTTCCTCTTACTAAAGTGGAGAAAACAAGAGAAGCCCACCTAGAGTTCCTTGCAATTTCGGATTTGCACCCAACCAAACCCTAGAAATTTCAATCTCATTAGAATAGCACCAATGCTTGAAAAATAAAGCATGGATGGTCACAAGGAAGACCATAGAAACGAAAATAAGGAAAGGGAAGTGAAGAATCAAGAACTTACCCAAAGAACCCTAAGCTTGAAGCTTGAAGAAAATGGTGAAAATGATGAATTTTCAAAGAACCACTAACTAGAAAAGTGTTTAGGAGATGGAGAGGATTAAGAAAATGGGGTTGGATGAAAATTTTGTGATGGATGAGGGGGAGAAGGGTTGCTGGCCGTGAGCCTTGGTAGAAAGAAGGAGGAGAAAAAGCTTGAAGAAGATGAAGGTAGAGAGAGAAAGTGAATAGAAAAATAAAGTGGTAGCTTTTGAATTTTGAAAACTTGTGTAGTATAATTAATTAAATGAAAAGCACACATTTCCCCCAAAATGAGGACTACAGCCGTGAGTGCATGGGGAGAGGAGAGAGAGTGTGTGGCTTCCATAGGAAGCTTGGAGGAAATTTCCAAGAAGCTTCCTTGAGAAGCTTTGCACAATTCTCAATAAAGTGCATAGTAAGCTTGTCTCTTAAATTGAATACACTTGAACAGATGATTAATTACGCAGTTAGAATTATTTTCTCAGTGAATAAAAGTTACAGTTGATGAAAATAATATTTTATTGTTCATCGGATAATTTTTATAATATAGTGATTTTATTTATCAGATAAAATCTCAAAAAATGTAAACCTCGCAAATTATGCCCAGCCTCGGGTTTAGTAAGATCCCTCGTCGACACGTTAACATTTCAAGGTTTACCAGCCTCAGGGAAAACATTTCGTTATCCTGGCTCCGCTCAGTGCGCACACAAAATGGGAAATATATTATAATATTCGACGTTTTCAGAAAAATCCATAAAAATTTCTAAAAATCACAAATATTGAAAAATGACTAGTCATCACAAAACAAATAATTTTTCAGAGCGTTTGACTGACTCTGCTCAGTGTGCACGTAAAACGAAATATATATTAAAATAATCGACATTTCTGAAAAAATCCACAAAAATTCTCAAAAATGTTAAATATTATAAAATGATGATAAATGATAAAATAAACAATTTTTGGGGTGTTACACTCCCCGCTCCGAGATGACTAGAAACTACCTCTAAGAACTAGTAGCCCAGCAAATGCAGTAGCTTGACGAGCAACGCTGCCAGTTGGATGACCAACAGCGTCGGCTCGACGAGCTAGAACGATATATCAGTTCATGTGGAGAACGACCACGGGAGGCAGAATGTGGTCAGAAACACACCCCAATTCCTAACATCCAACAACAGCCCCTCTCTGATGAACTAATGGCGTACAGGATCCCTAGAGGCTTCAAGCCCCCTTCTAATCTTGAACAATATGATGTACGATGGACCCATAGGAACACCTCAATGCCTACATTAACTCTATATAGTTCCACGGGGGAATCCCAGAATTGCTATGTCGGGCCTTCCCCTTCTTTCTAAAGAAGGACGTTCTCCGCTGGTTCTCCACCTTACAATTGAGGTCTGTCGTCAGATGGGATGATCTCATGCAATGCTTCCTGTCACATTATAGTACTGCTAAGGAGCAACCCAAGTCGGTTGACTCTCTTTCCGGGATTCGTCAAGGGAGTAATGAGTCCCTTCGCGAATATATCAAGGGGTTCAACATCGCCCTTGCTCATGTAGCCAGTCCAGATGACCGAATCACCCTTCACTATGCTCGGAGTCTCCGAACTGATTCTAACTTCTTCTGGTCCATAGTAAAGAAGAAGGTGAAGACTATGAATGAGTTCCATGCTCTGCAAAATACATTGAAATAGAGGAAACTATCAAGGATAAAGAGACTTTGGAAAAGGATGAGGCCACTCACTAGAAAAATAACCTAAGCTCTAACTAATCTCAAAACTCCTCCAAAGGCGATGTTTACCAGCCTAAATATTCTGACTACACTCCTTGGAATGCCCCATAAGAAATAATTCTCAAATAAGTGCTTCAGACAGTTCTGGAATATTAAAAGGCCACTACCTCTAAAAAAGGCGAAAGACCACTCCAAGCACTGTAAGTGGCATAAAAGTTATGGCCACGAAACAGAAGAATACTACCAGCTCTGAGATGTCATTGAGTCCTTAACTAAAGAAGGACGACTTTAGAAGTATATTATCGGGAACTGGAACAATGATAACCCCAGAAGGCGAAGTGAGCAAAGACACAGTCGTAGCCCCCGGCGAAGTCTGACCCCATAACAAAGGAGGAGGACGCATCACCTAGTCAGAAAATCCCAGACTCCACCCTGCCATGACGTTGACAACCAGCAAGATCAAAATTGGGATACTTAGAATGATGCCAATAGAATAGATTAATTGGTCAATACTATTTCTGGACGATTTGTAGGAGGAGGTCCATCCAATAATTCCCAGAAGAAAGCACTACAGACTGCAGTATTAAGTGTTTCTGGCTCTACACGCAAGCCTTGTGTTGATGATAGGGAAGATCCACTGATCTCTTTCACCACTAAGGACTATGGTGATATTATCCAGGATCACGATGATCCACTCGTCATCTCCTAAATAATATCTAATGCTGAAGTCTGACATATTTTTGTAGACTAGGACAGCTCAGCAGACATAATGTTCATGGACACTTTCGAAAAGTTAGAGTTCCCCATGTCTGCCTTAATCCCCTATGAAGGCGAGCTCATCGAGTTCCCTAGCGAGAAAATCACCCCGGTGGGCTATTTTGAAACATTCCTGACCCTGGGGACAACAAAATCTACAGAACCATCAAAGTCAGATTTTTGGTCGTGGACTGCCCATTTGCTTACAACATTATTCTAGGGCAACCTACCCTAAACGGTATTACTGCTATAGTGTCCACCACTCACTTGACCATGAAATTCCTTAAAAAAAATAATAAGGTGGTCATGGTCAAGGGCAACCAAATTGTAGTATGCAAGTGTTAAAATGAGAGGCTCAAGATCTGCAGGACTCCCAAGAAAGCAAGAGTATATATATCTAGCCCGGCCTTGGATCAAGTTAACATCCTTATGACCAAGTTGGATGTTAGAGAAGAGATTCGGGGCACCAGACCCCAGCTAGAAGGAGAGCTACTTCCACTTCAATTAGGTGACAAGCTTGATCAAGTCACCAAAATAGGTACAAATCTGGAAGAGCAGGAGAAACGCCAGCTGATAGAGCTCGTTCAATGAAATAAGGACCTATTTGCATGGACATCCTCCGACATGCCTGGACTTGACCCCACTTTCATCTGCCATCGTTTATCTATTAAACGGGATGTGAAACCAGTCTCTTAGAAGAAGAGGAAAATTGACCCTAAAAGATAGCACATCATTGAGGAGCAAGTCAAAGAACTACTCAATGTTGGATTCATCAGGGAGATCTCTTACACCACATGACTCTCCAATGTGGTTTTAGTGAAAAAGTCAAACAAAAAGTGGAGGATGTGTATGGACTACACATACCTGAATAAGATATGCCCTAAAGATCCATACCCCCTCCCCAACGTTAACAAGTTAGTTGACAGTTCATCCAGCTTCCAGCTACTATGCTTTATGGACGCCTACTTTAGGTATAATCAGATTCTAATGTACCTCAGAAACGAAGATAAAGCTACTTTCATCACTGAAAAGGCAAGCTACTACTACAGGGTTATACCCTTTGGCTTAAAGAATGCAAGAGCCACCTACTAACGGATGATGAATATAGTCTTTGAGGGTCAAATGGGGAGAATGCTTGAAGTTTACATTGATAATATGATCATTAAGACCCTAAAGTCCAGATCCCCCATAGCTGACCTCGAAGAGGTATTTGCAGAAGTTAGAAAGCATAATATGAGTTTCAACCCTGAAAAATGCGAATTCGAGGTCCAAGCCAGGAAGTTTTTGGGCTTCATGTTAACTCATCGCGGGATTGAAACAAATCCAGACAAATGCTAAGTGAT
Organism: Ormosia semicastrata; assembly: GCA_029884595.1. Lineage (NCBI taxonomy): Eukaryota > Viridiplantae > Streptophyta > Magnoliopsida > Fabales > Fabaceae > Ormosia > Ormosia semicastrata. The sequence continues at coordinate 73,737,059 of JAQQTO010000061.1, forward strand.
GCTCGACATGCATAGCCCCCGAAATGTAAAGGAAGTTCAATAACTTATAGAGCGGATCGTAGCACTTACACGCTTCCTCGCTAAAGCTACTTATAAATCCTTCCCCCTTTTCAAACTGTTAAAAAAAGGGAGGGATTTTGAGTAGACCCAGGAGTGTAAGGACGCCTTCACATCTATCAAGAGTCTGTTATCATCTCCCCTTATCCTGACCAGGCCGAAACCTGGAAAAACTTTATACATATACCTTTTTGTGCATGAAGAAGCCATTAGTTCGGTACTCATCCAGGAAATGGCTGAAGGCCAAAAGCTAGTCTATTTCATGAGCAAGGAGCTGTAAGGCCCTGAACTCCATTATTAGAAGATCGAAAAGGTCGCACTTGCCCTAGTCATCATAGTAGGAGACTAAGAAAATATTTCCAGTGTCATCCGATTGTCATAAGGACGGATCAACCAATCCGACAAATTTTGCATAAACCGGACCTAGTAAGAAGGATGATTACTTGGTTCATCGAGCTCTCTGAGTTCAGAATCTCATACGAGCCTAGACTAGCAGTCAAGGCACAAGCATTTTTAGACTTCCTTGTCGAACTTACATCGAACCCCGGTGACCCCTAGGAAGTGTCGTGGACAGTGTTTGTTGACGAATCCTCTAACACAATGGGAAGTGGCGCCGGGGTAATCCTCGAAAATGTAGAAGGCATGACAATTGAAAACTCCTTAAAGTTCAAGTTCCCTACTTTGAACAACCAGGAAGAATATGAAGCTTGTATTGCTGGATTGAAGATGGCGGGTGCAACAAGGATCACACTTTGCAGTGACTCACAGCTCGTGACATCCCAGATTCAGGGTGACTACCAAGCTAAAGAGCCCCTCTTGCAGAGATATCTAGCAAAGGTACAAGGACTCCTAAGGGCTTTCAAACGGTGAAAGTGGAGCATATTCCCCAGGAACAAAACTCAAAGGCCAACCTCTTGCCCAAGTTGGCCAACACGAAGGGCCCAGGGAACAACCTTTCGGTGGTCCAAGAGACCTTATCCCAGCCCTCAATCATGGTTTCAACCATCTTCCAGATTGAAGATTCAGAATCCACATAGATCACCCCCATCGTGGAGTATTTACAGTCTTGCATCTAACTCGAAGACCCAAAAGAAACTTCTAAACTAATAAAAATTGTTGTCTGGTATACCATCTACGATGGACAGTTATACCAGCGGGGATTCTCTTCACCCCTTCTCAAATGTCTGACGCCTAAAGAAGCAGAATATATACTGGCAGAGGTCCACGAAGGGAGTTATGGACACCATTTGAGAGGCAAAGCTTTAGTGTTGAAAGCTCTCAAGGTTGGTCATTATTAGCCCACAATGGAGGCCGATACAATAGCACACGTCCATGTTTGTGACAAGTGCTAGTGCCACTCAGACCACTACCATACTTCACTTGAGGAACCCTCCACAACATCCGTACCCTGGCTATTCTATAGGTAGGGTATGGATATTCTAGGTCCGTTCCCTCAAGCACCCAGACAACTGAAGTTTCTAGTGGCAGCGGTGGACTACTTTACTAAATGGATGGAGGCCAAACCTCTGGTCACCATTATCTCGGCTAGAATCCTAAAGTTCACATGGTGTTACATTATTACAATGTATGGAATCCCAGAGTCCCTTGTGACAGATAACGGGACACAGTTCAAAGACAAGGGGTTTGAAGAACTATTCGCGGGTTTGAAAATCAAACATCATTGTAGCGCTGTAGAAAACCCCCGGACAAATGGACAAGCTGAAGATGTCAACCAGGTCATTGTTCGCTAGTTAAAAAAGAGATTAGATAAGGCTAAAGGTAACTGGGCTGAACAGTTAGACCACATCCTTTGGCCTTATTGGACTATGCTCCACTCTACAACAGGTGAGACTCCCTTTAAGCTCACTTATAGGTGTGAGGCAATGATCTCGGTAGAAATAGGAGAACCTAGTTGGCGCATCCAACATTTCTCAGTAGACAATAACCCCAAATTGATCAGGGATGACTTAGATCTCTTAGAAGAATGAAGGCGCATCGCTCATATACACGATGCCACCATCAAGCAGAGGACGGTAGCACGCTACAACCTAAAGGTTGTTCCCAAGAGATTCCAGCCAGGCAACTTTGTACTCCGCAAGGTTAACATCGGAGGTAAGAACGCATCCCAGAGGAAGTTAGCCCCTAACTAGGAAGGCCCTTACCGCATTGCGATCAACACCGGCAAAGGAGCTTACACCTTGGAGATGCTAACAGGTAAGCCAGTGAAGAACTTTTGGAACACAGACAAACTTAAAAAATACTATAGCTAAGTGCCTTTTAAAGCCTAGTCTTAGTTTATTTCATGTTTAATCTGCCCCAATTACTACGGAAGCACCTTGTATAGACCTCAGTCCTTTCTTGAATCAATAAAACAAAGTGAAATTTTACTTCATTTTATGACTATTGCCAGCATGGATAGATTATCATGGTACCCCTCGAGTGTGTCTTATGTTGAAAATGTTGTGTAGTAGAAAAATCCTAAGTCTTCGAAAAATTCTCACACTAAATCATAAACACGAAAGACCCCAGTAAAGACCACTTATGCCAAGGTCAAGAAGGATTCTAAACACCTAAATAGTTAGTAATGAACCCCAGACTAAGGCTTTACAGATACCTAAGTCCTAAAGGGGACCACAAGTCTATAAAGGGTGTTGGACCCCAGACTACAGTTTTATCCTAATACCTAAGTCCTAAAGGGAATTACAAGTCCACAAAAGGGAGTTGGATCCCAGATCATGGTTTCCAACGAGCAGATAGCGTACAAGTTCACAAAGGGCATTGGACCCAAGATAAACCATGAAAATAAACAAGCACGCAAGGCAAAGCAAAATAAAAGAGAATAAAAACTGAAAGAACCAGGGTGATTGTCCTTACAAAGTCAATAAACCCCACGCAGGGGGCAAAGGAAAAAATCAAAACAAAACACTTCCCTACTCCTTAGCAGTTCTTTAATCAATGGCCATTGCAGATGAAGTTTCAGCAACACTTGGATTAATCCTAGGTTGCACGAGGTGCCTATCCCGTACCACTTTCCCAGAATCCAGGGTGCCCAAGGCCAGAGTTACCCTGGGATTAAAGACCTGGACTTGATCAATGACGTTCTGAAATTGTTCCCCATTGATATCAATACAAACAATGATAAGCTTCTGGACATCATCTCGCAATGACTTAATCTCAGCATCGGACTATTGGTCCTTGGTATGAAGACCCTTATTCTTAGTTTGAAGCACGATCACGTACCTCTTAAACTCTGCTAAGCTAGAGTCTTTTTGCTTCCCAGCATCTTTCAGGCACCGACCTCCCACTCCAATTCTCGAACCTGGGCCTCAATATCGCTTTTGGCTTTCATGGCCTCCTCCATGGCCTTAAGAGCTTGGTTTTCACCTCGCTCAATGGCCACTGTTCTCTCTGCCATCTCCCACTCATGCTCTTCACAAACTTGCTCCAAATACCGAGTTTCAGCAGCAAAGCAAATACCAAAAGTCTTAAACCACGCAAAAGTATCCTTCGTGCTATGTAGGGCAAGGTGGTTTGTAACTTGCTCGTCCAGGAGATTATAATTAATGAACTCCCGGGGGTCCGATTCTTTGTGGTATAAACTGATTAGACTGCCTTCTTCATTGATCACCGCCCTCTTACCATGGCCACCTGATGACCCATCCTCCATTGTTTTTCTCTTACGTGTCTTGATAGCCTAAGGAGAGTCCTCCATCTGGATAGGCTCCTTATCCACCATCGAGACTTCAATTGGTACGGGCAAAGGAGCTGCAATAGCATTCGCTGGAGGATCCAACGACTTGGTTGCATTCCTAGCCTTGAAGGCTTCGAGAATTGCCAAGGCATTTTCAGTTGACATCTTGACCAAACTTCTTGCAAAAATAAAAGAAGATCAGAGTTATAATGTTGCTATGAAGTATTATGAAAAATGTTAAGCACGCAAATTAACATTTGGACAATAGTTTAAACTACTTAATACAGCGTAAAGAGTCTCGTCATCTGGGGTATCCAATATATCTTTGGGCCAATCAAACCAATTTCTTCGACCCCTCTTGAACGATTGAGTGGGAATGCTCCATGCCCCCAGATTCCAATACAGATTAAATGTCGGTTCCCCGTCACTGCCTAACGAAAAAGGGTGCACACCGTGAGCCACCATCAACTTAAAGAACTTCTCTTTCGAATCCTTATAACTCTCCATATATGGATGGAAGACCTTCCGCCCTTGCTGCGACTGGACAGAGAGCCCAATTTTTTGAGGGGCCCTAGCACCATGAATAAAATACCATGTATGGAAATAGAAAAATGCTCTATCTGAGCATCGCAACCCGACCTACCGACATATCCTTTCAAAGGCCATGATATTAGCCTAACCATTATGGTGAATTTGGGTCGGATCAGCATTCAAAGTCTGAAGAATGGCAATATGGAAGTCGTTGAAAGGAAGCCGAAGTCCAAATCTAACAAAGAAGTCCTCGTATAGGTATGTGAAGTGTTCCCCCGCTTGACAAGTATAACACACCCTTTCATTTTTCAATGATAGGATTTGGAACTCGTGGTCCCTATTCTTCCCTCGGTCAACACCAGATAGCTTTTGAGCTCATTGAGAAGTTCTCACAGTTGGAAATGAGATACCCAGTCATAGGCATCGTTCATGATGCAAGGGTATACCAATCCCAGACCACGGCGAATATGGATTTTATTCTCCATAGCCGCTTCTTATTCTATTGGCTCTCTTCCTTTTGGAACCGGGGCAGCATTTGGAACCAGTTCTTCAAGCCTAACTACTCTTCTCCTAGCCATTTGAGTTGCTGGAAACACACAGAGGCCGGTGGTCAGAATTAGTCAAACTTAAAGATTAAGACACGGAAGTGCGCAAACAGAGAGGACATAAGAATAAGGAGGAAAACAACGCTCCCACCCTTTTTTCACAAAAGAATAGGGAGGAAGCGTACTCCATTAAAGGAGTACATAACCACCTATGGGATAAAATACACACGAATGAGATAGAGGGAAAGTAAGTACTGAAGAAAATGGGGAAAATCGGGTTACTGAAAGGCCAAAGTGCTTAAAGAAACACTAGGACTGTCCTCCGCCACCGTAGAATATCATTGGGAAATCACCTCAAACCACAGATTTTGAGAGAGAAACAGTGAAATGAATAATGAAAGAATCCCAAACCCCTAAAACCCTATAAATAGGGGCCAGATGGTTAGGGGACAATTCAGTCTCGACAATCCAAAGTTTGAAAGATACTCATTATGGCGCATAGTGGACTATGCACGTCTACATAATCAGAGCGCACCACGCGGCTCTCACAGCTGTCGTGGCAGTTGAGGGGACGGTTGCGCAGTAGGCCAAAGGAGACACAACCTCAGCAGAGTTTATCAATTCATCTCAGAAATTTTCCACCGATCACGAAATTTAGTGGACCATCTCGGTCAGTTACGGGGTCATTAAATCAGTAAAAACCTGATTGGTTTCTAGGCCGAAGTCTTCTAAGATCCCGGATTAGGAACTTTAGTAAACCAACTCCAAGAATTCATCATGGAGCATAGAAGTTTTCCTCGAACCCCATTTGCTCCCTCAAGAAAGGTAAATTGACTTCAAAAGGCTGTGCCAAAACTCTTCACCTTATGAGGGACATGGACCCTGGGGGCAAGGGCAAAAACTCACCATTTTGTTGTATCAACAACCAAACGCTGAGCTAGGGCCAACTTAGTATAGCTCTAGGGTAAGCATTGGACTCACCCCAGATAATGTAAAGCAGAAAGATGAAAAAGAAAATTTCTAAGATACAAAACAGTTTCTCAAAAAGAAAATTTTTATTAATTTCATTCTATATATCGTCAAACTCTATGGAAGGAGAAGGAAAAAGTACATCAAAAGGAAAGTGAAAATAATGTCTGTAGAAGAGTTTAAGGACAGAGCCAACATCACCACAGAGGCACCCTGCTACATTATTACATCCACAGTTCCTCCACTCTCTTCACCAGAATAGACTGAAGCCATTCTATTTCTTCTTCCCTACCTCCTTCACAGTGATAATAAAGGCCGGCATTGGCTACCTCTTCGCAAAGCAAGTCCAAGAAAGTAGATCACCCTAAGTTACTCCCAGAGGTCTTTCCCTTCCAAAAGGTTGGAATTCTTGCATATCCAACCGCACTACAAAGAAGACCAGTTGATGGAAGAAAGATGAGGGACAGAGTGCCCTCCAGTGTCCCCATGCACCGGTTGATGGAAGCATCATTCTATCCTGACAACACGTTGGATCAGACACCCTCGTGTATGCCAAGAGAGAAAGGCTTCACCTCCCTAAATGCATAGCTACTTAACATTGCGCCAAGAAAGAAAGGCTCTCGCGAAGGAAGGAAGTTGTTTGTAGAGAGTCAAACACCTTTAGGAATTTTGAAAAAAGCAGGAGGATGATCTTTGTAGGGGATGAAACCCTCCATACAAAAACAAAAGGTAAAAGAACCACTCTCTCAAAAGAATCATCCTTGCGTGGAACTACAAGCCAAAATGAATACAAGGGAATGCCAGCTCCAGTACAAACATTCCCTATTTATAGAGAGAATAAAACACTCTTATTGGTTCCGTGAAAGGTGAATTAATCCCATGATGGTAACCACATTAAACGCTCTCAACCTCTGATTAGTCATGAGAGTAGCGGACAATTGAGAAACAGTACGAAATTGAGATCCTTTTTAAATGATATTTAATTCCCGATAAAGTCAAAGCAACGGTTTTCTAAAGAGTCGCAGACTGTTATCATCTGTAATATCAGAGATTATGTTCAGAGTTCACGTGAACAATACTCAAGGAAATCCCAAAAATTAATACTTGGGGGCAATGAACTTGAGGGATGTAATAGCATACTACGGACACCGGCATTTCGTATAAAACATTCGGGATTCGATGTTAATTTTCTGGACTCTTATGTTAATCACATGCTTGGGTGATCCTGTTGAAACTTGACACTTGGCTGTCCTACCAAGCGCCAAGTTTAGGGCAACTGTTCTGGACTGTGATCCGGGATCCCAACTAATTGGATCAACCTGGCACAAGTATAACTAGACTCCGCCCTGGACGGCGTAGCTAAGGCCTTGAAGGCAGTCTAGACCTCGATGCCGTGCACGTTGAGCGATATTGGGCCATAATATCATGATTGTTAAATTCGTGCAGAGGATATATCTCTAAATATCCGTAAATGCAATTCATCCACTTGCGGTATTATAGGACCTATAACTGCCTCAGATTGATAAGTAGCTCTCATATCAAGAGTTCTTAACTTATAGGGATTCACCCCAACAATAATGGAAAGGTACTCTCTACCAGGATATTAATCCTCAATACCTGCATTTAATACAGATTGCATAAGGATTCTATACGCGCTCTATAAATACCAGGCTAAGTAGCCTTAATCAGGTATCAATAAATTACTCACCATATACTGCCTTACTTGTGCATAACCTGACTTAAGCATTGAAGTCCCTTTGCAGGTACCTACCCCCCTGTTTCAATATGCTTGGTCGCTGCTGCTGCTCAAGGAGGAAACCTCTATCACGGGCCTATCTCAAGTACTCTCTGAATCTATTTCAAAACAATTCATAATAATTTACCAATGTGAGTTTCTCCTATAGCCTATATTTCGTCAATAATTATTACTGCCAATGATTCTTACTTATATGACAACAATTTTCCTTCAACAAAATGCTATTTTTCTAGTAGTGTCCTTGAAACACCAAACGGTCATCACTTACTTCAACTTTATAAGGTCTTAATTTCCTTAAACTTTGTTTTTTTAGGAAAAAAACCCAAATATCCCCCACTCAATCGATTCATTTATTTTTTACATTTTATTTTATTTTATTTTATATTTTCAATATCTTAATTAATGGATTGAAAAAATAACAAAATAACAAAATAATAATTATCAAAATATTAAAATTGAAGGGAGTTATTCACTTTTTTTAAGTATCATATAAATTTAAATTATAAAATATATAAATAAGAATATCATTCTTTCTAGCATAAAAGAAATTAACTATCAAGGAAAAAAATTTGACTATCTCTTTTGTAGTTTAGGTAAAATACCAAAAATACTATACAAAAAAAAAGGCTAAAAATGTCACACCATTTATTTTTTTTTTGTTTTAATTGCCGTTTTAGCAATTTAAAAATATTAGTTGACTCTTTATACAAGTTTTTTTTTATCAACCTTTTTTTTAGTTGACTCCTTATAGGGTACTCCACAAGCATTGCAATGAAACTAACTCTTCAAGCATTATCGCAATTACAAAATTCTTTCAACATTTGTCTTCTCTAAAATTAGAATTTTGGTTATCTTGTGAGAGGGCGGCTTATTTACCATGTCTCTAACCCATATTGGTAGAAGCCGTTAGGGGTATTCATTGGTTTGGACTGACCCAACAAACTTGAAAAACCAAACAAACTAATTAAACATTGATGCGATTAATGGGGATGGACTGGAAATTCGTTGGCAATATGTCTATGCTGGTTCAAATCTAGCTTGGCCCAATAATTTTTCGGTCCACCATGAAATGATATAACCCATTTGTTGTTCTTCGAAAATGCCCGATATGCTCTGATATGGAAGAACAAAAGTATGATACATCCCTAGTGCTATTTTTTTTCCATATTACGTATTTTTTCCACAAATTCGGATCTTGCTAATGATCTAGACTCCTATCAGGATCTCTAAGTATAAAGTCTAAGGAAAGGATTAAAGTAAATATTCTCAAGTTCCATAATTTGGAACCCAACCACCCGAAGTTGCTAGCGAAGAGCTACGTCGTCTGCCTCTACGAGTTTGAGGGAGAGGATGAGATCAAACGACTCACAAACTGACACCACATCTTCCACTAGGGCTTGCAGGCTCACAACTTGTCGCAACTTAGAGAACAAACATAGTGTAGGCTTGTGGTGATGGCCTCTCGTTTGTCGCTGATGGCTTCTTGTTCGGTGGTGAGGGGATTATCACAGCCTCTTGTTCATTGCATAGGGTGTAGTTTGTCACAGTAACACACAATGAGGAACGTTTGGGTGAGAGGTGAGCTCGCTATTAGTGGCTCTCGTCGCTGATGGCTCTCATTGCCGATCAGTAGAGGGCGAGAGGTGGCACAACTTCTGGAACTTTGGGTGAGGAGCAACTCGGTTTAGAATGAAGGACTGGAGAATGATCAGCTCCAATCTAAATTTCAATTTACCATTAAGCGTTGCATTTAGATTGGAGCTGATCATTCTCCAGTCCTTCATTCTAAACCTAGTTGCTCCTCACCCAAAGTTCCAGAAGTTGTGCCACCTCTCGCCCTCTACTGATCGGCAATGAGAGCCATCGGCGACGAGAGCCACTAATAGCGAGCTCACCTCTCACCCAAACGTTCCTCATTGTGTGTTACTATGACAAACTACACCCTATGCAATGAACAAGAGGCTGTGATAATCCCCTCACCACCGAACAAGAAGCCATCAGCGACAAATGAGAGGCCATCACCACAAGCCTACACTATGTTTGTTCTCTAAGTTGCGACAAGTTGTGAGCCTGCAAGCCCTAGTGGAAGATGTGGTGTCAGTTTGTGAGTCGTTTGATCTCATCCTCTCCCTCAAACTCGTAGAGGCAGACGACGTAGCTCTTCGCTAGCAAGTCCACTAGCTTTGAGAACTTCACCACAAACAAGATTTTCCGAGATCAAGAGGGCAGACACAAATTGGAATTTAGGTATTCGGTTGGGCATGGCATTCAAAATAAAAAAAAGGAAAGAAAAAACTTAAACAACCTAGCCACCTGATCTGAACTAACCCATTGCTGTTCAGTTGGGTTTAGTTCGAGTTTGGCTAAGAAAAATTACAAAAATCGAACTAAATCAAACTAATTAATTTTGATCGATTTATATTTATTTTACTCCTAAAATCGAACCAAACCGATGAGTACACACCCTTACCCGCTGTTGTTTTTATATCATAAAACTTGTAGCCCTCCATAAAATTTAAAAAAAAAAATCATATGGCTTGTAGTATAATAATTATGGATTAGAGCGGGCATCTCGCTTTTTCTTCTTGTGCTAATCATAGTAAACACAATCGACCTTTTCGTTGGAAGTTTCATTTCCTACGAAAAAAAAAAACAGCATTGGCTTTTTTAACATTGATTAATCTACCTACCAAAATAAATAAATAATGTGGCAAACATATAGATTTATAGAAAATCCATTTCTTTTTATTTTAGAATCTGTTCCCATTTTGTCAACATAACTAAAAGTATTTCTTATATAGTTATGTTAATGAGTTTTTTTTCTTTTGTCAACTGCCATTATAATAATTAATTAAGAAGTATAATTATTTGCACTTGAAAACTTAAAAAAAGAGAAAAGTATTTAATTTTCAATTCAAAAGCTTGCATTATTATATTTTTAATTATTATTATTACATGCATGCACGCGATCTGGCTTTTCTCTTCATGCGCAACAAGTTACATGAGCTGGACGACATGGCCATGGCGTCTTCTCCATTTCTGAATTCTGAATAATCACAACATACAACAAACAATCTCACACCGTTTCTTTCATGTTTTCCTCACCGAGTCACGACTCAGTTCTTCATCAATTTATCTCTAACAACCACGGAACAAACATTCTTCGTCAATTTCTCCGAAACAAACACCACTCTCTTACACATTCGTCTCGCTGAGTTCACATTCACCTTCGTCCAATTCCATTGTAGCCAAACATCAAATTCCGATTCAAATAACGCCACATTTTTCTCTTCTTTTTCCATAGAATTCAAGAGATTCAATTTCATATTTTTTTTTTCTCATCCAGATTCCGAATCCCGTTTCGATAAAAATTCACGATCGTTAAATCATTTTTCCATGAAATCTAGAATCGAAAAAATCTGAAATTTTGAAGATCTTGGAGTTCGAATTGTTCAGGGTGCACGCAACGCGGTTTCTAATTGAAATCAAGCTCTCCAAATTCAACGTCAATGGCGTCGTCGAGAGAGTGGAGGAGGAGAACAACGCGGTGGTGAGGGATATTTCGAATTTTGATGGGCAACAACTGCGTGGGACCAAACTACCTCGGTGGGAATGGGTTCCTGCAATCCGTTTCGGCGGCGGTGTGGAGAACCCGCCCGCCTGATGCCAGGCTTCCGCCGCCGAACGACGCCGCCGCCGACAACAAGAACAAGTCCGCGGCGGCGGCGCCCCCCGATTCCTCCAAAGATTCGAGTGCCGGCAAAGGTTCTGATGGTTCCAGAGGCAATGATCCTCCCATGCCGGTTCAGAGCACACCGCCTGAACCGGTGAAAATCAACCCTGTGGAAACAAAACTGGTTCCGGCTCAACCTGAGAAGCCGGCTCTGGTTCAACCGGAGAAGCCGGTTAAGCCGGTGGTGAATAATGAACTGGCACCACCTATTACTGGTGGTGCTGGTGGTGGTGATGCAGGGAAAGCTAAGAAACCTACTCATGTTAAGAGGGTTTCTAGTGTGGGGCTTCAAGTGGTATCTGTGTTGGGCAGGAAAACTGGGAACTTGAAGGATCTTTATAGTTTGGGGAGGAAGCTAGGGCAAGGGCAATTTGGGACAACGTTTCTTTGTGTGGAGAAAGGGACTAATAAGGAGTTTGCTTGCAAATCAATTGCCAAGAGGAAATTGACCACACAGGAGGATGTTGAGGATGTTAGGAGGGAGATTCAGATCATGCACCACTTGGCTGGTCACCCCAATGTCATACAGATAGTTGGTGCTTATGAGGATGCTGTGGCTGTCCATGTTGTCATGGAGCTCTGTGCTGGTGGGGAGCTCTTCGACAGGATCATACAGAGGGGCCATTACACTGAGAGGAAGGCTGCTGAACTTGCTAGGTTGATTGTCAGTGTTGTTGAGGTTTGCCATTCTTTGGGTGTCATGCATAGAGACTTGAAGCCGGAGAATTTTCTATTCATCAATCATGAAGAAGAATCGCCGCTTAAGACCATAGATTTTGGACTCTCGGTGTTCTTTAGACCAGGTATATCAATGGTTTGCATATTATTGGTGTTCAGAATAATAATTTAATAGTATTTAAGTCGACTATGATCATAAGTGACACACCAGATTAGCATGAACACAAAGGTAGCACTCGAATAACAAATGATCTTATACCACGATGACTTTTTAGGAACTTTTGCTAGACTTCCTACGTCAATAAGTGCTTGCAGAAACATTATGATATATTTATTGTTGAAGTGTGTGTCCCTGCCTGCCCACAAAATTGCAACAATAGAAAACAAATGGCTTTGATCTGAGAGTTACCGATGTGATTGGGAGTACAATTCATGTTTCTAGTTTTACAAATTTGCAAAATTATCAGTGACGTTTACCATTCGTTCAACTTATTTGTTTATTTTGATAATCTGTGGTTATTGACTTCTATCTATGCTGCTATTGTAGTGGGCAATGGATTTGCTATTTATAGAGCTAATTATATTAACTTGAAATTTTGAATATGTTGTCTCAGTCCTCTTTCTTGTCTACTATGAATAAAGAGTAAAGATATGGCACAGACACTTCTAAAGGCATTTGTTATAAAAATTCGATTACACTGATCCAATCTAAACTGATTTTGAATCGATTCTCAAAATGTAATTAACCATATTCAATTTAAATTAGTGTAAATTACATTATTTGAATTAATTAATTTTTTTATTCAAAATCAATCTAAATCGAACTGGAACACTCCTACTTCCATAGGCATTTGTTCTCACAAACATTTTCCTCTTGATGCTTTGACGATTGTCAAATCAAGTAAGAGTTTTGATGTTTCTTAAAAAAGAGAGAATCAATTATGCAAGAAGATTACTTCCACCGTTCCACCATTTTTTTCTTCACTATCTCCCGTATAACCACGTTTTACTTTTCTTTCCGAAATTAATATTTTGAATTAAGTAATTCTCTTCATGTGAATTACTTCTTAATTGATTAGTAATTTTCAGTTAGCTAATTTGAGGGCATTATCATGGCTACTTTATCTTAATAAAAGCGAAGAGGATCTGTTTGCCCTTTCTTCCCATAAATTGTTGAGAAGGAAGGCCAGTATCATATTTTGTTCAGATACAGTAGGATGACTGCTTTGCAGATGCATAGATAATTAGATATGCAATTTATCTCCTCAACAGGTTGTTTACTAAGAAATTGAAGAATCATACATGTAAAGAAGGATCTGTTTACTATAACAGTAGTGGTTTATAGGGCTTATGGTTATAGCATTCAACATTGAAGAGAGAAAATGGATGCTGGCTGACCATGTGAGGTGTAAATGTTAAATATGCATGCAAGTGTAATGCAGGGGTTGTAGAGTGAGTGCATTTGAGTTGTATATGATACACATAAGACATCCTGTTATCCCACACCAAAGATACATTCCTCTGACATACTAGGGTGAGCTATTTTGCTTAACTGTGTTCAACAGTACACTTTGCTTTTCCCTTTTTTTTATGTTGTTTGTTGCAGGTGGGATGCAGAAAAGGATTACATATATTTTTTAATCATCCTTTTCCTATTTCACATAAAAACTACTACCTAGCTGCTTGGTTTCTTGATTCTGAATTTAGTTTTTTCTAGTTCAGATTGATAAAAATATTCATCATTTCAGGTGAAACGTTTACCGATGTGGTTGGGAGCCCGTACTATGTGGCCCCTGAAGTTTTGCGGAAGCACTATGGTCCAGAATGTGATGTTTGGAGTGCTGGAGTGATCATTTATATTTTACTAAGTGGAGTTCCCCCATTTTGGGATGGTGAGAATGCTATGCCACCTGATTTTTTCATTACAAATCCTTCGCAGTATTAGTTGTGTTTGTGAAGTGTCTTTACAAGTAAGTGCCTGATGTATTTGGTTTTTGGATCAGAAACGGAACAAGGAATATTTGAGCAAGTTTTGAAAGGAGACCTTGACTTTGTTTCTGAACCATGGCCTAGCATATCTGAAAGTGCAAAGGATCTTGTTCGCAGAATGCTTATAAGGGACCCTAAGAAGCGGATGACGGCACATGAAGTTCTTTGTGAGTATGCATGTCTCGTTGATACTACATGATTTGATCTGAAATGCATCTTGGAAAAGTTTTCTCATTTTTTTTTATCACTAGAGATCAGATTCTTCACTTTTTTTTTATCACTAGAGATCAGATTCAAGTAATGTAAATAGATAGTCCAGTTATGCAAGATTTTATTTTTTTTCTAACAATTTTATATTCATGATGACAGATTATCTGGTTAATTACTACTTTACTACTATAAACTAAAAGCTGCACTTATGAAGCTTATTACAGACTGAGAGCCCTCTCATTTAAATGGAAAAATAAAAAATTCTGAGACATTTGTTTTGAATACAGAATTTTTTTTTTTTGGGGGGGGGGGGGGGGGGGCGTGGGTGGGGGGTGGGGAGTTGGTGGGATGGCCATTAATTTCACATTGCCTGTACTGGTTTACTGGACATATTGGATAGCACATGTGAGTGTGTGACGGTGAGTGGGTAAAGTCACACATGAATGCTTTATAAGCTTGGTAGACCAATGCCCAAATGGCTAGCTTTTTTTGTTCAAGTGGTTCTAATCCAAGTGTGATAGTTTTTATGCCAAACATGTCCAATTGGTTCAATACTCTTCCAAGCCCAAATGCCAACATGCTAAACACTCTTCAAGCTCAAATTATCAAATCCCAATGCCAAATGCCAACACGACAAACATTGGTACATTACCCATACAGCATAGTATTTGAAGTTAGACCAAAGCTATGATCTTTGTACGGTCAATGGACATTCTCATTTAATATTTCGGATGAAATGAAACCCCATTTCATATTTGGTGATTTTCTTTTGGCAACTGCATTTGGTGATATTATGTCCCCTTTTCATTTTTCACATAACAGACATGGAAACTATGCAATATTCATATAAATGAATATAATTTTGAAATTGGAAACGTAGTAAGATAATTATGGCTGAATCACTACATTTCTTCCCTCCTTTTCTTTTTGGTTACTATTATTTATTACTATTTTGGCCTGCGAGTTAGTGGGCTGTTATTCATTAATCAATCTTCATTTGTGCTCCTTTGGAATTCTCTCTTTTCAAGTATGTTACTAGATAACATATTTAAATGAGTGCTCCTTCCACTTTAAATCAGTTTTCTTAGCGAGACAAAAGGTTTCAAGGAGCATTTAATTTAATGTTGAAGAGGTAGATACAGGATTCTCAAAAGTGGCATAAAGAGAAGCATCATTATCTATTTATCCATCTTTGTTAGTTTTCTTTTCGGGCTGCATAATCATGACATTTATCTGATTATTTTCAATAATAACCATAATTTATGTTCTGTTAAAAAATTGAAACATATTAATCTTCTTCATTTTTAAATATACAAGTACATTTAAGTTAAGCCCGATGATGTGCAGGCCACCCCTGGGTTCAGGTTGGAGGTGTTGCTCCTGATAAACCGCTTGATTCTGCTGTCTTATCTCGTTTGAAGCAATTCTCTGCAATGAACAAGCTCAAAAAAATAGCCATTCGAGTGAGTTCCCACCAGTTATTTGGGATTAGAAGTATTGCATGTCGCAGTCTCACACATGGCAATCTTATACGTAATCTATATTTTTGCTGTGATGCTGTTCTCTCTCTCTCTCTCAAATTTTCTTTTGTAACATATAAGCAATCAAGAAATTACAAGGTTAGCTTTTTTGTGCTCAAGGCACCATCGCACTTTATTGCTGAAATATAATTTTCCACACAAGGTTGACTGTAACCACTGTTTTCAAAACCAGATCGGACCAGTCGATCGGACTGGAAAATTCGAGAACTGGTCCTCTGGTTTGATTAAGCCTCCAAAACCGGTATGTTGAGAGCCGATTTTGGAACTAGTGAACTGGTCACGAATCAGCCAAACTGTTTGAACCGGTCACGATTTGGGAAGTTGAACTGATTTTAGTTTAATTTGGAAATTTTCAAAAATTCTTTCATAGTGTTGAACTTGGGTTTTGAGTGTGTAAGGGGAGTTTAAAAACACTAAGCTAATCTCTTGTTGTGTTATGAGGTCATATTATTTAATATATTGTATTGCTAATAAATATGAAATACAATAAATGTTTAAAAATTTAAGAGTCAAGATTTGAACCTAAATCATATTTTATTTATATTAAAGGACATTATACTACTATGAAATTTGATTAATTTTGTAAAATTCTTCATTGATTTATTATATTATTGATAATTTTATTTTTTTTCTCATTCTTACTTATATACTTCATATATATTTATTTTTTTAATATAATAAGACTCTAGTTTAACCTTGGTACAACCCCGATTTGACCTTTAAACATTAAACCTTTCTTTTTTTGGGTTCAATGACCGAAACATTAACTGGAACAATCTCTATAAATGGAGCAAACTTGTCTAATTGGTTAAAGCCTTATTCATTTGAAGAATAAAGAAGAAACAATGCGGCCATTATTGATAATATTGAAAATTTTGCAAACAAGGAATGAAGTGTGACCATTGGAAATAATTTCTCTGTTCAGGAAATGGCACTGACAAGTGCTCTATTTAGCAAATTGTTTATATCACTTTAGCTCTGCTGCAGCATTAGGATGTAGTTTTAGTTTGTTCCTTAGCATTTTTGTTATGGTGTATACTTTTCTGCCTGATGGCTTATTTGATGTCCTTGAGCCTTGGAAATTCTTCTTACGTTGTTTTAGGTTTTCATTTGTATTATGTGGTATGACTTGCTGTGTTGTCCCTTGGCAGGTAATTGCTGAAAGTCTATCTGAGGAGGAAATTGCAGGACTGAAAGGAATGTTCAAAATGATAGACACAGATAATAGCGGACAGATCACTCTTGAGGAACTGAAAAATGGTTTGGAGAGAGTGGGTTCAGTTCTTAAGGATTCTGAAATTAATTGGTTGATGCAAGCGGTAAGTGCTTGCATGTTATCCAAATTGGCAGTTCTACGTAGGCATGTTTCTTGTACTAAAGGATTTGTGACTGTTTATGGTTTGATTCGTTTGAATACAATTGCAAGGATCTTAGTAGATATTAATTATGGAAAATGTTCATCAAACACAAATTTTTCCCTTACACTACTTTACACTTTACTTGATTTAGTAAAAAGAAGGAGAGATTGTATATTAAGAAGCGTGTTTTCCTTATTTTATTATTTAGAAAAGTAGTGTAAGAAAGGTGCAATGAAAGTGGTGTGTGTGAAAATTGAAACTCAATAATTATTTATAAGAAACCATTATACTTCAAAAAGAATGACTAGATGTAACTCTTCTAGAAAAACAAGAATGCCCTTTTTTTTCTTCTTTTAGATAGGTGAACTGGCTTTGCACTATTTATGCACTGTTGTGTTCAACCGAATGATTGATTCTATTCTGTATTTCAACTGAACAATTTTTTTGCTGTGTTCTTTAAAATTCAGGCAGACATTGATAACAGTGGTACCATAGACTACGGTGAATTCATAGCAGCTATGCTTCATCTAAACAAGGTCCAGAAGGAGGATCATCTATATGCAGCCTTCTCCTACTTTGACAAAGATGGGAGTGGATACATCACACGGGATGAGCTCCAACAAGCCTGTGAACAGTTTGGCCTAAAAGATAATCACCTAGATGATATAATCCGTGAAATTGACCAGGATAATGTAATATATTGCATTCCAGTGGTTTACTATGTTTCCTTTCATTTCCCCTAACAAATCTGGATACCATTTATTTTCTTGTTTTCTTTATTTAACCTTTATTTTTCACTGTTTTCAGGATGGACGCATTGATTACAGTGAGTTTGCTGCAATGATGCAAGACACTGGTTTTGGCAAAAAGGGGCTACAGATAGCATAAGTAAAATTGTGGATGCCTTCAAGCATTAGTGAACTCTTGGTTGTGCCAAATGAGGACTTGATAGATAACTTTCAGCTAGCATCTTCTCTTCCAGATGCCAGATTATGTAAGTGGATTGCTCTTACAAATTGTTTGAGCTTCAGGAGAGGAAGCATGAATGGCCCGCTAATTATAGTGTTTATGTATTTACAAAACATTTTTTTTTTGGTTGAATATAATCAAATGCTATTCACAGTTTTTCCCTTTGAATCTGTTACCCTTTTTTTGGGGCAAATGGATGGTAGAACGATTTTCAGCATGTGACTTAATGGTGTTATTGAGTGCGGGTTCGCACTCTACATCAAATTCCGGGCAAGTTTCCAAAAGCAGTGTTGAAGTACATGTATTTATGCGATCTGAGTGCTCTTCCAGCAGCACAGGTCTTTGTTACTTTCATGCCATGCATGCCTTGCCATTTTGTCAGTCAGTCTCAAACCATGTGCTCATGCTGAATATCATGCTGTATCAACTCATGTACCGAGTTCGGATTCATGTATAGAGCAAAGTTATCTGTACCTTTTTGTTAATGATGTTTCATTTCCAGAGGATACACTCCAAAATGTACTTTTTGTTTTGTTTTTCCTTTTTTTGTAACTTTCTATTTTTGCTAATGACACGAGCCAATGAGTTTGATAAGTTGCAATATCGTGAAATTCATTCAGAACACAAGCCCCTGCCTACCTTCAATTTGTCCCATTTGGTTTAGCTATCAACTTCTCAAGTTCTCAACAAGCAGGATCATCTAATTAACTAGACTTGGCCGAAGCAGGTTTTGTTGGATACGCCCTTCTTTTTCTCTCGTTGAAGGCTAGAATAATTCAATTGTCAACATGAACATCAAAGAAAAGGAAAAAAGATAAATTATTTTCATGTCCAAGTACGACTTTTTAGTCTTTGACAATTGTTTATAATAAACTTTTGTCAAAGGACAAATTTAATTATAGGTCTCAATTCGGGGAAGGGAATCACTTTCTCTTGAGATTCTCTAGTTCCCAGACTGATCTTTAGACAAGAATATATTTCGAATGGAACACAAGATTGTGTAAATCGAAATTTGAGATATTAACACGAAAGAAGTATCTTAGTAAAATTATGACAAATAAATGAATCAATAAGAAAATGATTGAAAGAACTTGTTTTGAAAAAGTAAAGTTTGCTTTTAAAACTTAAGAAAACAGTAAAAAGAAAGCAAATAAATGACATGAAATGTAAATGAAAAAGAAATAAAGTGCAATGAAGTTAACTTGACAAGTAATGTAAAATGCAAGAATGTAAAGAACAGGAATTGAAAGAAAACGATGTAAAAGAACAATGAAAAATAAAGTTGCAAGTACGTAAGGCACAGGGCAATAAATTTGTAGGAAAGTAAAGAAAGCAAGTAAATGAAAGCAATAAAAAAGAACTCAAATGATCTCGAAAGAATCACTTGATCTGGAGTATAAAAGAGTTTGCAATAAAGTAAATACTTGAAACGTAAATGGAACTAAATTCAAAATTGCATTGAAATTGTAAATGATATAGAAATGAAATTAGATGGAAACATACTGGACTTGACTTGTGTGTTTGCTCGAGATGTCGCTGGGACATGAGAGTCTGAGTACAAGTGTTTGCGATTAAAGGATTTCCAACCCCTAAGTTTTTCTATCCTTTTGGTATTTATAGACATTCTAAGTAACTACCCTTTTCTACAGGATCTTGACATGTGTCTAAAACAAAGATAACTGCCTAATAATTATTAGTGATCCTTATCAAGTAACTGCTAGATCTTTGTCAGCAATCATCGTGCTACAAGTAACTGCTTAATCTCTATCAGCAAGCCTTGTATTGTCTTGGTCTTGTACTTACAACTGTTGTTAACTTCTATTTCACATTCAAATCCTCTTTTTGGAATTCAAACTTGAATCTTCAAACATTTGCTGGCTTCTGGTTAATACCCTTTCTTTCCTGTTTTCAGAAATTTGCTAAGTGTAGCTACTCTTCAAGTCTCATGTTTCGAGACTAACTCGGAATTACCACTTTTGATATGAAATTGAAATAACATTTCCTGATTTCAAATCGAAACTATCATTTCGATAACTTCGAGTCTTTACCATAATTTGGATTCTAATAAAACTAAAGTCGAAGGTCTCAATGTTCGAGACCTACTCGAAGTTACCACTTATGATATGAAGTCGAAAGTTACCATTTTTGATATCAAATCGAACTAATACTTGATAATTTCAAGACTATTGCAGTTTCAACTCCAACTCGAAGTTATTATATTTCGATACCAAATCGAAACTACCATTTTGGTAACTTCCAAATCGAAAATATTATTTCGATAACCTTATTACAACTTTGATTCTAATAGAATCATGTAAGTTCTCAAAGTAAGTTTTCGACTATACCTCGAAATTGTCTGAATCGAAAAGTGTTATTTTTTATACCAACAGATGCCTCCCAATATTTATTCTCGAAGTATGAGAGTTAAATATTATTGTTTCGAGCATTTACTTTTCAATTAAAACTTGACTTAGAACCTCAATTGTTCTATCAACTCAAAAATTACTTTTTTGTTTTGAGTGTACATTTTTCATTTGAAATTGTAATGACAATTTATTCAATATGAGATCTTCAGTTCATGAATCGATGGTCTATATAGTTTCAAATATTTACCATTTATCGAAACAATTTTTTTATTAGAATTAATATTCATAATCGAATAAGCATTTCCAAAAAAAAATTCAAATTGATATGTTCCCTCCCAATTCGGGAACCACTTACTAAATAACTTTGATTTTTTCTCCATAGGTAATATAACCTTCCAAACCAAATCACCTAACTTAAACTCCTTTTTCTTGACTCGAAGATCATAGAATTTTGCAATTCTTAGAGCAATTAGCCTTCTTTCATTTTTAGTTCATCAAACATCGACTCCCAATAATCTTGCACGGGGATTTCATCTTTACATTGTAATATGATTGATTGAATATTAATTTCAATTGGCAATACTACTTCATGACCATATACCAAATGATATGGCGTAGCACCAATTTCTTCCTTTGGAGAATTTCGATAAGCCCACAGAACTTGGCTCAACGTTTCATGCCAACTTCTTGGTTTTGACTAGCATTTTTCTTTATTAATCCAATTAGGATTTTATTAGCTGCCTCAACTTGGCCATTAACCTAACCTTAATAAGGAGTCAAAGTAAGTAACTTGATATTCCTTGATTTAACAAACTCAGTTATATAGCAACTAGTAAACACTGTTCCTTGATCAGTTGTTAGAGTTTGAGGAATATCAAACCTATATATGATGCTTTCCTTGACAAAATTTATAATATCCTGTTAAGTAACATCCTTTAATGGGATTTCTTCGACCTATTTTGTAAAATAATCAATGGCAACTAATATATACTTATGCTTTTTAGAAGATGGTGGGTGGATATGTCCTATCAGATCAACTGTCCATCTTCGAAATGACCAAGGTTTAATAATTGAGTGTAAATCACTAGCAGGAACATGCTGAATGTTCTGATGCTTTTGACACTCTTCACAAGACTTAGCATAGGAATGACATTCCTTAGCCATCGTAGGCCAATAGACTCTCTGCCTAAGCATAACTCATTTCATTTTTTCACTAGCCTAATGAGCACCACAAATGCCTTCATGCACCTCTGCTTAGGCTATGTATGCTTTTTTTTCGCTTAAACATGTTAATAAATTTCCATCTACTAACTTTTTGTAAAGTGAGTCACCCATTATAACATAATGTAGGGCTCTATATTTTATTTTCCTTTCACCGGTGAACTTGGGTTTTGTAAGTAATTAACAATTGACTTTCTTCAATCAAAGTTATCCATATTTTTAATTGAACATATTTTCCAAATTCTTGAATGGATACAATTTTTCCTTGATTTCAATCAACTTGGATAAAGTCTCGCTCGAAATCTTGTAACCAGAAGCTACTTGAGCAAGTTCATTACCTTCATAGTTTTCTTCTCTTGGAATATGTTGCATTATAACCTCATTGAATTTACATAACAACCTTACTGCAAAAGCAAAATACCTGAACAAATTCTGATTAATGCACTTATATTTTTGAGTTAATTGTTTAATAACTAATTGGGAATCACCCAAAACTTTGATATTTTTTGCCTTTAGTGAAATTAATGTTTGTAAGCTAGTTATCAAAGCTTCATATTTAGCCTCGTTATTCAAAAATTCATGTTTTAATTCAAATAAGAACTTGGTTGGAGTTCCAATTGGTGAAATAATTAAAACTCCAAGACCAACACCCCCACTGTGTTTCAGTCCATTGAAATATAACTTCACGACTTTAATCTCATGTAGTTAATATCATTTTCTTCGATTTCAACATAAGGATGGTCAGTCAAAAAGTCTGCCAATACTTAGCCTTTCATAGCCTTTAATGGGATATATTTTAAAGAAAATTCAGTTAAAGTAAGAGCTCATTTTCCTACTCTACAATGCAAGATAGGCTTGGATAATATGTACTTTATTATATCTGTCTTTGAAGTCACAAGTACATCATGTGGCTTTACATAATACTTTAACCTAGTGCAGGAGAAATATAAAGCTAAACATAGCTTCTCGATTGCACTATATCTAGTTCCAGCATCTATCAAAACCCTACTAAGATAATAAATGGCTCTTTCAATTCCATTTTCATCTTCTTGGGCCAACATGCACCAAATGGTTTCACATGATGCTGAGAAGTACAACTTCAAAGGACGTTTAAGCATTAGAGGCGTCATCACTAGAAGATTGGCCAAACAATGCTTGATTTGGTCAAAGGCATCTTGGTGCTCTTTCACTCATCGAAACTCTTCTTCAACCTTGAGCTTCAAGAGTGAAGAGAAAACTTTGGTCTTTCTAGACAGATTCAAAATGACCCTTCTCAAGAAGTTAATCTTTCCTAGCAAAGCCTAGAGCTTCTTCTTATTCAAAGGAGGTGATGCTTCAAGTATAGCCTTTGCCTTGTTCTGATCAACCTCTACTCCTTTCTTCTAAACCAAAAATCTAAGAAAGTTTCTTGTAAACACACCAAAAGCACATTTAATAGGATTCATTTTTAATCTATGTTTTCTCATTCTTTCGAATGACTGTCTCAAGTTCAACAGATGCTCCTTGATAATCACATATTTTATACATTAATAAACTCTTATTTTTAGTCATTTACACTCTCCATGTACTTAATTGATTGAGCTTGGTTATGTTTTATAAGTTTAGACTCAAATTGGACTTAATTGATTTTTTTAGAATGATTTATGTCTTACAATGTTTCTGTATTTTGGCCATATTTTGAGTTCTAAATGTGTACTAATTATGATTTTACCTTGTTGAAAATATAAGAGAGATCTCTACAACTTTCATGAAGAGCTCTAGCCAAAGTCGGACATCTAGTAGAACTAATCGGGCTTGGAATTCAGAATACGGGTTTTGTGATTGGAACTTGAACAGTGTGCAGTAATCAGAGCATAACTCGGGCTGTAAGATCTGGATTGGGCTGAAATTTTGGTATCTACAAGTTAAGACTCATATCTACAACTTTCATAAGAATACAAGACTCAATTCAGACTCCTTGATGGTCATATTAGGCTTGGAAATCAGAACAGAGGAGCTGTAATTAGGCCTGAATACTGTGTAGTAATTGGGCCATATCTTGGGCTATAGGTGGTCTTTTGAGGTGATTCTGTCAGCATTTGAAAGCTAAGACAAAAGCGTACAACTTTCATAAAGACCATATTTCAATATTCTGACGCATTCAATGACTTCAGAACTGAATGATTTCGGAGACAAAGAATCTCCATAATTTTCCACTCATCAAAAGTAATTTGGCATTTTCCACTCATTTTCCCCTCATTCACTCACTCATGAATCAGCTCCCTTGTCATTTTGTATCCCTAATCCTCTATAAAAGGGAGTCTTAGCTGATCATTTGAGGAGTCTTGGTCCTAGAGATCAAGATCATGCTATTGTGTTGTTTGTTTATCTTGTTGTAGTTTTCTTTTGTTCTAAATTGAAGTTATGTTCTTCTTCTTCTTATTCTCTCTTTCTTTCTTCTTGTCTATGAATAACTAATTTTTATTTTACTTGGGTGAAAGAGTGAAGCTCTTAGTAATGAAATAAGGTTAGATTAATCTTTTTCTTGTGCTTAAATGATATATTATCAAGTAGTTATTATATGTATTATATTTTGTTTTCAATCAATTTAGAAACCCTCCTTGTAAAGTGGAGATCTTGATTTGTTGTAGACAAGATATTAGCACAATGAATGCTTGAGTCTATTTATAAGTGGTGGTGTTAATAGATGATTAAAGGAATCATAATATAATTACCTATATAATCTTAAATGAACTTTGAATGTTGTATTTCCGATTGGAACCTCCATTATGCGTGGATTCTAATTGAGTTATAAAAAAATAAATCTTGTCCTTAAATTATTTGCTAAGAGTGGATCTCCTAACCCAAGTAAATCCTTATTTATTTGTAACTAATTTTTTACCACTTTTATTGTTGTGACAAAATATTTATCTTACGTCAAAGAATTTTTCTTCATCAATTCCCTGTGGATCGACCTCAGACTTTTGAGATTTTATTACTTGAAATAACTTGCACTTGAGTTTACAACTTTTTAATCTGCATCAAGTTTTTGGCGCCATTGCCGAGGACTTGATTTGAAAAACAAATTTATGGTGTAAATATTTTGTATATATATATTATATTTTTTTCTTGTGGATCTTGTATATATATATATATATATATATATATATATATATATATATATATATATATATATATTCTACTCTTTTAATTTTTTTTCTTTGTACTTACTAACGTACTAACTTAGTGGGGAAACTCTCCTTATCCCTCTGTAATCTTTAATTATTATGAAATAATCTTTCTTCTTCTCTTCTCTCTCGCTAGAGCAAAAAATTAGCTTGTCGATTCTCGATTTTTATATTTTAAATTTACTTTCTGTACTTTATTTTTTGTAATTTACTTTCTGTACTTTATTTTCTGTATTTTACATTTTGTACTTTATTTTTTGTAGTTTATTTTCTGTATTTTATTTCTAACTTTCTAACTTACTAACCTACTAACTTTTTAATTTTCTTGCTTACTAACTTACTAACTATCTAACTTTTTACTTTATCAGCTATCTAACTTTTTACTTTACCTACTTACTAAAATTTTAATTTATCAGCTTATTAATTTATTTGGTGGTCGGTTTATACCACACCCTTATTAATATTTATTTAGTGGTCGGTTTATACCACACCTTTGTTAATATTTATTTGGTGGCTGGGTTATACCACATCATTGTTAATATTTAATGGCAGGTTTACTGCCTACTTGTTAATATTATTATTATTATTTTACCATGACAGGTTTACCACCTACTTGTTAATATTTTTTTTATGGAAAGTTGAGCTCTATATATATTTTTATTTTATTTTTCCTATTTCTTCTTCTCTTTTGTCATGTGTAAATAAATTTGCGTTTTTCTAGGGTGAAGATGTAACTTAATTCAATTGACATGTATTAAGATTGAAATTTTAATTAATTTCTTTTTTATTCAATTTGAATGCTTATTATGATTCTTAATGCTTTTATGAATTAACCACTCATAAGTTGATCTAGTAAGGTGTGTGTAGAATCGGAAGGTTTACATACAACTTAAACCATAAATAATAAGTGTCATGATTTATAATCATCTGGGAATGGAAGTTATAGGTTGTGTGGGAGAATTATGATATTTTCCATGAGAATCCATAGATTAAAGGTCATGCCTTTAAGAGTTAAGGTTTAGACCAAGGAATTGAGTTTTAATTAATTACTGGATTCTCCCCATTAATTGAATGATTAGAAATTAATTAGAATGAAGGTCCCAAAGCTACTCTATTGTCTATGATAGATTGTTGAATCAAGTGAAGTTAGATCCCTAGTGTTTTAATTTCATGTGTTTACATCATTAATGTGTTTTGCATTCATGTGCTTTGTTCTCTCTTTTCCCTCTTAATTTCATGCATTTTAGTGTGTTTTTCCCTCTGAATCATCAACTTTATTACTTTGACAATTTGGTGCACTTATTGATTTTCTCAACAAGTTTTTGCAAACCTAAGTTGATACGGTGGATTTTGTTGCTTCAAGAATTCAACATCAATAAAAGATAATAAAGAAGTCAAAAATGTTGTTGCAGATCATTTGTCCATACTTACAACAGTCTCACCTTTTGATATCACACCTATCAATGATTATTTTCCTGATGAATTTTTATTTTTGTCAATTCCATGCCTTGGTTTGCTAATATTGTTAATTTTCTTGTAACAAGCGATATCGTTCTTTGGGAATGGTTTTCGTAAACCGAGAAGATAAAATATTCTTCATTAAGAATGGACTGAGTAAGGAGTCATTAGATAATATCTTATTGACTCTTGAGACGCATTCTTATAGAGTTGTGCATCGTGAACTTCTTAATTTGTGAAATCTCTTCAGGGACGAGTAAGAGCGTTACAGTCTTGGGAATCTAACTTAAAAACACATTGTTTACCAATTTATAAGAAAATTGGATGGAAAGCTTATCCTCGACTCATAGAAGGCCTTTAAGCCGTTACTAGACGTAAAACCAGAGGAAGATGTGAGCCATAATCACAACAACATGTATATATTATCTAGTACATATTAAAAAATAAAAACAAAAAATATAAAACAAAAAAAAAAAAAAAAAAGGAGGGCGAAACTTCGGTTGTACTTGGTCTTTAATTAGATTAGGAGCCTTTGCCAGTGGCAGACCCGCCATTAACTTGGGTGGACCTTCGCACGTCGGTCCATAAATAAGGTTCGTGTGCCATGCTCTGTAGAGAGCCGCGCAAGCATTCCCAGATTTCAACCGTAGCTCTGCTTACTGATGGACAAATAGAAGCATCCCATGCTTACATTCTTGCGTGATAATGCCTTTGAGCTCAATTCCTAGTATTGATTTATTGGGTTCTTGAGCATAGCTCCATTGACTGTGGTCACTAGTCGTCGTATTCAGATTTTCTCTCTTTAACTAGAGGGACGATGCATAGGCTGGGATATCCCACAAGCGGGAGGAGTGCCTTAAGTCTGAAATTCCTTAAGGGAATTCGATGTCTCTTTCAAGGGGCACTAAGATTGTGAAGGCTACTGTACTCATGACGCGTAACATAAAAATACGCCATGAAAACTGTACATAATGGTATGCTATCATTTATTGTTATAATTTTATCTTTATATGATTTTGTTGTATTTTGATTTTGGACATACGATCCTTTGGGCGGGGTCCTTCAGGGGTTTCTACGCTTCTTTACCTTGATGATTTTCTTGAAGTAAAAAAAAAAATTATGTTTCTTAATCTCAAACTTTTCTGATAACAGCCAACCTACCCATATAAGAGCTATTATTACTTTTTCTATTCTCTTACCTATTTAAACACTCAATTTTCTTCACTTTTCTGCAACTCATAATCATTCAAAGAGAGTGTGAGTGTAGAAATGGAGGGAGCTTCTTCTTCAGTTCGTAGATTTACCATTATCTGTGTGTTTTATGGGACAAGTTATGATAAGGGTTTAGAGTTTGTAAATGCAGCAAACATTGTTAGTAGAACACTTGCTGCGAGGAACATTGTGTAGTATATGGGGGAGGCAGCATTGGGTTAATGGGGGTTATATCACTTTCTGCACATATAAGAAATGGCCAAGTTTTAGGTGTCATTCTTGAACCTTTAACTCGAAGGAACATCATTGGAAAGACAATTAAGCTGGAACTTCAAGTATCATCTATGCATGGGCGAATGAAGGCAATGTTTGAAAACTATGATGCATTCATTGACTTACCAGGTGATTTTGGTACTTTGGAAGAAGTTTTTCAAATTATCTCTTGGGCCTAACTGAACATCCACCATAAACCCATAGGTTTGTTGAATGTTAATAATTTCTTTGATAATTTGTTATTTTTTCTTGACCATGCTGTGGAACAAAAATTTATCACACCTTCGGCAAGATGGCTCCTTATATCTGCTTCTACTGTTGATGAATTAATTCATAAATTACAAGCTTTTATTTATGAACCTGAACCAGTGATAGCTCAGATAGATTAGTCAGTAGGCAGCAGCAAGGGAGGCAGCAAGGAATAAGAGTGTGATCTGATACTTCATCTATAACTTTCCTTTATCTTTGATTTTATTTATCGTACTTTGTTTTTGTTTAAATTTGTGTAAGATTTTTCTTTTTAGTAATTGCAGCAACAAGTAATATCTTCTATCCTTTACTTATCTATATTTTGACATTGATGACAATGTTGTGATCTGGTTAGGGGGAAGGATAGTTGTAAAAAAAAACCTAAAAAAAGATTAGGAAGTGTGTTTATTAATATGTTTATTGTGTTTATATGTTTGTTAGCAATTTATTAACAACAAAAGTAATTAGGGATGGCAGAGTAAGGAGTAAATTATTTACTCTTGAGACGCATCAAAATTGGTGGCAAAGTAAGGAGTAATTAGGAAGTCAATTAGTTTGTGTGGAAACAGCAATTCAAATTCAGGAAAATTTGCATGATTGAGTAAATTGTCTTCTTAAAAATCACATGCTTGGTTATAGATGTTGAATTGGTGGACTGAGAATGATAAAAATATGCCTTGTGAGATTTTGAGCCTATTGATGAATGGATTGAACATTTGTACCATTCTCTTCTTTCTTGTGTGATTTTCACTCATGAAATTGTTAGTCTAGAACTTATTTTGATTCTTTTTGAGACTACATTTTCACATGCATACATAAAAATGATTGAGGCATTCTTCTTGAAATAGCTACATAACCAAATAATCCAGAATGATTGGCGCACAAATAGGTAGCCTTGCTCAGCAGCATATTGTCTCAATATGATATCAAGTACTCTTATGGCTTCTTGAAAATTCTTTGATGCCTAATATGATATCAAACACTGTTATGACTTCTTAAAAATTCTCTGATTCCTGCCAACGTAAGGCATTTGAAATGGCCTATTTCTCCTTGTTTAACCCCTTTGAGCATATTTGACTATTCTTTGTTTCGAACTCATTATGTGCCTTAAATGAAAAATCATGTTCTTACCCGACCTTAGGGAAAAAGGAACATTAGCTTTGTCATTGGATGAGTTCTTGAACAAGTGTAGGGGTGTGTGTGCAGAATGGTTAAAAAAAATGTTTACTTAAAAAAATGTATATATGTTCATTTTTAAAAAAATAAAAAAAATAAAAAAATGTGTAAATAAGGGCCAACAAGGCAATAAAGGAAAAGAAAAGAATATGTAAAGGAAATTTGTATTAGGTGGAGTTGGGATAAACTTTCATGCTTGTTAATTGAACTCAGCTTTAATGCTCTTTTATTCTCTTTGGTATTTAACTTGTCATATCCATATTACCTTCTCATTTACCTTGACCTCAGTACAACCTTGAATAAAGTCCTCATGATTTGTGTGTGCATGTGTTCTGAGTAGTGGAGAAGTAGAAGATAAGCAAGCTTATGGTAGTACAATTTTCATGGGTTGAATTGAGTGAAATACGTACCTTTTAAACACTTGAGGGATTGAGAGTGAATCCTGTGAAGATCTATCATTCTTGACTCATGCATTTCAATTGAAATTTCCTTGCTTGTTGGTTTGAGATGTGAACAAACGTTACCTCATAAATATTTTGATCCCTTAAATGATTGGTTGCTCTTCATTCTTAAATATTATTAGAAATTGAGTCTTTTAAAGTGTTTAGCTTTTGAGTCTATGTCATTTTTTTTTTCTTATTTTTAGTCTTTTGTGTTTTGTCTAGGAGTGCAAAAAGCTAAGTATGGGGAAATTTGATAATCACATATTTTATACATTAATAAACCCTCATTTTTAGTCATTTACACTCTCTATGTACTTAATTGATTGAGCTTGGTTATGTTTTATAAGTTTGGACTCAAATTGGACTTAATTGATTTTTTCAGCATGATTTATGTCTTACATTGTTTCTGTATTTTGGCCATATCTTGAGTTCTAGATATATACTAATTATGCATTTTACCTTGTTGAAAAGATAAGAGAGAGCCCTACAACTTTCATGAAAGCTCTAGGCCAAAGTTGGACATCTAGTGGAACTAATTAGGCTTGGAATTTAGAATACGGGTTTTGTGATTGGAACCTGAACAGTGTGCAGTAATCAGAGTATAACTCGGGTTTTAAGATCTAGATTGGGTTGAAATTTTGGTATCTACAAGTTAAGACCTATATCTACAATTTTCATGAGAATACAAGACTCAATACGGACTCCTTGGAGGTCATATTAGGCTTGGAAGTAAAAATAGAGGAGCCATAACTGGGCCTGAATACTGTGTAGTAATTAGGCTATATCTCGGGCTGTATGTGGCATTTTGAGGTGATTCTGGCCGCATTTGAAAGCTAAGACAAAACCCTACAACTTCCATGAAGACTATATTTCAATATTCTAACGCATTCAATAACTTCAGAACTGAATGATTTCAGAGATAAATAATCTTCATATTTTTTCACTCATCAAAAGTTATTTGACATTTTTCACTCATTTTTCACTCATCCACTCACTCATGAATCAGCCCCCTTGTCATTTTGTATCCCTAATCCTCTATAAAAGGGAGCCTTGACTGATTATTTGAGGAGTCTTGGTCCTAGAGATCAAGATCATGCTATTGTGTTGTTTGTTTATCTTGTTGTAGTTTTCTTTTGTTCTAAATTGAAGTTATGTTCTTCTTCTTCTTCTTCTCTCTTTCTTTCTTCTTGTCTATGAGTAACTAATTTTTATTTTACTTGGGTGAAAGGGTGAAGCTCTTAGTAATAAAATAAGGTTAGATTAATCTCTTTCTTGTACTTAAATGATATATTGTCAAGTGGTCATTATATGTATTGTATTTTGTTTCCAATCAATTTAGAAACTCTCCTTGTAAAGTGGAGATCTTGATTTGTTGTAGACAAGATATTGGCACAATGAATGCTTGAGTCTATTTTTAAGTGGTGGTGTTAATAGATGATTAAAGGAATCATAATATAATTATGTATATAATCTTAAATGAACTTTGAATGTTGTATTTTCTGATTTGAACCTCCATTATGCATGGATTCTAATTGAGTTATAAAAAGAATTAATCTTGTCCTTAATTTATTTACTAATAGTGGATCTCCTAACCCAAGTAAATCCTTTTTTATTTGTGACTAAGTTTTATCACTTTTATTGTTGCGACAAAATATTTACCTTACGTCGAAAAAAATTTCTTCATCAATTCCCTGTGGATCGACCTCGAACTCTTGAGATTTTATTACTTCAAACAACTTGTACTTGGGTTTGCAACTTTTTAATCTGCATCACTCTTATTCTGATTTCGATTTAACCACCATATCATCAATATGAACTTACTAATGATATCATGAAATATAGTATTCATGGCTCTTTGATATATAGCACTATCATTTTTCAATCCAAATGACACGACTACCCATTCATAAGTGCCAATTGCTCCAAGACATCAAAAGGTTGTCTTCGATACGTCCTCCTCTATAATGTAAATTTGATTATTGTAACATCTCAATTTTTTCTTTTTCTTGAAATAAATAAGTTTTATAATATTTAAGAGTTTTTATGAATTTTTGGGAATTTTTAATTATTTTGAATATTTTAATATTATTTTGATATTTTAATATTATCTTGAAAACTATATGTCTGAATTTCATTTTTTCAGAAAATATATCAGTTTTATAATTTTTATGATATTTGTGAATTTTTGTAGAACTTTCTAAGCTTTTGATTATTTTAGTATTATTTTGAGTTGTACGTGAGCCCGAGGTGGACCCAAGGCGGACTTGGAAAAATAAAAAATTTTCCTGAACCAGAAAGTTTCGGACTGTTAAGGCGAGATCGGGGGATCTTACTAAACCCGAAACCGGGAACAGTTGACAGGGGTTTTCTATATCTGAGTTTTCTATTATCCATTGTGTAATAATAGCAGTAGCTGTTATCCATTGGGTAATATCTGTTAGAAAAATATCTTGATGACTCAGCTGATGACTCTGCACTACGACTCACCATACTGACTCAGCTATTCTAGAAGATTCTATGATGACTCACCTAGTAAATATCTAAGAAATAAAGATCTAACTATAAATATCTAGGTGAAAATATCTAAGCTAAATATCTTAAGTGTAATTATGAAAGCAGAAAATATCTAAGAGTAATGATGAGCCATCATTACATAGCTTTTTGGCTAACCAATGAGAATTGGTCAAACATAGTGGCTAGACTTCATTATGAACCGTTGGATGGAAAGCTTGATGGAAAAAGCCTTAAATCTTCACCGTTGATCTAATCAATGGTGTAAAAGCAATCTTGCTAAGGAAGCTTATGATATCAACCGTAGATTTAATTAATGGTTAGGAGATGAAGTTGATTTTAATGGTTAGGATTTAGTCAACAAAAATGGCTAGGTTAATTAGTTAAGTAACTAGATAATTTAACTTAATTATCCTAATAGCTTAATTAGCTAAGTGAACTAATTTAATTGCTTAATAATTAGAAGCTAATTACTAGATAAATATTTATTATCTAGAAACATGACATAACCATAATAATGTAATTAACTAATTAGAATATGATTAGAAATCCTAATTAAATTAGTTTAAGAGAAACTAAATGAATTAATTATTTAATTAAGGTGTAATTAGGAATCAAAATAAAAGCAAAGCTTAGTTAATTTCCCCTATGACTCCCACGGCTACAAGGCCTTCTCCAAGGTTCTTGAATAGTCTTTTATGACCAATGGAAGACACCAAGTGACATAAGCCATGTGAAGACCATGTGCATGCATGTGATAGCTTTCTATTTTGCTAAACAAATTATTATCTCTCCATTCTCTCACTCCCACGGCTGCACCCTTAGAGAAATAACTTATTTCATTTCATTTCCAATCAACTTTAACACTTAAACCATTCTCTCTCTTCTCTCTCTTCCAATTATTCAAGAACACCAATAACAAACGCCAAAAACTCCATCCTTGCTCTCCTTTGAAGGATTCGGCCTCCACCCACCAAACCAACCTCTTTACTTCTCTGATCTTATCCAACCTTACTTTCCAAACCTAAACCTTATTCTAAACATCTTTCCTTTTGTGAGTTTTGCTTAAATCCTACTCTAAGTGCTTCAAAAAGCAAGCTTTGATTTCTTACATCTAAGGTAATCTCTTGATTCTTTGGTTCTAAGTTGAATTTCTAATTTTCTATACCATGATTGATCCATGGTTTCTTATCCCTAAGCTTTGTTTATGACTTTAAGATTTGTTTAAGATTTTAGGAAATTATTTGGGTGATTCACGAAATCTAGAGGAGAAGGAACTTGAAGAGTTTTACAAAAAGCTAGGAAGCATCAACTAGGTAAGAGGGAATATTAACCTCATCGGCCATATGTGGCAGTGAAGGAATGGAATTGTTTGTGTTTGTGAGTGGAAAATCCATGTGAGGATTTATTCACTCGATTGTGTAATTATTGGTTTGTGCTTGTTTGATTATATTGTGTGATTGTTTTATTGCTTTGATAAGTATGCATGATTTGTATATGTGTTTGATATGCTTATAGCTTTGATGGTATATTTGCCTATGTGAATTTGGAAGCATGATGATGCTTGTGTAATTTAAGATGTGATTCACATGATGAGAAAATTTGTATGAGGACTCCAAAGTGTCTAGAGGCACACGGCCTCATTACTATCAAGAGGACTAAGGATTTTAATTTATTTTTTTCAAATTGAGGTTTAAATGATTTTATGACTAGAAATTCAATCAAGTAATTTTTATAAGGATTTAAAGTGTTAGAAAAATTATTTATATATTAATTTTGAAGCAATGTGTAAATTCGGCCAACATGCCAATTCTTGATGTTCAAGATCCAAAAATTGTTTTACTACGTGTAAACTTAGATGTTTTAATAGTAAGAACCTAATTTGGTAAGTTTTGAAATTTAAATGAAAGTAATTTTAATTTTTAGAATTGATCTAATTAAGCTAAGTAGTAGAATAAATGTTAATACTTGAAATTTACTGACGTATAGCTCACCTTCTGGGTTTTGAAGTGCGTTAGGAAATTTTGAGCTGTAATATCCCAAGTAACTTAAAGAAACACAATTTTCTGGGAAACAGTAAAAATACTAATTTTTAGAGAGACTATATTGAAAATATTCTTTAAAGAGGGACTATATTGAAAATATTTTAAAGGGACTATACTAAAAATATTCTTTGAAAATGGACTATTTTAAAAATATTATTTAAAGAGGGACTATTATGTAAATATTCTATTATAGAAGGACTATTATGTAAATAATGAGAATAAAGTCAATTTTTGAAATTAAATGAGAAAAATATTTTTTTGGAGTAAAAATATGTTTGAAATATTTTACCGATTTTAAAAATAGTAATTTTTATCTACACGATTGAGAAAATGTTTTAAAATCTTTACACAATTTGAAAATGTAACAAAAGTGTTACGCGATTGTGAAAACACGATAATATTGCTACGCGATTGAGAGGAACAACGAGTTTTATTGTAAAGTCAACGTTTTGAAAAGAATTTGTGAAACTGAAGTATTGGACCCGAGTGGATCTTTGGTATTATCGATTGTTGGGCGATTATATAATACCATAGATACTAATGGTATTGGACAATTTGTATGTGCATGTGCAGTTGAGTTAGTATCATTGGGAACAGTATAACGATACTCTATTTTTGAACAAAAATGTTTTGAACATTATACGGTGATACTGCGATATGATGGCATGTGAATAAGAAATAATGTGTGATCGATGACAATATATGATTGAATTATTTATCATGCATTCGTGGATTTGGTTGTGGCGTTTTATGCCTAAGGAATGGACGTGAACTCATAGGATAGTGGGAGGAATCGTGGGGGACGTCAGGGCGCGGTGATTCACTTGTTTGACATTAAGTCGGTTAACATTGAGACATATATATATATATATATATATATACCCCTGACCGTGATCACCGATTGCAACGCACTGACATCCTGACAAACATTATTGCTTTTCATTTTTCAGCATAGACTATCTTATTTCGGTTCTTATTAAGGGGGGACAGATCTACTTGGTGTTCATCTCTGAATTTGAGTAAACTCTATGAAGAAAGAATCGATTGTGTTAAGCATATGCATAGTCAGCATTTACGTTGTTGAAACATATTATGATTATGGCATTATCATTTTGCCTGATATTGAGCTGCGAGTTTCTTGGAATGTTTATCTATTTAATATCCTCGAATATATATATATATATATATATATATATATATATATAATTATATATATATTTATATATATATGCTGCTAATTTTATGATAATTTATGAATTGTATATGTGGAACGACATTGTTGTTCGTATCATTTCTTTACTGTCATATTGGCATGCGATGTAGTGGATCTCACCTCTTTACTGTATTGTTCTATCTGTTTCTATTTTATGTTGGTGACTCTATCCCAAAGTGATACCTACCATGTAAACCCTACTTTCACATACTATGCTGCGTGTGTGCATGTAGAGTTTTCCATATCTATTGTAGAACTATGGGACATTGCTCACCCTTTGTCTAGTGAAGACTCTACGGAGTCAACCGCTCGAACTCCTGTTCAAAGAGACACACCTCGACTAGAGACTGTGCCTTTAGAGGATCCGAGAGAGGATCAGGTTCAGAACCTTACTCTCCAAGT
Source organism: Ormosia semicastrata (assembly GCA_029884595.1). NCBI lineage: Eukaryota > Viridiplantae > Streptophyta > Magnoliopsida > Fabales > Fabaceae > Ormosia > Ormosia semicastrata. The sequence goes on from JAQQTO010000061.1 coordinate 73,772,822, forward strand.
GTTTTGGCTTAGGCCAGGTCAAGTTTATATGTGGTGATTAATTATTGTCTAGAACATATAAGTTTTATGTAATGAAGACGTCATGAATCTATGTGATATGTATGAGAGATGTATGTTATTCAGTTTTTATATTTTCTAGTTCAGTAAAGTTTATATTTTTCGTGAAAAAGAAATTTTGAAATCTGTATTTTAGTGAAATTAAGTATTTTATAACTTGGATAATTAATTATTTATAAGGAGTTAGCAAGAATGTGACACCCTTTGGAGGGGGTGTTACAATTATTCCCAAAATAGCCATCCATAAAACTTAGGATTTCATGACTTGAAGCTGAGTCAATTAACATGTCAACAATTGAAATAGGATATTCATTTTTAGGAGTAGCAGAATTTAAGTCTCAAAAATCAATATATACTCTTAACTTACTATTCTTTTTCATAACATGAACAACATTAGAAATCCAGTTAACATACCTGACAGTTCAAATGAACTTAGCTTTAGTAACATTTCGATTTCGTCTTTGATCTTGAGGACCACTTCAGGAGTGTAACATCCTAATACCAATACCTTAGTATATTCCAGATATATAATAGTAAACAGTATTAGCTACATCACTTCTAACTTAAAAATAACATTCTAGATTCATAATAACCATACACATTATTATAAAGAGCCACGAAGGAAAGAAAATATTTTATATATATATATATAAAAGATTTTATATATATATATATATATATATACACACAACATTAGCCTCAAAAAGGGCATATCATAATATATAAACTTTATACAAACCCAAGCAAATAAAAATAATATATTCTATTCGCTTCTCCTTCTTCTCCTTGGAAGAGTCTCGACCTGGATTTATTATGAAAAATAGCAAACGATATGAGAATTCACAATTCAAAGTAGTATATACACATATATGACATCAAGATAACTCCAGCTATTTCAGGGAAAAACAAATCATTTATTAACCTCTATAAATGTGGCAAAAGCCAAAAACTATTCCTTTCTCTTCCCGAGGCAAAATGTTCAATTTTATTATATCTATGGTACAATTATCACATAATTAACCACTCACAATAAATAAACTGAACAACAATAGATTAAGATTGTAACTAGTAATTAAGTCCTTACTCAACATTACAGGAACATTAACATGCTTTCTTTATGTAACATTCCACAAAGCAATTCATAATCCTTAACTCACATCATTCCACAAGGAAGATAACTACCCATACAATCGTCAATTGAGTGCAATGCTTATGTTATGCCATATGTTTATGCCAATGCAATGTCCTAAAGATATGCTTGTGCATTGTTTTGTGCAATGTGATGAGAGTTGACTATTTCCAAGAACCCAGTTCCTTGTATTTGTCTATGTAGGAAGGGCAAACGACCTCCTTACACTACCTGGTAATGAGTGGACTTGTTCTTCCTCACAAACAGTACTACTACCACCTCATAATACTAGTAACCCTGGCCTTAAGAGCCTCCTTGCTCTGAGAATTTAGGACTAGTCCCCTAGACCGATTACCTACAATTCTCTGGCCAAATGATTGTGCACACTATATAAGGTTACAATATGTAGGAATAACAAGTATGTGAAACTATGCAGTGTTATAATCATCTCACATATACACAACACAATACAACATCACAAGGTCCACACTAACCAAGTGAAAGAGCAAAATCTAATAAACATGTGATTTCGACTCAACTTTATCACACAAAGGAGCAATTCTATGTTTCTAGCATTTTCTCATAACTCAACCTTAGTAAACAAGGGAGTAAAACTTGGTAATCATACTAAACAAGCTCAATTTTCATAATAAATGAGCAAAACTTAATCGCTTCATAGGTGAAATAAACATACAACTCAATACATTACTTTGCAAGTGCATAAAAGGTTACCCCCATAAGTAACTAATGCACAAAGTGCTTATTTCTAGGTTAAATCACTTATCATAGTGAAAACCTTTGAAAACTCATCATTTGGTACCCTTTGGAATCTCTAATTCCTTAAAACAGGGTGATTTTATTCGAATAACCCTCCCTATTATTCGAATGAAATCCTCACAAATTATGTCCTGAAAGGGCTTATTAGGGGTTATTCGAATAACCCTATAAATTGTCACAATATGATGCTCTTTGATTGTGCTATTCGAATGACACATGATATTATTCAAATAACACCCACGAAAATTAGATTCTTAGAGCATCTTGTGATGCTTTATTCAAATAACCATTTTGTTATTCAAATAAGGCATTGTAGAGATGTGTTTTTGATGCATCAAATAGCCCTATTCTTATGGCATCTCCTTCCCAAACCATTTCCTTTACCACTTATCCATGTTTACACTAAAACTCAAGTAGTAAAAGCCATGGAAATGCATTAATAACCAACACATGTAGTTGTATTCATACATACACAAGTTCACACCACTCTATGCTAATAACCTCACAAAACCCAAATCCATGTTCACCCACCTTGGTATTCATGGAGCTTCATGAAAAGCTTCAAGCAAGCACTACAAGAAAGCTTTCAAGAAAAAAAAAGAGAATTAAGCATAGAGAAGTAAAGCATAAACCCTTATCTCAACTCTCTAAAGTGATGGTAGGCTATGATGCTTCCTTGGTTTCTTTCCATTTCCTCTTCCTTTCTTCATTTTCTTTCTTTTTCTCTTCTTTTCCTATTGTCTCTACTGCTTTCCACGTGGAGAGAATGAGGATGTGATAAAATGAAAGAAAAGAATAAAGTTAATGAAACAGGGATAAGAGTGGTGGAAAGGAGGAAAACTGATAAGAACGTTGGACTTTCAGACAACATTAGAAGTGTTGTATCTCCTAGGGATACTTTAATCTTCCATTACCAAGCTGTATAGCTTTAATAAGTGTCATAGAAAATCCTAGGACTTCATCTTGTCTTTAAACTCATTTTTCAATGACTTTATGTACTATTAACTATCACTTAAGCTCTATTGCTCATCCTTAAGTTAAATTAAACCTTTGGAATAAAGCTAATAGGCTTTCAAGTATCTGCCTTAACTTGTACTCATTACCAGAAAATTCCCCATCCTTTACTTGATATCTCCACAAATTCTCATAATTTTCCAAGATATTTGGCTATTTAATTTGGCCCTTAAATGCTTATTCAGTATACTAAAAATACCAAACTAACTCAGTTAATTCTTCAAAATTAACTACATCTCATCCTATATATTTGTGACCTAGAAATAAATTTTCTTTATTTATTTCCCTTATTTAAGTAGTTTATGCTACTCTCTAGGCTATTAACAGCTATTTTTCATACTCAGTGTTATAGCAAAATAATCTAACTAACTTAAAAAGGTTACCAAAGTTAACAGATAACTCATACAAGAGTTACTGAACTATAACTATACTTAAGTCTAACAGGTTAGGAAGGATGTTACAAGGAGCAAGCCTCCTTAGAGCTTGCTTCACTGGTCTTGGTCTTGCTTGAATTGGTAGTCTGTGCTCTACCAAATCTCGACTGAGTTCAAGCATTTCTTCATATTTCAATGCAAAACAGTCTTTATACTCTTCAAGCAAATGAACTAATTTGTATTTTGAAATTTGTATCTATAAATTTATTGATGAAGTTGGGTTTATATATTACACCATCACCTAAATTAACCTTTTCCAAAGGATCTTGTACCTCTATCCTTTTAACATCAGAAGATAGAGGGGCTTGTTCGAAGCCTAAGGAAGAGTTATCATAAATACAATCCAAGTTGGTGCCTTTTGTGGCACCAAATTTTTCAGCCATGTAGGTTGAAATTCGAGTCAATTGACTTGAAATTGCACTTTCAGTGCAATTATCATCCATATAGGCTGATATATGAGCCATGTGACTCTTAAGTATCATAATTATTACAACTTAAAGTCGAGTCAACTCAGCCAAAATCAGTAATCAAGTGCTTGTTGGCCCTAGCTTTATTATTACAAACTTGAAGCTTAATTGAGTCATCCTTAGGAATTAAAGTGAAACCTGTAGGGGTGAGGGTGACCATCTCAACCCCCTTCTTATCCAAAGCTGTTAAGTCCTATATGTAGAAAGGTCTGACACTTAGTACATAGATTTGTAAATCTGTATGATTTTGGTGGACTTAACAAAAAGTGTCATAAGCTTCTATCATTTCGAGCTCCCCTGACTGGTTCCACAAAAATATTTTTTGGTACAGGGTTGAAGGCACTGCTCCCACAACATGCATCCATTCCATTCCCATTAAGAGATTGTAGCTGGCCTTAAAGGGAACCACAATGAAAAAGGTTGACCTTGTCGTTGAGGCCAACTTGATATCAAGAGCTATCGCTCCCTCTGATGTTGAAGACTTGCCATTAATGTCTGTTACCATCATATTATATGGAAACAAGCCAAATTTTGATTTGCCTAATTTCTTCAGTAAATTCTTAGGCATCAAATTAATGGTTGCTTCACCATCAATAAGTATTTTTCCCACCAACTTTCCATTTATTATAGCTTTAAGGAAAATAGGGCATATGTAACATCCTCTTTTTAGTATGCTAGACTAGTTTATGGTTATAAAGGTGATATAACACTTATTTAACATGTTTGTTGATTATTGTGATAAACTAAGTTAGTTTAGGTACTTTGTTACAAACCAGAGTGTGAAAAGTAACTTAAAATGACTCAGATAGTAGCATAAATGGCTAATTTGAGGAAAATGAATCTAGAGAATTTGTTTCTAAGTCTCAAATAGGCATTAGAGGATGTAGTTAAAATTTAAGAATAATCGGAGTTAGTTTATATATTTAGGCATACTAGTTGTGCATTTAATGTCCGATTAACTACCAGCATATATGGAAAAATATGATAATGGTGAAACAATATTTTTAATGAATCTTAGTATTTATTTTAAAGTTGTTGGAAGATAGAAAACTTGATTTAGCTAAATCTAAGTGTTCTTATCAGATTAGGAAATATCAGTTAAGTACTTAAGTGGAACAAGTCTTATAAGACCAGCCTATATAATTGACTTTGTGTCATGATGTTTACTTCCCTGTTATCTCATTTTCTCTCATCTTTCCCTCACTAAAACAGTAGCTGCAATGGTTGGAAACAAGGGAATCAAGGAAGCGAAGCTCAAGAGGAAGAGGAAAAGAAGAGGAAAGGAAAAGAGCCAAGCAACACCTAAATATTCTCCATCATAGAGGCTTAAGGTACGTGTTCTAACCTAAAATTCCATTATTCTTTCTTTCTTTTTGTCTACACTTAAAGCTAGGTTGCAAAAAAGAGGAAATATGTTTTTATGAGTGAAAAACTGTTTCCTTTATTTGATCTTTGTTTGCATTAGTTGAAATGAGTTAATTCACATTAATGGAAGCATGAGAACAAATTTTGTCCATAGTTTTGGTCTTTTAGTCCCTAAAGTGGGAATTTGGCCATTGAACAACTAAGTAGGTGATTTTTAGTTTTAATCCAAAATTAAATGAATCAATAGGTTGCATAAGTGTTACAACATATTTAAGGGTTGTTGGTGATACTAGAAATCACCTTGAATCCATTTTTGATAACTTAAAAGCTACTTTGTTTCCAATGGAACAGTAGCACATTCTGTAGAAATTCTATAGAATTTCTGCTATGCGACTGGTGCTCAAGCACCTGAGGCATGGGTGCTCAAGCGCACATAGCTTAAAGGCTGATGCCATAGCAGAGTGTTGGCCCGCTCAAGCTCCAAGGTGCAGAGCGCTCAAGCGTTCTTCGCTGAATAGAATAGAGCATTGCTCTGTTAAGTGCAATTTTTGGACATTTTGAGCTTCTCAATCAGTTGGAAATATTAATAGATGTTTTCTTAACTGTGTTAAGACACTTTTAAGGATATTTCACCAAGGAATTAACCACCTAGCATACAAGAACAAGTATGAGTTTTTAAGCTTTTCTAGAGTTAAGAATTGCTTAAAATTAAATGTTAGTTATCAGTTGGTTCCTATACCGATTATAGTAGGGCCATAGTATAGTTATCAAAATTAAGGGAGTGAGTTAAACCCCCTTGACCTTGTAAAGAAGTGAGTGAAACTATTTGCTAAGGAGGAAATTGTGAAAGGTAAATGTTAGTACAACATTATTACTTAGGACAAAGTAGTGAGCTAAGCTATTTGTCAAGCAACATGAGGAAAATGATCAACTTTATGTAGTGTGGTAAAGTGAGTTAAACATACCAACACGATCCTTAGGATGAGTTAAGTCTTAAGTTAGGCAAAGAGGTGAGTTAAGCCATTTGCCAAGTTTAGTTGGTGTTACATAGTTGTATGGGCGATTGTGTAATATCGAGAATTAGATTATATTTCTATTACATTATACAGTTGTATAGGCGATTGTATAATGTTGCTATCAAATATAAATGTGTATAATTTATATTGATGAATGACATGTGTTATATGTATACAATTGAGAATTTTTATGTTCTCACCCATTTCTATGTTTCCATGGTAAAAGCAGGTCCAGACCCTTGTAAGAGGGTGACAAAGCTAAAGAAGGAGCAATAAGACTATATTAGAGTTTAGTTTTGTTGTATGTTAACATTTCATGTATTTTTTTAACGACTTGTAGTTTCTTAGTTGTTTTGTTGTATATATGACATTATGCCCTTTTGAGGCTTCGATAATATATATATATATATATATATATATATATATATATATATATATATATATATATATATATATATATCATGACCTACTTTTATTGTGTCTCACCATATACAAATCTTCATCATTATGGGTTTAGTTTGATAGTAACAGTAGTAGTTGTGGAAATAAGTTTACCCCAAATAGTTTTATATGTTAAGTTTTGATGATGACAAATACAAGACAAAGAATGATGCTTATGCTTGATAAATGTGCTTAATGTGATATATTGTATCATGCATGATATGTACCTTATCTAGTTATATTTTACTTAATAATCATGCAATATGATATATGTAACATTCATCATATAATATATTCAATAATGCTTTATATGAGTTATAAATGAATTAACATTGGATTTGACCTTTGTGCAATGTATTCTTTGTTGCATCATATATAGAGCATATCCATTAATAATTGATAAATATTTTATTTGGATATGTATATGAAAGTTTTATATGCATGTTAAACTAACTAGAGTTATACATTTATGAATCATGCATATAAAAATATTGAATTATGAATTTGGATTAACTATGCTTGTTTAAGTGAGCAATACTTTACAGGATAGTCCAAATACCAAGGGTGAGCTTGCAACAAGAAAGTAATAGATATCTATTAAGCTCAACACAAGGAGAATGCGACTAAACATATGTCTTTGAAGAATGTTTTTAATGATAACAAACATGAAGACAAAATGAAGATGATGGGAAGACCAAGTCCAAGATCTTTTAAGAATAGCTTTAGAACTTAGAGTCTCTTTGTTCGAGGATCTCTTTGGATATCTCCTAGTACATCAAGATAAAACAAAAATGTTTTTCTTAAACTTATACCAAAACTGTTTTGATCTTGAAAATAACTTAAAAAAATGTTTTGGTGTTTTTGATAAACTTTCTGGGATGTTTTTCAAGCTTTTATAACTGTTTTACAAATTGAGTTATTCGAATAACTCATTAGTTATTCGAATAAAGCCTTAAATTTGGTTGCTGCGTGACTCTGTGCTTTAAAGTGTTATTCAAATAACACTCCTGTTATTTGAATAAATGTTTTCTAAATAGCTTGTTTTATATAAGCTATTCGAATAATTCTTCAGTTATTCGAATAGAACTTTTCCCAGAAATCTGTTTTAACCAGTGTTATTCGAATAAGTCTCAAGTTATTCGAATAACCAGTTTTCTAAAGGAATTTTGTGTGGCAGCGTTATTCGAATAACACGAAGGTTATTCGAATAACCAGTTTCAGAAACGTTTTTAAAAGAACGTGTTATTCGAATAGCCAAAGGCTTATTCGAATAAACTCGGTAAGCACAGATCCGAATATAGAAACTAACGGACACTTTTTTCATATTAATCACGGAATTAATTGCTACAACGACTAATTTTCTATCTGGCTCTATAAATAAAGAATGTGGGTCTCATCTGCAACAAGCCCAGTAATTTGTTTAATTTACGCTTGCTTTGAAAAATGTGTTTTAGAATTTACTCCTATTTTCTGTGCTCTTTTTGCTGAAACTTTGAGATATTCTTTGAGAGCCTCTTAGCACTTCAATTTGTATTATTTGCTCTGAGTGAGAGTTTCTATCCATCTATATTTCTGTTCTACTATATTGAGGGTGAGGTATCCTTCAAGATTTGTATAAGGGTGAGGTATCCCTTCAAGGTTTGTATAAGGGTGAGGTATCCCTGCAGGCTGAGACTTTAGCACAAGGGTAGAGTTTCCCTGTGTGTGAAAAGTGCTCTCTTATGTAAAGATTGCAAGCACCTATTGGAAGCTTGTATACATAGTGAGAAACTCGAACTGTGTTTCGGGGACTAGACGTAGACCACAAGTGGTTGGTGGTCGAACCATGATAAATATTGTGCCTGCTCTTCTTCTCTTTATCTCTTTATTTTATGTAATTTTATTTTATTGCACATTTAGTTTCCGCTGTTCTTAAAGTATCTTTTCTTCATCACGTTCCTTCTGTGCTTTTATTTAAATAGCTTAAATATTTGTATTTATTTTAAGAGCATTTGTGAAAAAGTTTTTATACCCAATTCACCCCCTTCTTGGGTAATGGTTGCCATGACTAACAGTAGTAACATGTTTAATGCTAATTATCTTTATATATTTAGTTATATCGAGATATTTTGTGTTAGGGTGTTACATTATGGTATCAAAGCAGTTCATCCTGCTAAGCCGGGGTATGGACTAACTATGCATAAGCATGTTAGTATTTTTAATGTGGGTTGTGTAATTCTTGTCTCTTTAGTGAGATGTTTGCATAACTTGCATTTTGTTTTGAATGTTAATAGCTACTATTGTACTATTACATGGTATTGAGACTAATCAACCTAATATTTAATGTGTTTTGTGTACAAGACACTATGGTTTCTCCGAGAAGAACTAAAGGAAATGAAAATTCTTCTGCTGATAGTATTTGTATGGTAGAGGCCTTTATGGCAATGGCCAAAGCAATGCAAGATTAGGCAGCTGCTATAAACAAAATGCTAGAGAGGTTAGATACTCAGCAACCTGCACCACCAGTACCACTAGTACCACCACCGGTTCAGTCTGAGCAACCAATCCAACCTACTCCATCATAAAGTCAACCTTTCTGAGTCAGTGTATCTCAATGCAAGCCATGTGAATCACTGTTTGGAGGAGGGAACTCAAGGGTATGTTCTCCTTTTCTCTCTCAGCACAGAGGTTGAGCAGAGCCTAGGTGATATACCAATAGTGAGGGAATACCCAGAAGTATTCCCGAGAGATATAGAAGAGTTGCCACCCATCAGAGAGATAGAGTTTTCTATAGACTTAGTACCAAGAATGTAACACCCTTGTGGGGGTGTCACATTTATGATGCAATAAAATAAAATAAAATAAAATTCTTACCCAAGTTGTAAAACGTTTAGTACATAAATAATATTAGTGGTAAAATTTTTCCTTTTTATACTTATAACGTTAAACAAAATAAGACAGAACACAAAATAAAGTAAAACATAATTACACCATAATATTCATATGATTTTGTCTTAAGTATACAATTAATTTACAACTACAAATATTTAATAAAACAGTAAAAAGATAGCATACTACTAAAATATAACCCCTAAGACATGAGCCCTTGTCATAAGACAAATTCCCTAGTTGGGAATGTCTTGACCGATAGAAATTCGACCTAAAAGTATATCAAAGTTCTCTCTAGGAGTGTGGTGAAATTCATCCCACAACTCCCTAATAGGTAAAATAACCTGTACGAAAGTAACTGTATAAAGTGAAGTAACGAACCCATGTCAAGTCCTACTTACTGATAAAGTAATGTCACTACTGTACTCTATATGTACTGTGTCCCAGTGGACATACCAAGCCTCAACGCCTTCGAGAAACTAGAGTCTAAAGAAACCTAATTGACCTCTCCTTGCCGCCATTGTAGTCTTCGATGATATAAACATAAAATAGAAACAGACAGAACAATACAATAAAGAGGTGAGACAATTTACATAATTACCAGCATGACAATAAAGAAAATGACATACAAACAAATATTACAATAACACATACCATTATATCATATATAGTATAGCAAATTAATACATCATGCATTTTATCACAGATTATAATAAACATTAAAAATGCAGATAATGAATGATACATACACTGACTCATTCCTACTCCATGGAGCTAAACACGGATACCTGAGAGAATGATCCGAAAAGAACTAATAGTACCTCAGGCTGCCCAACCAAATTATTACACTATCCAACGTCATGTCTATAGCCCACAGTCCAAAACATCGTGTAGTAGTACACAGTCCAATACATCGTGCACTACAGACATTGTACATAATAGTCTCCTCAAGATCTCGATTAAGAATAGTGCTTGTCGAGTTCATTAGTGTGTTACCCATTACCACGGCCCAGAGGCGCTACCAACTGTTCACATATGGGATTCTCCGCACACTAATGCCTCCAAGTTCAATTAATGAACCACACTACGCCTATCACACCCACAACACGGTGTAATTCGTCTCGTCAATCAATCGCCAATTATCAACCAAATTGACACAACGCTCAACGAAAAATCAAGAATTACCAAAAATACCCTTAGTTCCAATATATTACCATATTTATGAATATACCCTCAGTCTCAATATACCAAAATATAGTATGTCTCTACTTGATAATACTATCTCACAACATGTCTAGGTCCACCACTTTGGCCTGACAGTAAAACTCACTGTATCAATTAATCGCGTAGAAATTTTATCGCATTTTCACAATCGCGTTGCTTTTACAAACATTTTTAAATCGCGTAAATATATTTTGACATTTTTGAACATCACGTAATGTTTTTAAATCATTTTCTCAATCGCGTAGGATTTTTAAATCATTTTCTTAACCATATAGCTTAAAAATCATTATTTCAAATATGTGTAAACTATAAACATGCTTGTAAACAAAATCAACCACAAATAGGAAAAACAATAAACAACCACACAAATGAATCCTTATGGATTCTTCACACACATACAATCCATTTTCTCATCACCACACAAGGTTGATGAGATTAAATCTCCCTCTTACCTCTTGAAGACAAAGATCTCCTAGTCTCCTCCTTCTCCTTGCTTTCTTGAAAACCAACACAAAACCCTAATAATTCTTAAATAATTAGTAAAATCACATACAAGGCTTCATAATGCAAAACCATGGAACAAACATAGTTTAGAAAATCACAAATCAAAATTTAAACCATAAAATCAAAAGCTTACCCTTAGGAAAGTGAACAAAAGCTTGGATTTTGAAGTAGAAAGAGTAGGTTTTTGACAAAACCTTGTAAAGGAAAAGTGTTTAGAAGATAGTTTTGGTTTAGGAAATGTGAAGAGGTAAAATTATAAAAGATTGATGGTGGGTTTAGGGTGAGAGACCGAATTCTAGAGAGACAATAGAAGAGAAAAGTTGCTTGGTGTTCTTGGGGATTTTGGAGAGAATAGAAAGCTAAGTTTTTAGTAAGTGTAAAAGTGAATATCAAGAGTGAAATGGGAGGGGGGCTGCCGTAGTGAGCTTGCAGGAAAATGAAGAGATTTACTTGAACAAAATATCACAATTTTGAGTGCATATGGCCTATGTCATCAACTTGTCATGCATGGTCACTTGGATGGTTTAAGAATAATGTGGAACTTGGAATTTTAGCCTCCTTGGCCGTGAGACTCAAGGGAGTTTAGGGGCTTAATTTGATTTTAATTGATGAATAATCATATACTAATTAAATGGCTAGTTAATTAGGTTAAGTCTCCTATTAACACTTAATTAACATTCTAATTATATAACTAATTAATTAAATATATAATTACATATATCATAGCCTCTAAATAAAATTAGGATATCTAATTAATAATTAGATTATAACTAATTAATAACTAAGCTAGTTTACTTAGTTTGTTAATTAGATAATTAGATTAACCAAATTAGATTTAATTAGCTGCTAAGTAAAGTCAAGCCACTATATTTGACTTAATCTTAACCATTGAATTCAACTTTAATTCCTAGCCTTTGATTAGATCTAAGGTGGATATTACTTAGTGATTAAACTAGAATTGTTCTTACATCATTGATTTGATCAACGGTTAAGATCAAAGCTTCCAAAACAAGCTTTTACATCTAACGGTCTACAAAGAAGTCTTTGCCTCTTTGTTTGACTACTTCTTATTGGTTAGAAAATTCAAGCCACTTTTGTTGACCTGTTCCTATTGGTTCAAAATTTGGTCCAGTCAAAATCATTGACTGCTTTTCTAAACGCGGGTCCCACAGACTTTTCAGGATCCATGGTCATTTTGAAGCATATTTTTACTATTTTTGAGACAATAGGTACTGTCAAATAAAATAATATTATAATAATATAAAATTATTTTATTACACAGTTAATCCTAAAAATTAAAAGATTAATATATATATCAATCAGAATTGGGTTTTGTAAGATCCCTCAGCTCCAATTAATTAAAATAAGATTTTTCCAGCCAGAAAATTATTATTTTCTTGACTCGGAGCAAATCACTCACAACAATCAAATACACTCATGAAACAGTCAAATTCATTTTACTACTCACAGAAATTACAAAATAGTACATTTCAGGACTATATTGTAATTAACCCAAAAGTTGGGGTGTTACAAAGAACGAGATCTATTTTTATGGCACCCTATAGGATGGCACCTTTAGAACTGGTAGAACTCAAGAAGCAAATTAAGGAATTGCTAGAGAAACAATTCATTAGGTCGAGTGTTTCTCCTTGGGGAGCACTCGTGTTGCTTGTGAAAAAGAAAGATAGTACCATGAGGCCATGTGTAGATTATAGACACTTGAATAGGGTAACCATTAAGCATAAATATCCATTGCCTAGGATAGAGGATCTGATGAATCAGTTGATGGGAGTATCAGTGTTTTCCAAGATTAACCTACGGTCAGGATACCACCAGATAAGGGTTAGGGATGAAGATATTCCTAAGACTGCTTTTAGGACTATGTATGGGCATTATGAGTATCTTGTGATGTCCTTTGGGTTGACAAATGCACCAGTGATATTCATGGATTACATGAATAGGATTTTTAGACCCTACCTAGATCAGTTTGTAGTGGACTTCATAGATGACATCCTAATCTAGTCCCAGACAATGGAAGAACATGAGTTTCATGTCAGAATAGTTTTGGAGATTATTAGAGAGAAGAAATTATTTGCTAAGCTATCAAAGTGTGAGTTTTGGCTTACATAAGTTCAGTTTTTGGGGCATGTGATCTCTCTAGGATGGATTTCAATAGACCCTAGTAAGGTTGAGGTGGTGTTGCAGTGGGAAAGACCCACCACTATAACAAAAATTAGAAGTTTCATAGGCCTAGCTAGGTATTATAGGAAATTTATCAATAGATTCTCCCAGTTAGCACTACCCTTGACTAGATTAATTAGGAAAGGTAGTATCTTTGTTTGGACTCAAGAATGTGAGGATAATTTTCAAGAGCTTAAGTTGAAGTTAACTACTACCCCAGTATTGGTAATTCTGGATCCGCAAGAGAACTTTGAGGTATTTTGTGATGCTTCAAAAAATGGCTTAGGGTGTGTTCTCATGCAACGTAGATGAGTAATTGCTTATGCATTGAGGCAATTAGTAGCCATAGTTTTTGCCTTGAAAATATGGAGACATTATCTTTATAGAGTTTAATTTGAGGTGTTCAGCGACCATAAGAGTTTGAAGTATCTATTTGATAAAAAAGAGCTGAACAAGAGACAAAGGAGATGGATGACGTTTCTTAAGGATTATGACTTTGAGCTTAGGTATCATTTGGGTAAGGCCAATGTAGTGGCTGATGCACTAAGTAGGAAATCCCTATATGTGTCTTAGATGATGGTTCGAGAGGGTCAGTTTCTTGAGGGGTTTAGAGATTTGAGTCTTAGTGTAATTGTGGCACCCCCGAGCTTCTACATGAGTAAGGTGGACATTGTTAGTGATCTGAGAGTTCAAATTCTAGAAGCTCAAAGTAAAGATGAAACCCTAGATGAGATAATAGAGCAAACCTTTTTAGGGGATCAGATAGATTTTCATATAGCAGAAGATGGATTGATTAAGTTTAGAGATAGACTTTGCATTCCAATAGATTTTGCAATTAAAGAAAGGGTTTTAAAGGAAGCTCATAGTAGTAGATACACCATCCATCTAAGAGCCACTAAGATGTATCAAGATATGAGGAAGTTGTTTTGGTGGCCAAGAATGAAGAAAGAAATAACAGAGTTTGTGTCTAGGTGCTTGGTGTACTAGAAAGTCAAGATAGAGCACCAAAAACCTTTAGGACCTCTCCAATCTTTAACAATTCCTAAATGGAAGTGGGAGAACATCACAATGGATTTTGTGACCGATTTCCCTAGGACTCAGTTAAGTTATAATACAATTTGGGTCATAGTGGATAGATTAACTAAGTCTGCCCATTTTTTGCTAATGAGAATGAACTACTCCTTAGAGAAATTAGCTTAGTTGTACCTCCAGGAGATAGTTAGGCTACATGGAGTTCCCCCCAATATAATTTCAGATAGAGATCTTAGATTTACATCTAGATTTTGGGGAGCTTTGTAGAAGGCCTTTGGGACTAGGCCTAATCTTAGTACAACATACCATCCACAAACAGATGGACAGTCAAAGAGAACAATCAAGACCCTAGAGGATATGCTTAGAGCTTGTGTTTTAGACCAACAGGGTAGTTAGGATATACTTTTTCCTTTAATGTTTTTGCCTATAACAATAGTTACTATACCAGCATAGGAATGGTACCATATGAGGCACTTTATGGTAGAAAGTATAGGTCCCCTTTATGTTGGAATGAGGTAGGACAGAAAGCTATTCTAGGACCTGAGTTAGTACAACAAACTTCAGAGCAGATTAGAATGATTAGGGAGAGGATGGTTGTAGCTCAGAGTAGGCAAAAGAGTTATGATGATAAGATAAGGAGACCTCTAGAGTTTGAAGAGGGTGAGCATGTTTTCTTGAGGGTCACTCCTACAACAGGAATTGGTAGAGCATTGAGAACTAGAAAGTTAAACCCTCGTTTCATTGATCCCTACCAAATCCTAAAAAGAGTCAGACCTGTAGCCTACCAAATAGCCCTTCCACCCAGTTTGTCAAACATTTATAGTGTCTTTCATGTAACCCAACTCAGAAAGTACAATTTGAATCCTTCACAC
Organism: Ormosia semicastrata; assembly: GCA_029884595.1. Classification (NCBI taxonomy): domain Eukaryota; kingdom Viridiplantae; phylum Streptophyta; class Magnoliopsida; order Fabales; family Fabaceae; genus Ormosia; species Ormosia semicastrata. The sequence continues at coordinate 73,788,203 of JAQQTO010000061.1, forward strand.
ATCATAAGAAATGAATCTATACAGTTAAGGGATGATTTGTCTTATGTAGTGAAACCGGTGAGGATTGTAGATAGGGGGTTTAAAGAGCTCAGAGGTAAAGAAATTCCTCCAGTGAAGGTCTTGTAGGGTGAAGTAGGCACAAAGGAGACTACATGGGAGTTAGAGTCCCGTATACAACTTGTTTACCTAGACTTGTTTATTTGAGGTAAGTAATTTTGAGGACAAAATTTTAAAAAGGAGGAAAGAAATATAACATCCTCTTTTTAGCATGTTAGACTAGTTTATGGTTACAAAGGTAGCATACACTTATTTAACATGCCTATTGATCATTGTGACAAACTGAGTTAGTTTAGGCACTTTGTTGAAAACTTGAGTGTGAAAAATAGCTTAAAATGACTTAGATAGTAGCATAAATGACTAATTTGAGGGAAATGAATATAAAGAATTTGTTTCTAAGTCTCAAATAGGCATTAGAGGATGTAGTTAAAATTTGAGAATAATCAAAGTTAGTTTGGTATTTTTAGGCATGTGCATTTAATGCCCGATTAACTACCAGCAGATATAAAAAAATATAATAATGGTAAAATAACATTTTTAATGAATCTTAGTATTTATTTTAAAGCTATTGGAAGCTAAAAAACTTGATTTAGCTAAACCTAAGTGTTTTTAGCAGGTCAGGAAATATCAGTTAAGTACTTAAGTGGAACAAGTCTTATACGACTAGCCTATATAATTGACTTTGTCTCTTGATATTTACTTCACTGTTATCTCATTTTCTCTCATCTCGCCCTCACGAAAACAACAGCTGTAGTGGCTAGAAACAAGGTAATCAAGGAAGAGAAGGTCATGGAGGAAGAGGAAAAGAAGAGGAAGGGAAATGAGCCAAGCTGCACCTGAACATTCTCCATCACAAAGGCTTAAGGTAGGGGTTCTAAACTAGAATTCCATTTTTCTTTCTTTCTTTTTCTCTACATTAAAAGCTAGGTAGCAAAAAAGGGGAAATAGATTTTTATGAGTGAAAAAATGTTTCCTTTGTTTGATCTTTGTTTGCATTAGTTGAAATGAGTTAATTCAGATTAATGGAAGTATGAGAATGGATTTGGTCCATAGTTTTGGTCTTTTAGTCCCTAAAGTGGGAATTTGGTCATTGAACAACTAAGTAGCTGATTTTGAGTTTTAATCCAAAATTAAATGAATCAAAAGGTTGTATAAATGTTACAACATATTTAGGGGTTGTTGGTGATACTAGAAATCACCTTGAATCCATTTTTGATAGCATAGAAGCTACTTTGTTCCTAATGGAACAGTAGCACATTCTGCAGAATTTCTGCAAAATTTTTGCTATGCAATCGACACTCAAGTGCCTGAGACATGGGCACTCAAGCGCGCATAGCCTAAAGGCTGATGCGCATAACAGAGCGTGGTGCGCTCAAGTGCTAAGGTGCAGAGCGCTCAAGTGCTCTTCGCTGGATAGAATAGAGCATTGCTTTGTTAAGTACAATTTTTGGACATTTTGAGTTTTCTTAATCAGTTGGAAATATTAACAGATGTTTTCTTAAGTGTGTCAAGATACTTTTAGGGGTATTTCACTAAGGAATTAACCACCTAGCATACAAGAACAAGTATGAGTTTTTAAGCTTTTCTAGAGTTAAGAATTATTAAAATTGAATGTTAGTTATCAGTTGGTTCCTATACCGGTTATAGTGGGGCCATAGTACAGTTATCATAATTAAAGGAGTGAGTTAAACCCCCTTGACTTTGCAAAGAAGTGAGTGAAACTCATTGCTAAGGAGGAAATTGTAACACCCTTTGGGGATGTCACATTTAATATAAAACAAAAATAAAAAAAAATAAAGGTAAGAAATTTTATTCGAGTTATAAAATAAATAATATAACCTGTACGTATATTTTGTTTATGAAATGTATGAAGTGCAACTTATCATCGCACTTATATGGCGTAGTATACATATCAATTCACCTGTATATTACAGCTGAGCTGTGCAATAACACCATACTTATAACATACATATATAAAATACTAACATATGTATAATTTACATATGGTTTTGTTGTCATTAGTTATACAAATAATTTACAAATAACTTACAAATAAAGAAAATACATACCAAAATATTTACAACAACTATCAAAAGATAAGATATAAGGTTCAAATACAGTACGACACCAAAAAAAAAGCAAAAAGTGCCCAAGTGCACATCATGAGTATCTAATCTACTGGGGGATCATTCCTAGATGACTCCTCAGGTGACAGATATTTAGGATGTCTCACAGCAGTTCTACGAGCAGGGGTCCGGGCTGCTCTACGGACGGGAGTCCGGGATGTAGACACTACACTATTGTCATTGGGAACATGGAAAAGTCCATTCCAATGACGTCGGATCCCTAAAGGCAACTCTAACTATACATACAAGTCAACAGTGACTACAGGATCAGAATCATATTCCGGACGCAAAGATAAAGTAATAGTCCCCATATAAGCTACAACATTGCTCTCTTCACGAGTGCGCCAGCCTTCTATTCCTCTATGGAACTCTATCCTTACAAAACCTAAGAATCCTGGCGTAGTCATCTTCTCTGAGTCAGTCCAAATGATATGGATGGTCGAAGGCTCCAAACACTCGGGACCGGAAATCAGGTGTGGCTCCTCCTCGTATGGTATTCACCGCCTATTGCTTGTTCTTCAATCTCTTCATCACAGTCTATATATATATATATATATATATAACACAATAATAGAAACAACACATACAACAACAAAGAGGTAAGACAACCCAATATATCACAAGTGTGGTACATAAGAAAACGACAATACAACAAAAGTAGCAATTAATATCAACACAGGTAATAATTAATAACAATAACTAATTACGAAAAAAAAAAAAATAGAACCAATTACACTAAATTATAAATGAATACACAATAAATATGCCAAAACAATAAAATGACTCTTTCCTACTCTATGGAGCTACAATACACACATCAATATCAGAGAGAATGATCTGAAAGTTCTAATAATACTGCCCAGCCAGCTATTGCAGTGTCAATACTTTGTGTCTATAGCTTGACTATCCCGACCAGCTATTGCACTGTCGATTTTTGTGTCTATAGCCTACCAACAACATCATGGCGTAGTACACAGTCATAACATCGCGTAACTACAGGCAGTAAAATAGTCCTCTCAAAATCTCGATTAAGTATAGTACTTGTCGAGAACACTGGTGTGTTACCACGTACCACGGCCCAGAAGGAGCTACCTCCTGTCCACATATGGAATAATGTACACCAATGCCTCCAAGTCCATATCGGAAATGAACACACTACGCTCATCACATCGACAACACGATGTTATTCATCTCGTCAATCAAATCACCAATTCTCAAATTGGCACGACTCAGTGCATGAATGAAGCAGTAATTACTAAAACGTCCTCAAGTTTCAAATATTTACGAAAATGCTATCAATTCTCAATTATTTACGAAAATGCTATCAAACCTCCATTATTTACGAAAATGCCCTTAAACTTCAAATATTTATGAAAATGCTCTCAATAGCCAAAAATAATTACGTAAACGCTCTTAGTGGCAAAAAAAATCTCAAAATACAGTACGCTCCCACTTGGCGCACCATAATTTTCCTATAACCAAATTACAAGACGTGCCCACTTAGTGTATTATAACTTTCCACATATCCGAATCCCCACTTTGGCTCAACAGTAAAATCTGCTGTTTTCGTTTGTCACAAAATAAAGTAAAAAAAAAACTTTATTGCATTTTCAAAATATTGACGTTACAGTTTTTATTTTATTTTGTTTTTAACCATTTTAATTGTCAAGACTTTATGATGAAAATTCTTTTAACATTCTTACTTAATCTAAATTACTTAGAACACAAATTCAGTTATTTTTGGCATATTGGCCGAAATTATCATAATGTAACTAGGATTTAAAAAAAAACAATTCATTTTCTCTTGTTCTAATACTTAAACATTATTAATTCAACTAAATACCATAATTACTCCTTGAAAATAATTTGAAAACATCTAAATTCCTCTTTTTAGGGTGATGGCCGAAACCTAGGGTGTTGTATTCTTTGGAATACTCATGCATCTCTAGCATTATACTAACATCAACAACATTATAAAGACTAGCAAATCAAATTAACAATACCAACCATACATGAAAAATTATTACAATCAAGATATAAAAGAATCCTTATGGATTCTACAAACACACATCATTCTATTTTCTCATTACCACTCAAGAATAACTAGGTTATAGTCTTCCCCTTACCTTAAAATGAAGAGAATCCTTCTTTCCTCCTTCTTTGGGAATTCGGTTTTGCCCCTTCAAAAATCTAAGAAAATAAATAAAATTTTCTAAGGGTTACTACTAGAAAAGAAAACCATACCATGGATCAATCATGGCTTGGAAGCTTAAAAATGAAAATAGAAAGGAAAAACAATAAGTTTTACCTTTAAAGAAGAAATTTCAAGGTGAGCCTTCAAGCATGCAAATGATGGAATTTGTAAAAACTTCCAACTAGAGATAATCTTGGATGGATGTTTAGAGTTAGAAAAGTAAGAAAAGAAAATTTTTAGGTGGGTGGATGGTGTACTTGGAAGCTTGGCGAATGGTGCTCCAAGAAGGCCTTCAAATGATGAGCTTGGAAGAAAAGGAGAGAATGAAGAAATAACTTGATATTTCCTCAAGAGTGTAGAAGAAATGAGAAAGAATAAGGCCTTAAGGCTTTAGTTTATTTCAAGAGCTAATCCTAGCCATTCATCCACTCAATGGTTGAGATAAAGCCTTGGTCTCCAAGGGTGTTTATGATTGGTTGAACCAAGCCTAGTCATAGCCATGACAAGGCTTGTCTTGAACCTTCCAAGGGCTCCTCCCTTGCCTTGTCCGAATTCCCCCCCCCCAAAGAGAAAGGAAACTTGGTTTGCTTCATCAACTAACTAGTTACACTTAGGTGTAAGGTCCTAACTAGCTAGTTACCTTGTAGTTACTTTATGATAACTTAGTTTAAGGTTTTTAGTTAATTATTATCTTTAGGATATAACTAGGTTACTAACTTAGTTACTATAATTTAGTTACTTACAAAGGCTTAGTTACATTCCAAACTAACCAAGCTAACTAACTTAGGTTTCCTAGTTTCAATCCAACTAAACTAGCCACTTTTGTTGACCTCCTCCCATTGGTTGGACTATGTTGTAGGCTTTTTCTTATTGGTTCAAAATTCTAAGCTATCCTTTGGTTATTTTGCTTAAAAGTGGGTCCCACACATATTTTTGGGTTCATCCAAAATTTACACCTGAGTAATAAAATAATATTAAAATTATTTTATCACACAGTTAAATTCTAAAAATTAAAAGATTCACAACAGTATCTTTCAGAATTGGGTTTTGCAAACTCCCCCAACTCTGAAAAATTAAAACAAGGTTTTCCCCGGCTAGAAAAATTAAAATTTTTTTTGGCCCGGAATAAATCTCACACAACATATAGGCTAAATAAAACACAGATAGTAAAATAAAACCACATTGTATACAGAAAACACAAAACAGTACATTGGGGACGCAATTGTCATTTACCCTAAAGTTGGAAAAATTCAAGGTGTTACAGAAATTGTGAGAGATAAATGTCAGTACAACATTATTACCTAGGACAAAGCAGTGAGCTAAGCTATTTGTCAAGCAACATGGGGAAAATGATCAACCTTTTGTAGTACGGTAAAGTGAGTTAAACTTACCAACACGATCCTTCGGATGAGTTAAGTCTTAAGTTAGGCAAATAGGTGAGTTAAACCATTTGCCAAGTTTAGTTGATGTTATATAGTTGTATAGGCGATTATGTAATATCGAGAATTAGATTATATTTCTATTACATTATACAGTTGTAGGAGCGATTGTATAATGTTGTTGTCAAATATGAATGTGTATAATTTATATTGATGAATGACATGTGTTATATGTATACAACTGAGAATTTTTATGTTCTCACCCCTTTCTATGTTTCCATGGTAAAAGCAAGTCCAGACCCTAGTGAGGCGGTGACAAAGCTAAAGAAGGAGCAACAAGACTAGATTAGAGTTTAGTTTTGTTGTATGTTAACATTTCATATATTTTTTTTTGTTTTACGACTTGTAGTTTCTTAGTAGTTTTGTTGTATATATGACATTACGCCCTTTGAGGCTTCTGATACACACACACACACACACACACACACACACACACACACACACACACACACACACACACACACACATATATATATATATATATATATATATATCATGCCCTACTTTTATCGTGGCTCACCATATACAAATCTTCATCAGTATGGGTTTAGTTTGATAGTAAAGTAGTAGTAACATGTTTAATGCTAATTATCTTTATATATGTTGTTATACCAAGATATTTTGTGTTAGGGTGTTACAGCGTAGATGGCTTTCCATCTCTGGAGTGGAAGTTTTGAAGATTGCTAAGTTTTCCATGACCTCGACAGTATCTTCTTCAATAAGATACCGGCCAAACTCCTCAGAGTCATCTTCGAAGTCCTCCTCAGGGTCTACTTCTTCAGTCCTTACAATAGAAAAAGTTATATGGAAGGAGGGACACCACATTAACTCCAAAGATGGTGTCCAAATCATCCTTAAAATCGGATTCGAACAAATCTATGATAATGTCCTTGTCCATTGGACTTATAGGTTTTGATTTTGTGTTTGTCTTCATGAGTGGTCCTTGCACCACCTGAGCATGTGACCTTTACTGCAATAGCAGCTGGGCCAACGCTAACTGTTGTTGCTATTGTCTGAGTCTTTGGGCTTTAAGCCGTGTCTTAGACATGCAGGGGCTAAAGCCTTGGTTCGAGTTCTGTCCCGCATATCGAATCCATGAGTTGAGCCTCTCACTAATGGGATTCTAGATCCCATACTCGAACCTTTGCCAGTTTGGTCTAGTCTGAGACTTGTCGGTCTGGGGACTATTTCTGATCCACTGGTTAGGGGCCACCTTAGTTGGAGGCACCCTTATTTTACCTTTCTTGGTTCTGTCAGAAGAATCACCCATTATCACTGAGTTATGGTTAGAGGGCTAATTGTTGATGTGGATCAAACCTCCCATAAGGGCTTTCATCTTCTACCTCTGCTTGATGGCAGCCTAGTATGACTTGGCTGCTAGCTTGTCAAATGCTGCACTGCATCTAGGGCAGAGGGACACCTCCCTCTCACTTTTTTTCTTCTTGAGAAGGAATTCCACTAGAGTTTCTTTTGCTTTAGGGAAAACCTCCTTCTTATTAGCCTCGAAAGCATCGAGGTCACATTCAGAGGTGATGGTAGGGGCATATTCCCCTACTACTTTAACCATATTGACTTCATAAAAGCCAATATGCTCGATATAGCTTACATTTACCTCGAAAGGATCAATATCGATCTTCATGTTTTTCTTCTTGTTTTCAAACTTTAGTCTTCCTTCGTGGATGCTATTTTGTATTAAATCCCTAAAACGAATATAGTTATCAGTCGAATGACCATATCTATTATGATATTTACAATACTTTTAACTTTTTATTTTCTTGACTGAAGGGATTTTATGTCCATCAGGAAGTCTAATTTGTTTATCCTTTAACAACACATCAAAAATTAAATCTACTTTTGAAATATCAAAAGCATAAGATGGCCTATTAGGGAATTTCATTTTATCCTTAGTTCGATTAGGCATTAAAGATGAGCAGGTATAGGGAGGACCTGACTTTAGTTCTGTGATGTTAAGCTCACTTTCCTCATCATCTTCAGCTTCATCAACTTTGATATAGACTACCTTGTTATCTTTTGATTGTGTATAATACTTATCCTGCACATCAAGAGTTTCAACATAAGCAATCTTCTCTTTTCTAAGGTGTTTCTTAAACTTCTCTTTTTGGAGTTTAAGTTGCTCAATTTGTCTAACTTTATCTTCAAGCTGAGACATGTCTAGGAGTTGTTGACTTATTAATTTCTTTCATGATTATAAAGCATCTAGCCTTCATCTGCTTGAGTCTAGCCAAGTAATCATCAATGGATTCTCCATTACCACTCCTGATGTTTAAATAGATCCACAAGACTTGCCTTAGTCTCTCATCTAAAGAACTGGTCATGAAAATTCCTTTCAAGCTGGTTCCAAGAGTAGATCAAATTTGGTGGAAGAGTTGAAAACTAGTAAAGGCATTCTTGGTTAAGGAATTGAGGAAGTATTTCATTTTTAAGTGTTCATTAGTGGCTATATCCCCGGCTTCGATAGTATATCAAGCAATATGTTCCACAGTAGACTTTTCACTTTCTCCAGCAAATTTGTTAGAGATTTTGATGCTTTGAATCATCTGGGTAATTCTACCTATTGGATGAACTCAAGGAAGGCTGACATAAAATAGGGTTGATTTGTATATCCTATGTTGAAGCCATATCTGTTCAGCAGCTGCTCAACTGCTTGGTTGATGTTTTGATGCCTCCCTAGATTATTAAACCAAGTCTTTTCTAGGAGGTTATCAACATTTTGATTTCGATTAACTATTCGAAATCTTGCATTTTGGCCAAGTAGATTTTCTCTTGGCTGGTTATCCTCAACTGGATTATTAACATTGGGATTGTTTACTAATTAGGTATTATCTGGGTATACAGGTTGAGTATTTCCTCTTTGATTGCCTATAGTTTGCTCTAGGTTGCCAAAGACATCAGCAATCCTACTTATTTGCCTAGCTAATGTGCAATAGGTGTTATTGGTTGACTCTATTAGTGGGGTTATTACAGTGGTCATCTGTTGAGTTAGCATATGGACCATCTCATGGTTACTTTCATTAATCTGTCGTCTGATATTATTCAGGGTTATGTTCGTGTTCCCTAAAGGAATCGAAGACAAATCTTTGGGTAGATTAAAGAAAACTGGCACTATTAGAAATTTGGGTTTTAGAGACCGATTTATTTCGGTCTCTGTAGAGACTGATTAAAAAACAAAAATCTAATTTGTTACTGAAGTAAAATCGGTCTCTAATTTAGTCTCTAAATTTTTTAGAGACCGATAATTCAGTATATAAATAAAAATATTTACAAAAAAAAAATTAATAGATAGAGACCACAAATTCAGTTGCTAAAAAAATTAAAAAAATAAAAATTTATCTAATTATTAGAGACCGATATTTCGGTCTCTAAACAAAAAAATTTATAAAAAATGAAATAATTAATGACCAAAAATTCAGTTAATAAAAAAAATAAAAAAAGGAAAGTGTTAGAGACCGAAATATCGGTCTCTGAATAAAAAAATTTAGAAAAAAATAAAAAAAATATGTAGCGATTGAAAATGCGGTCGCTGAGCCTTTTCATGTTTTAAGCTTTCTGTCTACCCTTTCTCTTTCCCTTTCCCTTTTTTCTATCCATTTCATTTTGTCCCATTTTTAACCTAGCAGAGCACTTGCCGCTGCTTGTCACCCCTGCCGCCGCTTGTCCTCTCTAGCTCGTTTTCCCTCGCTGTTCTTCCTCACCGTTCTATCTATCAGTGTTCTATCTGTAACCGAAGAAGATGGCTTCACAGGTTTGCAAATCCAGCTCTAGAGCCGCCAAGTCCCTTCTCTCTGCTTCTAAAGGCTCTCGTTTATACTCTGCTAACCTTAACTACCTTTTCTTAATCTCACACTCATTATCATTCTTTTCTTTTCTTTGCGTCTCTTTCCACTCATTCCTGCTGCATACTAGTGATGCTGTCGTTAAGGATCCTTTCATCAATCCGGGTTTTTCAAATATGGCCTCTACCCTTTTGATTTTTTTTTTTGATTTAAAACCAATGATGGGTTATTTTGATATGCTCTAATATGAATGTCTTAGTGATAAAGTTTAATCTTGATGATTATGAGCTTTAATTTGTCACTAATCTGTTAAAGCGTGTCTTGTGGTGGTTTAGTTTGACTTTGGTGATTTTAATGTCTTTGTCTTATGGGTGGGTCTGTTTGATCTCTTCCATACGTTGTTTGTTCCTTAATTTTATCATATTATTATTATTATTATTATTATTATTTAACGATTTTATGGTGGAGCTACTATATTTTAGTGTCGGGTCATCCTAGTGTATCTCTGTTAAATTAATAATTTTGTAGTAGGGATTGTTTTTTTTGGGTATTCATCTGATTATTTAGACAGAACCTTGATTTGTTTTGACTTCAAGCTTGAAAAATTGCTATGTTTCTCATTTATTTGTGGGCTTTGGATGTCTGTATCTTCTTAATGATGAGGAGTAACTATTGTAAATATGCAAATTAAAATTTGAGTTTGTTTGCTTGAGATGACTGAGTTCATATATCATCATCTTTACAGAAGGACACTCGATGCTTGTTCTTGTGCAAGTAATTGTTTCATTCAGCAAAAAAGTGCCTTTTTTTTCTTTAAATTATGGGAGGGCCGGTTCTAGAAGTGGATCCAGAACATGGATTTCAGGAGCTCTCGCTCTTCCTGCTGCAGGTTTGGACAAGATTAACTCTTGAAACAATTCTGCTTTTTGTTTTCACTTTTTTTTTTGCTACTGTTTAAATCCATGAAGACAAACAAATACATATTATATTTGCTATGAATTGCTATATCTTATCATGCATACCAGTTTGCGAACTACTATGTATATATGGTCATATATTTCTCTGTAAGTAAAAGGAGATGATGATTCGGGTGTCAAGATAATAGTAGATAATGTGTGTTTGTTTGAAAAGGAAGAGGAGCCTTGTACCTTGCTTATCTTTTGCATTGTAGCTTCCGGGACCTCTTCTACATCAATTGCCCTGTACTGTAGCAGAGTCTGGGGATAAAATTAAGGTTCTGGATTTTAGTATATAGACTTTATTATTTCCTTTATATCCCCAACATCATAAACGAATTTCAAAACTTCAAACAAGCTTCTAAAGTAATCAATCCATGCTTATTCTTTTAACCTATTCGTGTTAGTTTTTGTTTTTTGACATATTCCTCAACCTCCACCGTGAATTGTGTAACAGTCTAACAGATAAATTAGCTGGAAAAACCATGAATTAACATTTACCATTTTCTTATTCAGTTTGCCATGTATACCAATCTTCCTACAAGATTGCATAAATCACACTACATCAGTTTATCAAAGTAGTTTAAACTAGTTAACTTTGAAGTTTGAACAAAGTCTCAACGGTTTGCTTTATGCTATGAATATTAAATTTGTCGGTGGGTTCTCAATGTTGCACAATATTATAGTTTGCATCCTTTAACCATATATTCAACTCCTAATTTTTTTTCTATTTTTTTCTTCTGATATGTCATGTAGCCTACATGGTGCAAGATCAAGAGGTGCATGCTACTGAGGTACGCTTAACTTTTCTCTAACAGCATCTATATGTCTTCTGATATGTCATGTAGCCTACATGGTGCAAGATCAAGAGGTGCATGCTGCTGAGGTACACTTGTGTAGAAGTTTGGATACTAATTTGTGTTTATTCATTTATTTATACTAGTAGTAGTATTTGATGGTTGTGGACATTGTAACATCTCAGATAACATGTTAGGCAGTAACTTCCATGTAATCATGATGCATTTAGTTCCAAAAATCATGCTTAGTTGAGGTATAATAGGTCAAAATGGGATTTTGAGGTATTTTAAGTGTTCTCTTGCTTGAATGTGTTTTCAATGGTTGTTTATAACTTGTTCGTGATGGGAGTTTGAGTTAGAAACTTGGAACTCTTCGTTTGGACCCTTGATGCACAAAATGAGAAAAAAGATATTTCCTTGCTTGATTGAGTTTAAATCTATGATTGATGAGTTGAATTGTGTTTAATGATCCTAATATGATTAGAGACCACGATTAGGGTTGAGAAACACTTAGAATCCATGATTTGAGGATTAGAACTTGGTTAGAAACCAAAATTATGCAAAACCCGAATTATGCAGAAACAGGACAACATCGAGTAGTCTGTGATATTTGTTGCATAACTTGAGATACAGACATCGTGTTGACTTGATTCTAGCTCCATTTGAAAGCTAAAACATAAGGCTTCATGTAGTAAAAATTTCAGAATTATTGAGCAAACCAATTAGTTCCAATTTTGATTTGAAACCAAGCCAAATTCAGCAGAAAAAGTAATCTGGCACCTGTTAAACCAGATTGCATAATTTCTTGCTCCAATGTCGTATTTACATGAAACCAGTGGCATTTGAAAGCTAACACATAAGGCTATTTGACTATTAAATTTCAGAATTTTTGAGTTCTTAGTTTGTTCCCAGTTTCATTTCAAAGTCAGGTCATTTTCGGGTAAAATAGAGAATACCCTGTTTTAGCTTCTGCATAATGTCGCATAACTTTGGCTACATTTATCCAAATGAGGTGAGGTTTATGGCATTTGAAAGATAGGAGGGAAGGCTATATGACTGTAAAATCTCAAAATTTCTACGGTTAGTATGTGCATTTGGCGCACTCATGAAAAATAGCCTTTTTAGGCAAAAATTGAGGTGTTTTTAAGAAAATTTGGACCCTAGAAACTTTAGTAGCTTCTTTAATAGTTAAATGGTATGAAATATGCAAGAGTAAATGGTAAATCTCGGACTGTAGGTTGGGTAGAACATAAGATCTTATAGAGTATAGACAAGTTTGAAATCGAATTTGATGTTATTGTTAAAACTTGCAACAGCTCAGTATAACTTGATGATGTTTTTGGTATACAATACTTGTTTTACAACAATAACAATAAAAGTCTTTTCCAGTTTTCCCACTAGGTGGGTTTGCCCACCATTAAGTGCATATTTGTTCATCTGGATGTGTATGTGATAGTATTTTAGGCAATGTGGCCTTTGAAGAGAGTGAACATTTTGTACAGTAGAAAACAGATAATTAAATATCCATAGCTACCTTTTGCTAGGCATATGCCTATTTGTGAGCCTCTTTTGGTTTAAGAGTTTGATGATAATGCACACGTTCACAAGTATGTTCTTCATGGTCATTCTGTTTTCAATTATACTATGTTTCTCATATGATTTTTTTTCCTGAAAAAACAAAATTCCATGTTATACACAGAGAAGATGTAGCACCTATCGAGGAAAGAAGACACCCTTGGTGAGAATATGGACATCATGACAACCTTACACTTGTTGCTGAGAAAGTCACTAGCTCATGGTGGGCTTGCATGAGGACTCCATAAAGGTGCCAAGTTGGCGGAGGATTGTGATTTCTAAACTATTAACCATTCCCAATGTCTTTAAAGTTAGGAACTCAACTTCAAAATGATCAAAGTAAAACTTTTTATCTCCTATGTAATATTCTAGATCTGCGTGTGTTTTGTTTGTAGCTTTAGTGTATTCTTGAACTCTAAATCAGCTAATTTGTTGGCTTCCAAATTTGCTCTTAAGTAGCTGCCTTAGTTCATGGATACTTTTCATTTTTATGCATTAATTGTGGTTCCTCTAACTCAATTACATTCTTCTTTTATTGTCCAATCTATTGTCTCTTTTTTCCTTTGTAAAATATACAAGTACACATGCACTTGTACTCATAGAAATTTACTTTTAATGTTGAAACTGTCTATACATTGTTTATGTGCATGATATATATTTAAGGAATATATAATTAGATAATTTTCTATTGTAATGTATGCATCATCTTTGTTTGAGACATAATTTTCTGCATATATTTGGTTGTGACCAAAAGCTATCTAGAAGCAAGTGCTTATGTGATGTATGATCATCCTATAAAAACAAAATGATGATTGTAGCTATGATTTACTCAGGAATCTTTCTGCTTGATAATCATTCATTTTTTTTTGTAGTGTTCAATATCCTGTTGGTGACTTTGAAGCTATGGTTGATGTATTCATGAGTTCTTATTGTATCCGTGCATATATTTTGACCCCGAATGGTTTATAGTTGACAAGAGATCAAGCTTATTTCCTAGAGATTAGAGTATTTCTATGTTGGCCACAAACTCCTAATATATATAGTTATGGGCACCTCCGGTATATCTCTTTCTCTCTGCTGGTTGATTTACCTTCATAAGAAGTTATTATTATTATTATTATTATTATTATCATTGAATTTGATTGCAGGTGGTGGCTGGGATAAATTCAAGTTGCACTGTGTTTATAAACATGCGTATGAAGTAACTGGAAAATGAACATATGTATATTTAAAGATATGTATATTTTCTTATTTTATGAGATTATAGAAGTTTTCGAATTACTGACTGTTATATTTTGTGTGCTGAGTTCAAGGATGCACTGCAAGAGGTATTTTCTTCTTGCTGAATGAATAATATAGTTGCGGATAAACTAAAGTTTAACTTGTGAAGTGTTTAGTATGCTATCTAATTTATTACTCTCCATATATCTGATGAATTTAATTTGATAAACCTTGCTACATTGTAAAGTATGTTAGCTTAGTTTGTTAATAAGGATTTATGTTGCTTATACACTAGATACTGGAAATCCTATAGCCTTGAGGATTTTTGTTAATACTGGAACTCTATAATAATTCCCTTCTAGCAATTTTTTATTTTTTTATTTTTTTATATATAGAGACCGATTTAGTGACCGATTTTATAAAATATATAATATATTTAGCCTTTTAAAGACTGATTTAGAGACTGATAAATCGGTCTCTAGTTTAAAGACGGAGTTAGCAACCGATTTTGTATAATATATAATATATTCATGTTTTTTAAAACCAATTTAGAGACGAATTTAAAGATTGATTTAGAGACCGATTTATCGGTCTCTAAAAAATTAGTCTCTAAATCGGTCTCTAATATGGTTTTTTAAGTATAATTGACCGAAAATTATCGACTGATTTAGAGACCGAAAAAATCAGTCTCTATTAAATCGGTCTCTAAACCGGTCTCTAATATTTAGAGATGAGGCTTTTAGAGACCGATTTAATCGGTCTCTAACTATTTTAGAGACTGATTTCCTTGATTTAGAGACCGAAAAATCGGTCTCTAAAACCCAAATTTCTAGTAGTGTGGTG
The DNA here is from genome assembly GCA_029884595.1 of Ormosia semicastrata. NCBI lineage: Eukaryota > Viridiplantae > Streptophyta > Magnoliopsida > Fabales > Fabaceae > Ormosia > Ormosia semicastrata. The sequence continues at coordinate 73,803,205 of JAQQTO010000061.1, forward strand.
TTCCCATGTTCAACCTATCAGTTTGATTTGTATTAGTTCCTACACCTTGGCCATTAACACTTACCACTTGGTTTCTTGGTGAAACATTAGTATTGAACTTGTGTATGTGGCTTGGGCAGTGCCTATATTTTGCATAATATTTTGGGGGTTAAAACTAGGAGGCAACCCATATAAGGGTGCAGTCCTATTCATCCTAAGAGTTCTATTTTCTAAGTTAGAAATAGGGAGCCCTGTGATTTCCCTAATCACAGGATCCAAAGGTAGTGGCAAAGTTGTATAGACTATGGTTTCTCTACCGCGATTGGCTCCACTATTCCCTAACTGGGGGTTTTGAGCACTCATTGATGTATTATCAGACATTTTTGGACCTATTTTATCACTTCGTAATTGCATAAAGAAATGAAGTTCTTCTAACTACTAGTCTTTCGACTAGTTCCACTAGGCGTGCCAATTTGTTTATGATAAACTTTTGTCAAAGGACAAATTTGATTCTGGATCTCAATTCGGGGAAGGGAATTGTTTCCTCTTTGGATTCTCTAGTTCCCATATTGATCTTTAGACAAGAACGTATTTTGAATGAAACACAAGATTGTGTAAATCGTAATTGAGATATTAATGTAAAGGAAGTATCTTAGTAAAATTATGACAAATAAAGGAATCAATGAGAAAATGATTGAAAGAACTATTTTGAAAAAGTAAAGTTGTGATTCACATTGACTCAAGAAATGATTTTGATGATAACAAAGCAAAGAAAGGAAGGCAAATGCACAAGACAATCCCAAAGAGCATCAAGTCTAGAATATAGACTTTAGATCTTGTGTAAAGGTAGTTGAAGGATTCACATTAAGCTCATAAAATGTTTTCTTACTCAAATCAAATACGTTTTGCAAAATAAGGATTTAAATCTGTTAAGATGGCTTTTAAAATTAGGCAAAATGTTCTTGAAAACCTCTTTGAAATCTATCTTGAGAAAACCCTTCACAGGAGCTAAAAGACTAAGGCTCCTAACCGATTAGTATAGCCATCTAATCAGTTATTTGATTTCACAGAAGCCAAACAATTAAGTTCCTAATTGATTAGGAAATGCTCCTAACCGGTTATTCTATTTCACAGAAGTCAAGTAAGTAAGTTCCTAACCGATTAAGGAATGCTCCTAACTGGTTATTCCAATTTACAGAAGCCAAAATCTAAAGACCCTGATCGATTAGCAATCTCTTGTAATCGGTTAGGAGATGTATTTGGATTCAGTTCTTGACTCCTAACAGATTAGGAAAAAGTCCTAAATCAGTTATCTGGGCAACTAGAACTTACATTCAACAGCTATATTAAAGAGCATTTAATGCTCTCAACTACCCCAACGGCTCTTAATTGCTTTTAGCTATAAATTTAAGGTGTTGGGCATTTATGAATGGTTAAAGAAACTAAGAGAAACAATTTGAAAACCATTTTCTAAGCATTGAATACTTGATTTTGACTTCCCTTTGATCATACTCTGTTTTGAGCTTAGAACGTGTGAATCTTCAATATCGATAACCTTCAATTTGTATTATCCACTCTAAAGAGAGAGTTTCATTTCTTCTATATCTTGTTTAATTTATAAAAGAGGGTGAGACATCCTTCAAAGCTTTGTAAGGGTGAGGCATCCCTCGTTTGAAGAGGCTCAAGCTACAAAGGGTGAGGTATCCCAAGGTGGTGCTGAGTGCTCTAATTTGTAAAAGTTATAAGCACCTGATTCAAGCTTAAAATTTAGTGAAAAATCTCGAGTGATTACTTGAGGACTAGATGTAAGCCATAAGCGGATTGGTGGCCGAACTAGGATAAAACTTGGTATTTGTTTTCTCTAAACTCTGCTCTTTACTTTGAGCACTATTTTATTAGTTTATCTGAATTCTATTTCTCTTGGTTAATTCATTTAAGAGTGAAAAGTTTATATCTCCTCTATCTATTCATCTCTAACAAATAATAGTTTCAATGAAAATAAGAATTCAAGTATTTTTGCGAAAAATTTGCAAACTTATTTTATAAACTCAATTCACCCCCCTCTTGAGTATTGGGGCCACTTGGTAACAAGTGGTATCAGAGCTAAACTCTGGTGTAAAGAGCTTAGCATCTTCAAGAGAAGTGATGACTTCAAATGATTTTTTAAATGAAGGTTCTTCTATTAATCGACCTCCCTATTTCAATGGTGATGATTATGCCTATTGGAAAGAAAGAATGAAAATTTTTATTGAAGCTATTGATATTAATGTGTGGGATGCGGTTGAAAATGGCGCCTTTATTCCCACACGTATAATTGACAGTGTAAGAACTAACACACCTAGAAGTGAATGAGCGGATGAAGACAAAAAGAAGGTTCAATACAACTTGAGAGCCAAGAACATCATTACCACATCCTTGGGGTATGATGAATTCTTTAGGGTATCAAATTGTAGGACCATCTAAGAAATGTGGGATACCTTACAAGTAACTTATGAGGGCACAAGTGAGGTAAAAAGATCAAGAATAAACACTGTCACTCATGAATATGAATTATTTAGAATGAATTAAGGAGAAAGCATTCAAGAAATACAAAAAAAGTTTACACATATTATAAATCATCTTGCTTTATTGGAAAAAAATTTTCTTAATAAAGATCTTATTAACAAAGTCTTGAGATGTTTGAGTAGGAATTGGTAACCCAAGGTGACGGCTATTACGGAATCAAGAAATTTATCAATAATGACCTTGACCACCTTATTCGGGAAGCTCCAAGAGCATGAATTGGAGCTAAATAGGCTCAATCAAAGTGAGGAGCATGACAAGAAAAAGAAGGGGATTGTACTCAAGGCTGTAACACCCCAAATTTTGTATCTCTTAAATAGTAATTTTGACAGTTAACAGAATTTTATTGTTTAGTAATTTCTAGATACTGTAAAATTATTTTATTTATTCCGTCAGCATATTTGATCGTTTTGAGTGATTTACTCTGTGTCAGGAAAATAATAATTTTCGGACCGAGGAAAATCTTTCTGTATTTATTTCTCTTGACTGTTAATTATTTTGAACAATCTGACTTGATTTTCATACGTTTTCTAATATTTATGATTTTTGTGGATGATTATAAATTTTTTTGACTATATGTGGGTCCAGGTGGTCCTAGATGGGCCCAAGTGACCTTACGTGGGCCTAGGTGGGTCCCACAAAGTGAAAATTTTTCTACGCATAGAAAACTTTGTACGGTTTAGACGGAGACAGGGGATCTTACTAAACCTGAATCCGGAAACAGTTTTAGAAATTTTCTTGTTTTGTGTTTGGCACTGTATTTAATTATCGGGCGATAAAAATACAGTAAATATATTCTTTCGTGGGGTTTTTAATAGATAAAAATAGAAATTATCTTGCTTAAGTCAATATTGGTGGTTTGGATATCCACCATTGATTTATTTAACGGTGAAGACTTGATCTTGATTTAATTAACGGTTAAGAAATAAATTTAATAAAGAAGCATTGGATAATCACCATTGATTTAATCAATAGTGTGAGAATAAACTTAGTTAGGCAAGCTTCAATATCAACCGTAGATTTAATCAACGGTGTAAATTTGATTATATAAAGTGACCATTTACAACCATTGGATGAAGAATTAATCAAAGGTGGAGATTTAGTCTTCTAAAAAGGCTATGACTAATTATAACCCTTGGATTTAAAGTTTGAAGGAGCGATCTTGACCCTTTATTTTGGAGACACATCTAATGGCTAGAATTTAAAGGAAAAAGATCTAATGGCCTAGATTAAGTCTCCTAAAAATCAAAAGTCTACCTAAATCCTAACCATTGAATTAATCAATGGTTAGAAATGCTTCAAATAATGGCATGAAAAGATGACAACTTTGCATGCATTATGAAGAGGGGGGATGGTTGGAGATGCTTGGAAAGGAAGAGACAAATTGGAGTAGCCTTTTTAGGCCAAAGAAAAAGATGACAAAGTGGAAGGCCATGTGTTTTAAGTGTGAACCCAAAATGGGATATTATTTCAAGTAAAACTCTTCAAACTCTCCAACACTCACATGGCAGCCCACTCACTTTGTGCATGCATTTTCACTTTTCTCTCTCACCCAAAAAGCTTCCATCTTATTCTCTCAAAATTCCAAGAACAAAGCAACCATTCCTTCCTTCCTTTTTCTCTCCATAGGTTCGGCCTCCTCACCCAAAAACACCTTCCATCACTTTTAATTTCATCCAACCATAGATCTTGAATCTATATGATATTCTAAGCAACTTTCATGTTGGAGACTTTCTCTAAATCATTCATCTTCATGGACTTCCTTCAAGATCAAAGTTATTGGGTTTTTGAGGTGAAGTATAAGAAGACTTCATTTCTTCTCTTCTTTTTCATGATCTAAACCATGTTTGATCCATGGTTCCTCTTAATCAAGCTTAGTATACTAATTTTTATATATTTTGTTTTGTATTTGAGAAGCCCTTGGTGGTAAAGGACTTGGAAAAAGAAGCAAAACAAGGAGTTTTTGAGGATCTTCAAGAGGTAAGAGGGAGATTCATCTCACCAACCAAGTATGGTGGTGAGAGATGTATATTTGATGGATGGTGAATCCATGTGAGGATTCCAATCCATGGTCATGTAATAATTAATTTTATGTTTATGAGCTTTAATTTATTTTCTTATGCTTTGATTATTTTTGTCTATGCTTAATATGCTTTGCATGATTTTATGGCTTTGATAGTATACTTATAATATGCATGATGAGTATATGGCATGTTTGTGATATTTATGATGAAATATATATATGTATGCCATGATGTGTGGATGGAAAGAAAACTAATCTTGGTCCCAATGGCCAAGGAAGAGTTACGATTTTGATGCCCTTGATTTGGGTCAATGTGAAAAATTTTCAAGAACAAGGAAATTAAATTTTGATCCCTAGAATAATGAGAATTTCGATCAAGACAACTCAAAATAGGTGTTCACAAATTTATATTTTCATGAATGATGAAAATGAATGTTTAGAAAAATAAGGAAAATAAACAAAGAATTTATTTTCCAAAGAGTACAAGAACATGGTTTTTGGAGAATTTTTATTGATTTATTTTGTGTAAAAAGTTTCAAAGTGTTTTACAAAACATGATATTTAAATGAAAATAACAATGATGATTTTAAGAATTAGCAAAGAAAGTGAAAAAAGATTTGCAAAGAAAGTGAAAAAGGATTTGTAAAGAAAATGAAAAATGAATTTGAACAAATGGGTTTGGTTTTATAACCATAAGTCCTTCGGTTTTGAAAATAAAATTTTAATGGTTTTGTTTGTGTAAAATCATATCAATTTAGAAGGAAAAATGTTTTGATAATTTTCAATAGTCATGTCCACATTTTCGAAGGTTTGTAATGCATTGATTTTAATGAAACAAAGTGATTTTTCAAGTGAAAATATAATTAATTTAATACAAAAAATTTGAAAAGGGAATCAGAGTATTTTAGCACTTGAGAAATGATTTGGGAAAAATGGAGAATATAATGGTATTATGAAAATCTACTAACATATAACTTATTTTTGAGTTTTGAAGTACGTTAGAAAATGTTAAGTTTTGAAACATTGATGGAAAGGTAATTTTGTGGATTATATTTGAAAAAGAATTTCTTGAGTAAAGAAACGTGAAAAAAGATTTTCTTGAGTAAGAAAATGTGAAAAATGAAATACAAAGTCATAATATTTTGAGAAAAGATGAAATGGAATTTTTGAAGGTTGAGAAATATTTTTCGTAATAGAATTGTGTTGAAAAATGATTTACGTATCTTAAAAACATAATTTTTAAAATACATGATTTGAAATACTGATAAAATATTTCTAAGTGTTTGAAAATATAGTAAAATATTTTTACGCGATTTGAAAAATGTTAAAATATTTCTACGCGATTTGGAAAGCGTTTAAATATTTTACACTATTGAAAATATTATTGAAAAATCACTACATTGATTAAATAATGATAGAATATTTTTACATAATTGTGAAAATGATGAGAAAATCTTATGTGATTTGGAAAGTGTTTTAAATATTTTGAGAATGATGGAAAATGATTTACGCAACTTAAAAGAATGATTTTTAAGTTATGCGATTTTGAAAACGGTGAAAAATCGTTACGCAATTTGAGAAACGTATATTTTTATGTGATTGAGAAAAACATTGAAAAATTAAATATGTGATTTAAAAGTGCAATGAAGTGTTGCAGTATTTTGAAAATATAATGAAATGTTACAAAATTTTAAAACGTAAAAGAAGTGTCATGCTATTGTGAAAATATAATGAAACGTTTTGGAATTGTGAAAGCGTAATGTAAATGTTTTGGAATTGTGAAAATAAAATGGAAATGTTGCGTAATTTTGTGAAAATACGACGAAAGAGTTTTATAACTATGAAAATGTGATAATATGATTTTCCTGTTGAAAATACAGTATAAATACTATAGAACCAGTATATGGATGCTGTGTGAGAAAATGACATGTTTTGCCTATGATTGGCATTTGGTGCATTATACATGCATTGGAAAAATATGTCTGTGATTGGATTTGGTGCATTATACGTGCATTGGAAAAATATGCGTTGAAGCATATGATTACATTGAACAAATGAAATTGAAAAGATTTGGCCCTTTGGGGTTGGACTTGCACTGATATATTCGTGCATTGTATAAAATATAGCTAATAGCTATTATGGCCTTGTGGTTGAAGAGGGAATGAGAATTGATAGTGAGGTCTATGATGGATCTTGGGGCGTCGAGTCAGTAGCGGTCGACCAGTGGACGCTTTAGTACCCTGTGCCACTTGGCGATGCAGTCCGTTGCAACACATTAACGATACCCGACAAGAACACGATTCTTTTCAACGACTGGAAGATTGTCTTTGGGCTAAGGCTGACAATTAACCAGAGCATTCTTCTCGAAATTTTGAAAACCTCCATGGAGTTGTTTTTGATAAACTGAGTCTTTGTGCATATGCATAAATCTGAGCATTTATATCTGTATGATATATTAATTGAGGAATATTAGTTATGACAATTGTTTGGAATACTTGGATGATGATGATGATAATGTTGAGGGCATTATCATAATTATTGTTTATGATAATTGAATTGATAAATGATTGGATGATGATAGTTGATTAATGTTGATGACATAATCATAATTGTGGTATGGTCTATCTATTTGATATTGTTGTTTGTGTTATCTCTGTGCTACCATGTTGGTATTGGTGTAGGTGATCTCACCTCTTTGTTATATTGTTTTTCTTTGTCTGTATTGTTAAAATTATACAGTAGAAGGAATGAGTTGTCTTAGACATAACGAGTAGTAAATACTCAAAGATTGATGGAAACATTGAAAAGTGGCTGTCTCAAGTTCGAAGATGTGCCGGGTAGATGAGGAGTAAAGTTCTGATGCATCAAGTTGATACAAGAGAAGGAAAGAGTATGTTAAGATTTAATGTTAGTGTTGTACCGTGCTGTTAAGTAGGACCCCATGGGGTTTACTACTGTTAAAAAAAAATAAGTCTGTTAATTTTATATTTCTCTTTAAATTGTGATATTAATTAGTGTCAATATTGCATAATGAATAGTTGGAATATGATTTTCAATATTATCTAATATTTTTAGTAAATTTACGTTTCAGTAAAGAAGAAATTTTGAAACCCATCTTTTATAACTCAAACTTTGTGCAAACTTCTTTTCAGATTATGAGTGGGGAGTTGGAAATATGATGCCCTAAGGAGGGTGTTACAAAGGCCACCTCATCTACAATGGAAGAAAATGATGAATATGATGGAGATGGCATAGAAAATCTAGAGCTAAATGAGAAGAATCTTAGTCTCCTTGTGAGGATATTTGGAAAATTCCTAAAGAAAAATAGATTTCAAAGAAGAGCACATTTTCCTCAAAAGAAAATATATCACAAAGGGGAAAGAAACTCATCCACTCTAATATGTTATGAATGTGGAAAATCGGGACACATGAAGATGGAATGTCCCGTGTACCTCAAGAAGGCGGATAAGTTTAAGAAAAGACCTTCCAAAGAAAAGAAAGGAAGAAGAGCATATATTGCATGGAAAGATAATGATATAGACTCCTCCGATAGCTCGGAAAAAGAAGAAGCTCATCTTTGTCTCATGGCTCAAGGGAAAGAATGTGAAGAGAGTGACACCGAGGTAATATCTTCTAACTTAGATTCTTCACCTTCTTATAATGAATTACAAGATGATTTTCAAGAATTGCATGATGAATCTATAAGGCTCATAAAAATGATTTTATCTTCTAACAAAATAATCTCCTTATTGGTAAACAAAGTTCCTATTTTAAACAAGAAGATTAATGAGCTTAAGATTGAAAATGAGACCTTAGGACTTACTGATGCTAACTCATTATACATGACTTACTCTTCACTTGATAATGCATTTATTCAATCATCTTGCTCATCATGTAATTCATTTGAAAAGGAGGTTGAGGATTTGAAAAATACTCTTGCAAAATTTACCTTTGGAAGAGACAATTTAAATGTATTTTTCAAAAAGTCGATTTAGGATATAATCCAAATAACCATCAAAAGTCTTATAAGAATTTCTTTGTTTCCTTAAGTACATCAAGTAGTCCCTTTATCAAATGCTTTCATTGTGGTAAGAAAGGGTATAGTGCATCAACATATAATATAAGAAATAATATCAACACCAAGATTGGAACTAAGAGGGCTTGGGTCCCTAAGGGCACCTTGCCCAATGCTAACACACAAGGATCCAAGAGAATTTGAGTACCAAAGGTTAAAATCTAAACATATGTTGTAGGTATGTTTGAAAACCAAAAGTTCAAGTTGGTATCTTGATAGTGGTTGCTCCAAGCACATAACCAGTGATGGCTCCAAGTTTTCCTTCCTTGTCCCCAAGAAGAGTGGTCACGTGACATATGGTGACAACAACAAAGGGAAGATTCTTGGAGTTAGTAAAGTTGGTAAGATCCCTTCCTCAAACATAACTTGCTTAACATTAGTCAATTGTGTGACAAGGGCAATAGAGTGATATTTGATTCTAATTGTTGCATAATTGAGGGTAAAGATGATAAACATATCAAGTTTGTTGGTCATAGGGTCAATAATATATATATGATTAGCCTTGATAACATATCTTCAAATAATGCTAAATGCTTTATGAGTAAAGAAAATGATTCATAGTTATGGCATAGAAGAATTGCTCATATTCACATGGATCATTTAAACAAGTTAGTTTCTAAAGAACTAGTAATTAGTCTTCCAAAGCTCAAATTTAAAAAAGATAAACTTTGTGATGCATGTCAAAAGGGAAAATAAGTAAATGTCTCTTTTAAAGCTAAAAATGTGATTTCAACTTCTAGACCTTTACAACTTTTACACATGGATCTTTTTGGTCCCTCTAGAACTACGAGCTTTGGTGGGAATTACTATGCATTAGTGATTGTTGATGATTTCTCTAATTTTACATGGATATTATTCTTGTCTCACAAAAATGACGCTTTTCAATCTTTCAAAAAGCTTGCCAAAGTTATCCAAAACGAAAAAAGTTTTTGTATTGCATCCATAAGAAGTGACCGTGGTAGGGAATTTGAAAAACATGAATTTGAAACCTATTGTGATAAACATGGCATTGAGCATAACTTTTCTGCACCTAGAACACCATAACAAAATGGTGTTGTAGAAAGGAAAAATCGATCTTTAGAAGAAATGACAAGAACTGTGCTCAATGAGGGCAACCTTCCTAAGTATTTTTGGGCGGATGCGGTTAACACCGCTTGTTATGTTATGAACAGGGCCCTAATAAGGCCAATTTTAAAGAAAACCCCCTATGAATTGTACAAAGGAAAGAAACTAAATATTTTACACTTTCATGTCTTTGAATATAAATGCTTTGTTTTAAATAATAGAAATGATAACTTAAGAAAGTTTGATGCAAAATCTGATGAGGGGATATTTCTTAGATATTCTATACATAGTAAGGCCTTTAGAGTTTATAATAAACGAACTATGACCATAGAAGAGTCCATACATGTTACTTTTGATGAAACTAACCAAAATGAGCCGAGAAAGGAGCTTGTTGATGATGTTGCAGAAATCTTGGCAAGAACAAACTTGAAGAATCAAGAGAAAGAACCCAAGAAGTAAGAAGAGAGACCCTTTGATCACTCTTGGCAAAAGGATTTAGAAATCATGGATTTACCCAAAGAATGGAGGACATCAAGATATCATCCTCTCGACAAGGTGATAGGTGATGTATCAAAAGGGGTAATTACTCGAAACTCTCTTAGAGATGCATGTAATCATTTGGCTTTTGTCTCTCAAGTTGAACCTAAAGACATAAATAAGGCCATTAATGATGAACATTGGATCTTGGCCATGTAAGATGAACTAAACCAATTTGAGAGAAATCAAGTTTGAGAATTAGTTCCAAGGCCCAATGATCATCTTATAATTGGCACCAAATGGGTCTTTAGAAACAAACTTGATGAAATGGGCTTAATAACAAGGAACAAAGCTAGACTTATTGCTAAAGGTTATAATCAAGAAGAAGGAATAGATTATAAGGAAACATATGCTCCCGTAGCTAGATTAGAGGCCATTAGAATGCTACTTGCATATGCATACATCATGGATTTCAAGCTTTACCAAATGGATGTTAAAAGTACTTTTTAAAATAGTTTTATACAAGAAGAGGTGTATATGGAACAACCTCCTAGTTTTGAAGATTTTGAACTGCCCAACCATGTTTTTAAACTGAAAAAGGCCTTGTATGGCTTGAAACAAGCTTTTAGAGCTTGGTATGAAATGTTAAGCAAGTTTCTTTTAGAAAAAAGGCTTCTCTAGGGGAAAGGTTGACATTACCCTTTTCATCAAGCATAAAAAATATGACATATTTCTTGTGTAAATATATGTTGATGATCTAATATTTGGTGCTACTAATAACTCTCTTTGTAAAGAATTTGCTAACACCATGCAAAGTGAGTTTGAGATGTCCATGATGGGTGAACTCAACTTCTTCCTTGGTCTCGAAATCAAGCAAACGAAGGATGAGACTTTCATAAATTAGTCCAAATATTGCAAGGAGTTGCTCAAGAAGTTTGGAATGGAAGGTGCTAAGCAAATGACTACACCAATGGGCACTTCTTGTTACTTGGACAAAGATGAAGGAGGTAAATCTATAGAAATTATAAAATATAGAGGTATGATTGGCTCACTCCTTTATCTTATAGCAAGAAGGCTAGGTACTATGTTTAGTGTATGCATGTGTGCTAGATATCAAGCAAATCCTAAAGAATCTCACTTATGTGCTGTAAAACGAATGATGAAATACCTAATAGATACTTCACAAATGGGTTTATGGTATCCTAAGGGTGCCTCATGTAGCCTAATTGGGTATTCCGACTCTGATTTTGCTGGATGCAAAATGGATAGGAAGAGCACTAGTGTGACATGTTACTTGCTTGGAAGCTCATTAGTTTCTTGGCATAGCAAGAAACAAAACAGTGTGACATTGTCAACAACTAAAGCTGAATATGTTGTAGTTGGGAGTTGTTGTGTTGAAATCCTTTGGATGAAGCAATAACTTCTAGACTATGGTCTTGAATTGGACCACATCCTTTAAGGTGTGATAACATAAGTGCAATCAATTTATCCAAAAATCCCATTTTGTACTCTAGAACAAAGCATATTGAGATTAGGCATTATTTCATAAGGGATCATGTTCAAAAAGGTGATTGCTTACTTGAATTTGTTGAAACCACTAAGCAACTAGCTGACATCTTCACTAAACCATTAAACAAAGAAGCATTCTTCAATATAAGAAGAGAACTTGGCATTTTGGATCAATCATGCATCTAATTTTACTGTATCTTATGTGTTTGTGGTGCAACACTTGTCATATTGCTGCATAATGTGGAATGATTGCATAGTTATTTTGTTTTAATCATTTTTAAATCTAATACTGACTTGAGCGTCGGAGTTTCCTCTAAGTTTGTTTTGCAGGTACTTAATCCATGCTTAAGTCTCCCAATTTCCAATAATCAAGTTCCTGATAAAGAAAAATGCTTTCTGGTTCCCTTGAAGAAGAAAATTCTATACTTGAGATGCTTTTATAATGGGTAAAGTTAATGAAAAATGGAACTAATTTAAGATGGCACAAGTGTAACACCCCGAAAATTATTTATTTTATGATAAAAAGTGATTTTATAATATTTGTGATTTTTAGAAATTTTTCTAGATTTTTTCTGAAAACGTCAAATATTTTAATATATTTCTCGTTTTGCATGTGCACTGAGCAGAATTAGTATGACACCCCCAAAATTGTTTATTTCATGATAAATGACCATTTGATAATATTTGTGATTTTTGAGAATTTTTGTGGATTTTTTCAGAAATGTTGAATATTTTAATATATTTCTCATTTTGTGTGCGCGTTAAGCAGAGCAGGTAAAATAAAATATTTTTTCCGAGGCTGGTAAACCTTGAACTGTGGAAATGCCGATAGGGGATCTTACTAAACCCGAGACTGGACACGGTTTACGAGGTTCATGTTTTTTGAGATTTTATCTGATAAATAAAATCGCGGTACGGTCTGTTAAATAAAATTTTTCAGAACGCTTTATTATCTGTTGGATAATAGATACTGGTTTTATGGACTATAGCAATTGTCCATTGGGTAATAACTTGTAGTGAAAATCCTAATCACTTTATCATCTTACCACCTTATCTAAAGGAAATCTACTTTATGTCTAATCAAATTTGCTTTTGAAAATTTAACAAGCTTAACCCTAATTCTAGAGCACACTTTTCCCTCTTCTCTCTCCCCCTTCTACACGGCCATGAGGCCATTTTGAGAGCCAAAAGTGGCTTTTCATTTTATCATTTCCCAATTATAATTTTCAAACTCCAAAAGCTTTCATCATTTTTACTATCAACTTCTCTCTCTACATTTTCTTCTCTCATATTTTCTTTCAAGTTTCTCCTCCTCCTTCTCTCTTTTTCTCCACATGGCCTCACCCTCTTCCATACCCCTTTGGATTGCAAAAATTCAAAGTAACCATATTTTCTTAATCTCCATCACATTCTAAACACCTTTCTAGTTTGAATCTACTTGAAAAGCTTTCATCTTCATCATCTTTTTCAAGCTTCAAAGTTTGAAACTTTAGGGTAAGATTTTTTATTTCTCATCTTCTTTTCTTCATTTTCATTTTAATGGTCTTCATCATGACTATTTATCCTCTTTTCCTCAAGCCTTGGTGTTGATTTGATGAAGTTGTGATTTCTAGGGTTTTGAAGGTGGTTGACCGAAATAATCAAGGAGCAAACAAGGAGATTTCTTTTCTTGATTTCTCTTGGGTAAGAGGGAGATTGTCCACTTCAACCTCTATTGGTAGTGGGAGACTTGTATTGTGTGTCAGTTGTGAGAAACCCTTGTTAGGGTTACTCTTTTTGATGTGTGATTTTGATGACTATGTATTAATTTTGCCTTGTATAATCTAATTGGATGAATATATATATGTATTGATGATCTTGGGTTGGTTTTGATGGATTGGAAAAATGAAATGGAACAAGGGTTCCTTGCCCTCCTTATTGTGGCTCACGGCCATACCCCTTGATTAGGGTGATTATGGTTGAAATTTTGTAATCAAGTTGGAGACATAACTAATCAAGTAAATAACATGTAATAAAGTAAAGAAAAATTTAGGGTTTTTACCCTTGGGAGGCTCACGGCCTCTAGGGCCATTTTAGGGTCCAATCATGTAACTTTATGCAACCTTGGAATTTAAATAATCAAGTGATTAAGTAGTTAATAATGTGATGGAAAGAAATCTATTTGATAACCTAAAGTAATTCTTTAGACCTAAGAAAAGAATAAGAGTGTGTGAGACTTAGAAAACCTTAGAATACTTTTCTAAGTGAGTACAAATAAACTTAAAATAAGGAACTTAACAATCAAGAGAATTCTTCTAAAAAAGGATTTCATAAGAAATGCTAAATTAAAGTGAAACATAGTTAATTGGATAATTAGGAATTAATTAGGGATTCATAAAATGGAAAGAATTAAGAATGAGATCTTATCCTAAAAATTGGAATAATTCTAAGTTAAAGGAAGGACCTGAGTGTAAGTAAGATGTTAAATAACTCAAATTAAATTATCTTAAGAGAAACTTAATGAGAAGAATGTAGAAAATTAAGGTATAATCCCATAATGAACCCTAAAAGTGTAATGTCTTATTGAAATACTTGATGATAATTATTATGGGTCCATGAGTGGGACTAAGAATGTGTTGATGCTTATCTTGGCCAAATTGTGGCATGTTGTGGAAAAGTATGTTATTGCTAAATATACATGAATATGCATTGAGTCATCATGCATTGTGAAAGTCTGATGGACTGTTGTTAAGGTCATGTTGCCTAGGAGATTGAAACACACCTTAGTGCGAGTGCGAGTAGACTAATGTAGATCATAATGTTGACCTTGGGGGCGTCGAGGTGCGGGTGTCTCACAAATGGACAGTGGGGAGCTCCTCTGGGTTGTGGGATAGATCAATGCAAATGCACCGACAATCTAGACCGAGACACTATCCTATATTGCAATCTAATGATGAATGTCTTGTACAATGCCTTGATGTGCACGTTGATAAATTAATAATTTATAGCACTTTGGCCGCAGCAGTCAAGTTATAGACATGTCTCCTGATCTTTTCTCTTCTATGTTTGTGTCTAGCTCCATGGAGTAAGATCTCTGATACTATATGCATGTGCATAGTGAGTCAATATATTATTTGGCATTTAATTCATATGATGAATGGAATTGTTATATTATTGATGTTATAACTTCCTGAATTTATTGAGTTATATAATAATTATTTCTTGATACTGTTTATTATTCTTGTAATGCTATGTGGGCATCCTACGCCATTTTGTTTCTTTACTACCATAATTGGTACTGAATGTAGGATGTCTCACCTCTTTCCTGTATTTCAACATTTTCTGTCTATATTTATGTTTCTCCTAAGACGTCAGCGAAGAGGGTGAAGTACACGAGTTCCCTGGTTTTTTGCCTAACTTTGACTAGTACCTGCTTGATCATAGCGTCCTGCCTGCAAGGCTTTTTGGGTTACGTGAGGCTGACTTTCCTTGGAGGTCTGGACTGTTGGCATATCAAACTAAGTATAGACTGTTGTGTTTATCTCAGAGATGTGACAGTGTCTCTAGCTTGGGGGCATTATGATCCGCCTATTTTTACTTGTAGTGGTCGTTTGCATTTAGAATTCTATTTGCCCATACGAGACATGTGGGGTGAGCTTTACTACTCTCCATAGGAGGATTCATTCCTCTCTACTGCACGAGCCCCTACTTGTAACTCAGTAGCTCCTCAGGGTTTCCTCTGATGAGGAAGACCCTGAGGAGGATTCAGTTACGGTTCCTTCTCTTTCTCTTTAAGGGGCCTGATACTGTAGATGGTCGCTGATGGCCATCTGTATTTTCTTTTTGGGGCTTGATGTCTTATCTTTTGGTGGGCTATATACGTGTAACCATTTTGGGCAGGTAAAGCTTTTTGCTTTTTGTATATTTGGTGATGTAACTAAATGAACATGATATGGTATTTATATATATAGCAAGATGTATGGATGTATGTTTTACTTCTTATGATTAATTTTTGTTATAACCATATACGATTATCTTATCGCAAAAAAAAAAAAAGCATTTGCCAATTTACTTATACGTTCACAACAAGCAACTTTATCTGATATATTATGAACTAGGTCTTAGTTTATACTTTTGTTTTTCGCATTGTAATTAATGGTGTGACGTTCCCTCCTAAAAAAGGGGCGTTACAACAAGTTGATGATATAAGGAGTAAATTCTTGAAGAAGATGTTTTGGCTTTGGAAGTGCAATAATCAGTAGAGGAAAGAAAATCAACTTATGCATTGTATTGAAAATAGCCAACCTCAAAAAGACAAGGGTTAGTATTTTAGAGGCTAAGCTCTCAAGGATTATGTCTATTTTGATAATGGAAATAACCAGTTAGAAGCCTTTCCTAATTGGTTAGTATACAAGGCAGAGGCCAAAATATTTCTGGAAATATCAAGCTAATTGATTAGCTAATTGATCTAATTAGTTATGCAGGCAAAAGAGGCTGTGTTTTGTTTTAAAATTCAAGTAGCTAATCGA
Organism: Ormosia semicastrata; assembly: GCA_029884595.1. Taxonomy (NCBI): domain Eukaryota; kingdom Viridiplantae; phylum Streptophyta; class Magnoliopsida; order Fabales; family Fabaceae; genus Ormosia; species Ormosia semicastrata. Next base: position 73,819,403 of record JAQQTO010000061.1, read on the forward strand.
TTACCCACTTGTCCTAATCGGTTAGTGAAAATAAGTCAGAGACCCTAACATTTCTTACCAACACATCCTAATCGGTTAGCCATCCATTCTTAACCGATTATTATCACAAAACAGAGACTCTCCATTTCTTTTCTTAAGCTTCACTAGTTAGTTAGTCATCCACACCTAATCGGTTATTCCTCTTGACTGAGAGCAACCCTTCCTCCTAATTAAATGAACCAGCCATAGCCTCCACTTTCATTTTTATGGCCCCCATTCCTCTATTTTCATCTTCTTCCTCTTCTTCTCTCAAACACCCACTCTTCTTCACTCACACCCACTCACTCAAACACATTTCCTACTCCAAGTCCACCATAAATCCATCACTAAAACACCATTTCCACCAAAATCCTTCAAATTTCACTGTTCAAAACTTCCACTTGCTTCCAAAATTTTTAACCATTCTTTTTCCAAACCGTGACCTAGCCTCCATATTTTTCAATCATGGCAAGTAGTTCTTCTCACCCCAAGTGCTCTTGCAGCAAAAATCTCAATCTACCCCTGCCAACACCTACTTCACCTCCTGACCAAGACTTTTCAATTAGCCTCAACATTGGAAAGTACTTCTCTCACAATAATCAAATGAAGGCATACATACTACATTTTCATGTGCGATGTCTCATTCAACCTAAGCACATAGATTGGGACTTCTTCGTCAAAGAAGGATTCACATACCTCACAGAGCTCTTATAATTCCATGGGCTGAAAACTCTTGTCGCCACCAACCCCGGGTACTTCTATCTTGAACCCACAAAAGTTTACTTCTGTAATTTAAATATTATTGGTGGAAATCTAGTTTCTGAGTTTAAAAGACATAGAATCATTGTGCAACCAAGTCAGTGGACTCCCCTATTTGGTCACACTTATTCTGGAAACAAACTCCCTGTGGAAAATCATAATTCATGGGAAGATTTTGATCGAGACCAAGCAGTAGCAAATATGCTTCAACCAGGAACTCAAGTGCCAAAATGATCTTTTACTGCTGGTATTCTGAATTTACAGGATCATCTTCTTCACTTCATAGTCACACACATCTTAGTACCAAGGGCAAGCAACTATGCCTTGGTTGAAGAAGAAGACATTTTCTTGATATGGGCACTTAAAAGATGTGTAAAGATCAACTGGCCTTATTACATCATGTATTACATGATAAAAGCTAAAGAAAAGGCAGTTATGGATCTTCCTTATGCCCTATTGGTTGCTTGAATTCTAGACCAATATAAGGTCAACCTAGAGGATGATGGAATTGTGAACACTATGGGTCCCCACAAGTTTGGACTTGCCTTTCTAAATCGCATGCAAGTGAAGAAAATAAATGGCGAATGGATTTATGGTCGTGGACGTGTAGCAATAGCACTACAAGAAGAAATTCCTGCTGCTCCGGCTAATGTGCCTAATGAAGAGGCCCCTGCCACCAATGAGGACCGCATCTTGGAAGCAATTTCAAACATGCAAGTTAGTATTGAAGCTCGCATTGCAGATATGAGAACCTATCAAGAACACAACAAGACAGTCATTTATGACCATTTGAGTTCTATGGAAGATTACCTGGATAGGCTTGAGCGTCACTACCCAGCACCAAAGGATCATGGGGCTTAGGCATAGAGTACCTATTTCACTTATAGCAGTGTTTCTGAACTTATTTACTGTGCTTACAACTATGTTTTGGATATGATGTTTAACTATGACTTAAATGTTTTGGATATTATCTTAGAACCATGGTTTGTTTAACTGGTATCTTGGACATGTTTAACTATGACTTGAATGTTTTTGGATGGTATTGTATAACTTGAATGTATCTGTTTATGAATGGATTACTAAATATGCTGACATTGTGGCTAAATTATTACTGGTTATTTATTCCAAACTACTGGTTATGCACTCCCTCTCATTTTTTTGATCATGACAAAAGGGGGAAAAGGATAGGCTCTTAGTTTTTGAGAAAAGAAAGTTTTTTTTTAATGGCCTTAGAATTCCAAAACAAATGGGGAGCTGTGCATCTCTGATTCAATCACCTCTTGAACAATAAAGGGGGAGTAAGTCTCTAAATTCTGTTATGAATTTCAATTATTATTTGAACTAACATTTTCTCAATAGTTGTTTGTCATCATCAAAAAAAGGGAAAATGTGATTAACATTGACTCAAGAAATGGTTTTGATGATAACAAAGTAAAGAAAGGAAGGCAAATGCACAAGACAATCCCAAAGAGCATCAAGTCTAGAATATAGGCTTTAGATCTTGTGTAAAGGTAGTTGAAGGATTCACACTAAGCTCATAAAATGTTTTTTTACTCAAATCAAATACGTTTTGCAAAATAAGGATTTACATATGTTAAGATGGCTTTTAAGATTAGGCAAAATGCTCTTGAAAACCTTTTTGAAATCTATCTTGAGAAAACCCTTCACAGGAGCTAAAAGACTAAGGCTCCTAACCAATTAGTATTGTAACATCCCGAATTCTGACTATGTTAATAGTAATAACAGAATTACATTGTTTTGTATTTTCTGTATGTTATAAAAATAATTTGACTGTTCTGAGATCATTTTTGATCGTTTTGTGTGATTTGCTCCTGGTCAGGAAAATAATAATTTTTGGGCCTAGGAAATTCTTATCTGATTTATTCGGAGGTGGGGGATCTTACTAAACCCAAATCTGAGTGATATAGAAAAGAATCTTTTAATTTTTAAAATTTATCTGTGAAATAAAAATATTTCACGAATAAATATCGGCTATTTTATTTATAGCAGCTTCTGCTATAATTTATTTAACCCGGTACAGTTTAATTGACAGAAAATGTGCTTAGAATATTTTCTGTAAGCTAAATCAAAACGAACCAATAGGAATCAGTCAAAATAGGTGGCTGGACTTTTGTATCCAATAGGAAGTGATCAAACAAAGGGGCATAGACTTTGTTGTGGACCATCGGATGAAAAGCTTGATTTAGATGCTTTTAATCATAACCGTTGATCAGATCAACAGTGTGAAATGAATCCTGATAAAATCACTAAGTAATATCCACCTTAGATTAGATCAATGGATAGGAAACAAAGTTAAAAATCAAGGGTTAAGATTGAGTCAACGATAGTGGCTGGACTTTTACTTAGTAACTAATTAAACCTAATTAAGTCATCTAAATGGCCTAATTAACAAACTAAGTAAACTAATCTAATTATTAATTAGTTATAATCTAATTACTAATTAGATATCCTAATTTTATTTAGAGGCTATGATATATGCAATTATATATTTAATTAATTAGTTATGTAATTAGAATGTTAATTAAGTGTAATTAGAAAATCTAACCTAATTAATTAGCTATTTAATTAGCATGCAATTAGGTTTCAATTGAAAACAAATTAGGTCCCTAATTCAAGGAGGCCACATGGCCATGCAGCCTTGGGAGGCTTCTCCAAGCTTCTTGAACCATCCTACATGACCAAAAGATGAGCAAGCCATGTGCAATTGCATGTGCACTCAAATTGTGATATTTTGGCTCAAGTAAATCCTTTAATTTTCCTATGCACTCACACGGCAGCCCACTCCCATTGTACTATCAATATTCACTTTTCTCTCTCACCAAAAAGCAAGCATCATTTCCTCTCAAATTTTCCAAGAACTCAAGAACACTTTCCTTTCCTATTTCTCTCTAGGTTTCGGCCCCAACACCCACATACACTATCAATCTTCTATAATTTCTACTCTCATCATTTCCTAAACCTAAACAACCTCCTAAACACTTTTCATTTAGGAAGTTTCATCAAAATCCCACTCTAAGTGCTTCAAAATCCAAGTTTGGTTTACTTTCCTAAAGATAAGCTTTGGTTTTTATGGTTTAAAATTTTGTTTGTGATTTTCTAAACCATGTTTGTTCCATGGTTTATCATTATTAAGCCTTGTTTGTGATTTTACTAATTGTTTTAGAATTGTTAGGGATTTGTTTAAGGCCGCACAAAATTAAGGAGAATGAGAGGAGCTTGAAAGACTTGTCTTCAAGAGGTAAGAGGGAGATTTTACCTCACCAACCAAGTTTTGGTGGTGTGGGGATGGTTGTGTATGGTGAAAAACCCATAAGGGTTTATTCACCTATTGTTCAATGCTTCTTTGATTTTGTTTGTGGTGTTTATGGTTTTATATTTGTGTTTTGCATGTGTGATATATGATTATTGCTTTGATATATGCTTGTATGTATGATTTTGAAAGCATGTAAGTGTATGTATAATTTAGGATGTGAACAACATGATGGAACGATTGTATGAATGCTCCAAAGAGCAATGAGGCTCACGGCCATACTAGGGTTTATAGGACCAAAGTCCTGAAAATGATGGATTCAAATGAGAATGAAGGATTTAAATGAAAAGGAAATGAATTTGGAAAAGTTTGAGTATAGTAAAGCAAAATGATTTTGGAAAAACAATTTGATATAATTAAATAGTAGAGTTATAAAATGAAATGAGGGTCAATACTTGAAGTTTACCGACGTATGGCTCACCCTACGGGTTTTGAAGCGCGTTAGTAAAATTTGAGCTGTAATGTGTGAAGTAAAGGAAAGAAATACTTTTTTGGGGAAATAGTACAATTAGTGATATTTAGAGGGGTCATACCGTAATTTTTTTATAAAAGAGGGACTAAATTATAAATATTATTTAAATAAGGGGTCATTGTATAAATACTTATTTTTAGAGGGGTCATATTGTAAATATTATTTTTAGAAGGGTCATATTACAAGTATTTTATAAAAAAGGGACTATTTCATAAATATAAATTTTATAAAGGGTTATTGTGAAAATATTATTTAAATGAGGACTATAATATAAATATTATGTTTTTGAGGGGCTATTATGCAAATATGGAAAATAAAGTGAATTTTTAGTATTAAATGAGAAAAATAGTAATTTTGATTTAAAATGTATGAAAAATATTTTATGCGATTAAGAAACGTTGAAAAATCGCTATGCGATTTGAAAATGCGACAAAATTGTTACGTGATTGAGAAAATGCGAAAATATGACTACGCGATGAAAATACAGTAATAATACTATTGGGTTAATGTATAAACCCCAAATATGTAATAATATTTGGAAATATGAATAGTACATAGTGCATGCATTGGAAAGGTCCGATGGACTATATGAGGCTAGTTGCCTAGGAGAGACTACACATCTTGAGTGGGTGCGATATGCGTAGTGTAAGTCACTCGTTGACCTTGGGGGCATTGCGGTGTAGGTTGCCTACAATGGGCAGTTGGTAGCTCTTCTGTGCCGTAGGTTAGATCGACGCAACACACCAATGATCCTAACCGATACACTATTCTTAATCAAGATCGATAAAGGCTATGCAATGTTTGAGCAGATGCTACTGACACATCGGAAAGTGTATATGCTAGATGTGCAAGATTGAGCACGTGGTCTGAGGCATGTTGGTACCAACAAATCTTTTCGATCACTCTCTCCGACCTGAGTTTTTAGCTCCATGGAGTAGGAAATTGAGTCTGTGTGCATACATATAGTGATTGAGGGCATTATCGTAATTGTGGTTTATGATAATTGAATTGTTGAATATTTGGTTATTGGTAATGGCATGATTGTAATTATTGTATATCACATGTTTTGTGATGATAATGATGTTAGTGGCATAACTGTAATTATGGTATGATAGTTGTATGAGATATTGTATGTGTTTATCTTCATTGCTACCATACTGGTAATGGAGTAGGTGATCTCACCTCTTTGTATGCTTGTTCTGTATTATATTTATATTTGTAAAGACGTCGAGCAAGAAGTTGAACGAGAAGCTGAGGAGGAGCAGATTCCTGTAGAGGAAGCTAAGTTTTGAGACGATGGAGATGCCTTGTTTCCTTGGCTATATGAGGTTGACGTTTCTTGGAGGAGAGGAGGCGTGGCATGTCGATTTGGATAGAGAGAGTATTTACTACATGGGAGACCTAAATATTAGATTGAGTAGATTACATCTAGGACATCCGTACTTTAGTGTTAACATTTATGTACACCTAGAGTTTCCAATATTTATTAGGCAGTACTGGGGGGCTTACTATCGTACCCCTAGTGAGGTCAGTATTGTGTCATCTGCTCGGACACCTGTCCGTAGGACTTCACGTCAAGCTGGATTCCTATATGCTGAGGAATCTGAGGAGGACCCTCTGAGGGTTCCGCTGTCTAGTAGGACTTGGGCAGTATAATAGTTTAAATTAAAGTTTAAAGTTTAAATGTTTTGAAAGTCTAGTTTGTAATTATTTAAGTATGACAATACTAAGACTTGTGTATGTATATATATGATGTGAATTATTTGATATGATGTTGTAATGTTTTTATTTTCCGCTAAGTTTAATTTATTGTTATTAAGAAATTTTCCAACTCGTATTTCTATTACAAGCACGAATACAAATGAAGGGGTAATTTGGTAACTAAGTAACATGAAATGTGATGCCCTAAGGAGGGTGTTACAAGTATAGCCATCTAATTGGTTATTTGATTTCACAGAAGCCACATAATTAAGTTCCTAACCGATTAGGAAATGCTTTTAACTGGTTATTCTATTTCACAAAAGCCAAGTAAGTAAGTTCCTAACCGATTAAGGAATGCTCCTAACCGGTTATTCTAATTTACAGAAGCCAAAATCTAAAGACCCTAATCGATTAACAATCTCCTGTAATCGGTTAGGAGATGTATTTGGAGTCAATTCTTGACTCCTAACTGATTAAGAAAAAATCCTAATCAGTTATTTGGGCAACTGAACTTAACATTCAACAGCTATATTAAAGAGCATTTAATGTTCTTAACTACCCCAACGGCTCTTAATTGCTTTTAGCTATAAATTTAAGATGTTGGACATATATGAATGGTTAGAGAAACTAAGAGAAACAATTTGAAAACCATTTTCTAAGCATTGAATACTTGATTTTGACTTCCCTTTAATCATACTCTATTTTGAGCTTAGAAACTGTGAATCTTCAATACCGATAAGTTCAATTTGTATTATCCACTCTAAAGAGAGAGTTTCATTTCTTCTATATCTTGTTCAATCTGTAAAAGAGGGCGAGACATCCCTCAAAGCTTTGTAAGGGTGAGGCATCCCTTGTTTGAAGAAGCTCAAGCTACAAAAGGTGAGGTATCCCAAGGTGGTGTTGAGTGCTCCAATTTGTAAAGGTTACAAGCACCTGATTCAAGCTTGGAATTTAGTGAAAAATTTCAAGTGATTGCTTGAGAAATGGACATAAGCCACAAGTGGATAGGTGGCTAAACTAGGATAAAGCTTGGTGTTTGTTTTCTCTAAACTCTACTCTTTACTCTGAGCATTGTTTTATTTCTTTATCTGAATTCTATTTCTCTTGGTTAATTCATTTAAGAGTGAAAAGTTTATATCTCCTCTATCCATTCATCTCTAATAAACAATAGCTTCAATGAAAATAAGAATTTAAGTATTTTGCGAAAGATTTGCGAACTTATTTTATAAACTCAATTCACCCGCGCTTGAGTATTGAGGCCACTTGGTAACAAAAGTTTGCTTTTAAAACTTAAGAAAATAGTAAAAAGAAAACAAATAAATGACATGAAATGTAAATGACAAAGAAATAATGTGTAATGAAGTAAACTTGGCAGGTAATATAAAATGCTAGAATGTAAAGAATAGGAATTAAAACAAAGCGATATAAAAGAACAATGAAAAATAAAGTTGCAAGTATATAAGGAACATGAAAGTAAATCTGAAGGATAGTAAATAAAGCAAGTAAATGAAAGCAATTAAAAAAAACTCAAATGATCTCGAAAGAACCTCTTGATCTGGAGTAGAAAAGAGTTTGTAGTAAAGTAAAGACTTGAAACATAAATGGAACTGAATTTAAAGTTGCATTAAAATTGTAAATGGTATAGAAATGAAATTGGATGGAAACATACTGGACTTGACTTGTGTGTTTTCTCGAGATGTCACTGGGACATGAGAGCGTGAGTACAAATTTTTGTGAGTAATGGATTTTCAACCCTTAAGTGTTTCCATCCTTTTGGTATTTATAGACATTCTAAGTAACTACCTTTTCTACAGGATCTTGACATGTGTCTAAAACAAAGATAACTGCCTAATAGTTATTAGTAATCCTTGTCAAGTAACCACCAGATCTTTGTCTGTAATGCTCATGCTACAAGTAATAGCTTAATTTCTGTCAGCAATCCTTGTATTATCTTGGTCTTGTACTTACAACTGCTGCTAACTTCTATTTCAAATTCAAATCCTCTTTATTTTGAATTCAAACTTGAATCTTCAAACATTTCTGGCTTATGGTCAAGACCCTTTGTTTCTATTTTTAGAAATTTGCTAAGTGTAACTACTCTTTAAGTCTCATGTTTCAAGACTAACTTGAAATTACCATTCTTGATATGAAATCGAAATGACCTTTCCTAATTTCAAATTAAAACTGTCATTTTGATAACTTCGAGTCTTTACTATAACTTCGACTCTAATAAAACTAAAGTCAAAGGTCTCAATGTTCGAGACCTACTCGAAGTCACCACTTATGATATGAAGTCAAAAGTACCATTTCTGATATCAAATCAAAATCAATGTTCAATTCCAACTCGAAGTTATTACTTTTCGATACCAAATTGGAACTACTATTTTAGTAACTTCCAAATCGAAAATATTATTTCGATAACCTTATTACAACTTTAATTCTAATAGAATCATGTAAGTTCTTGAAGTAAGTCTTCAACTACAACTTGAAATAGTCTGAATCGAAAAATGTTATTTTTTATACCAATAATATTACTGTACATTCACATAAAAAATGATGCTATATATTTTATGAAAAGTTTTAAGGTTGCCTTTATAGTTTATACTCTCGACGAATAGTAGAAAGTGAATTTTTCTTTTGCTAGGTGTTTAATAATTTTAACTCGTGATTCGTGAATCAGCAGTGGTCTTTAGTTATAAATTAGATAAAATATTATTAAAAGAAAAAACTCCACATAGAATCACATTTTGGTTTATATTTATTTTATTTTATTTTATTTGTTTATTTATTTATTTATCATCATCTTTTTTTGCTAAAGTTGAAAACCAAGAATTGTAAATGTAATAGTTGGTTTAGTTGCATCCATAAAAAAAAAGTTGGTTTAGTGGTTAATGTGCACATATAATGTGTGTTTAACAGGTTAAGGATACTATTACAAATTTAATTTATGTTTAAATAAGATTTTGGTGGTTATAATTTTTATTCATTTGAGTTTGGGTCTCTAAATTTTTTTTTATTTAAATATTGGCCCTCATACTTTCATTCATTTTGATTTTAGCTCTTAGGAACCAATATTTTGATAAGAGGAAACTTTAAGGACTAATCTTCGTTGAAATATAGGAATCAATACCTTTATGAGTATAAACTATATACACTAAAACTCAAATGAGTAAAAAATATAGGGACTGATATTGTTATTTTTTAGAGAGGAAGACTCTAAATTTTTCTTTTATCAATTGATTGTAAAAAACATAGGAATATATAGGAGAAAACATGACAATAGGTCTGCTACTGAATGTCCTTAATTCCAGTAAAAATCTATTAAATTAAGGAAACAAATCAAAATAGAGAGATTTTTGGAAACAACATTCCTAATCTCTTAATTAAAACTTTGACCTAACAAAAAATGAAACAAAAAGCTTCAATAAGGAAGCTGCAAATAATTACAAAAAACTTAAAGTTTAGATCCTAAACTTTAAGGATTGAGATCAAAATTCAACACTCCCCCTAAAGCTAGTGAATAGATGTTGATCATTCCCAACTTGGACTTCAAATCTTCTAACTTGATTATAGAATGACCTTTTGTTAGGATATCTGCCACTTGGAGATGAGCATGTGTGTAGATCAGGTTTAGAATTGCTAATTCAACTTTTTCCTTGGTAAAATGATGATCTAGTTCCATGTGCATAGTTCTTTCATGACTAACAGGACTTTTTGCAATACTGATTCCAACCAAGTTATCACAAAACACTTTTCATTGGTTTTGTGGTTGAGATCCTTAATTCTTTAAGTAATCTTTTTAGCCATAATCCTTCACATATACTTTGAGCTAAGGCCCTGTACTCTGCTTCGACACTGCTTCTAATGACAACTAATTGCTTTTTACTGCACCATGTTACCAAGTTTCCCCATACATAGGTGTAGTACCTAATAGTTGATTTGCGATCTGTAATAGATCTTGCCCAATTAACATTGAGTAGATTTCAATCCCTTATTTGCCCCTTTATGAAAGAATATTTCTTTACCCAAACTCATCTTCAAGTATCTAAGAATTCTATAAACAACATCCAGGTGTTCTTCATTTGGCTTGTTCATGAGTTGGCTCATGACATTAACTGGAAATGCTATGTTTAGCCTTGTGTGTGACAAGTAAATAAGTTTTCTTAGAAGCCTTTGAGACCTTCTAGTGTCACCAATTGGGCTGTCTTCTTTGGAACCAATTTTATATTTTGGTTCCATTGGAGTATCCTTCAATAAATCAAAGATGTACTTGCATTGAGAGAATACAATACCTGTCTTTGAGTTGGCTTACTCCATTCCAAGGAAATATTTCAATGATTCTAGATCCTTGATTTCAAATTCTTTAGCAAGTACTCTTTTTAAGTTGTCCAATTCCTCTGCATAATCTCCTATTACAATAATATCGTCAACATAAACAAGAAGAATAGCAATCTTTCCACTCAAAGAGAATTTTGTGAACAAAGTATGATAAGCTTGTCCTTGTAAATGACCATGTTTCTTAATTGCCTTAGTGAACTTATCAAATTATGCCCTAGGTGATTGCTTTAGACTGTACAGAGATTTTTGAAGTTTGCAGGCCTTGTTTTTATTGCATTCTGTCTCAAAGCTAGGCAGAATGTCCATGTACACTTCTTCTTCCAAGTCACTATTAAGAAATGAATTCTTCACATCTAATTGATGAAGGGGGTCAATTTTGATTTGATGCTAAAGATAGTAAAACCCGAACAATATTAAGCTTGGCTATGGTGGCAAATGTTTCTTGGTAGTCGATGTCATAAGTCTGAGTAAAACCTTCAAGTCGAGCTTTGTACTAACTAGTGCTTCCTTATGGATTCCATTTGATAGCAAAATTCCACTTGCAACCCATTAGTCGCTTTCCTTCTAGCAAATCTGATAGTTCCTAAGTGACATTCCTTTTTGGAGCATTCATCTTTTCTCATATAGCAACTCTCCATTCTAACTTTTCTAGAGCTTCATGAATATTTTGTGTGATTTCTAAGTTGAATAGATTAGTGACAAATGTTTGATATACAAGAGATAAATGATCATAAAATATAAAAATATATATTGGATGCTTGGTACAAGATCTCACACATTTTCTTAAAGCAATAGGAATACTCAGTTCATCATTTACATCAATCTTAGTTTGAAAAGTGTTACCTGGATTCTCTAGGCTTGGATTTGGATCAGATTTATGGTTTTGTTGCCGAAGAATGCGACCTTCAATGTCCTTTTCAATTTTTTTTCTTTCTTGAGTAAACACTTAGGTTTTTTCGACTTGCATGTTGTGTACTATTAGGAATAAGAGTGTTTGGAACAATTTGAGTATTTGGCTCGATTTCTGGAGATGTTTCAGGGATAGGTGACTTAATTTATGTTTCTATATTTGGCACATTTTTTAGAGGTGTTTGTGAGGAAGGTGTTTCATTGATGGGCTTAAATTCAGGTTAAATTGAGGAATCAAGCCAAAAACTACATTCTTGTGTGACTGAGTTCTCCCCCTGAATGGAAGTGTTTTGATAATATGGTTGATTTTCAAAGAAGGTGACATCCATAGAAGTGTAAATTTTTTTTATTGATATGAAAGTAACACTTGTACCCTTTTTGAGTGGGAGAATACCTAAGAAAAAGACATTTGATAGGTTTTGGGTCAAGTTTGCTTTGTTGTTGTTGGTGTATATGAACAAATGTTGTACACCTAAATACTTTTAAAGGTAAGTTTGAGATGATACGAGTATTTGGATAAGAGAGAAAAAGAGATTTGCAAGGTGTTTGGAACTTTAAGAATCTTGATGACATCCGATTAATGAGATATGTTGCAGTGAGGATTGCCTTGCCCAAAGAATGCTTTGGAACATGGGCAGTGAACATAATAGATCTAACCACTTCTAGAAGGTGTCTATTTTTCTTTCCTCCACTTCGTTCTGTTGAGGAGTGTCAATATGTGAACTTTGATGCACAATGCCTTGACTCATAAGATATTCGCCAAGTATAGAATTTAAATAATCCTTTACATTATCTGATCTAATTATCTTTATTTTAGTCCAGAATTATGTTTGGATCTTGTTGTTGAAATTTTGAAGATAGTGCCCACCTCTAATTTTTCTTTCATCAAGTATACCCATGTAATTCGAGTATGATCATCAACAAATGAAATAAACCACCGAGCTTCAGAGATATTGTTGACTCTAGATGGTCCCCATATATCCCTATAGATCATTGCAAAACGGTAAAAGATTATGTATTTTTGTGAGCGAAAATGGTTTCTTCAATGTTTGGATAGTTGACACACTTCACATTAAAAGAACTCAGGGTTGACATTATTGAATAATAATGGGACCATTCTTTTTTGGTACTAGAAATTATGATGACCTAATCTATAGTGCTATAAAAGGATTGCACTATTATTGTTACATGAAGCTGAGAAGAAAAGACATGACATATAACTTGTAGCCTGAGCTTGTTCTTCAATATTGTTAGAACTGTTAAGGATATAGAGCCATACACATTCCTTAGCATTGCCAATCATCCTCCCCAATTCCAAATCCTAAAATTCATAATGATTTGAGAAGAAATTAGTGACACAATTCAAATCTTTGGAAAGTTTGTTAATGGATAACAAATTACAGGTGAAATTGGGTACTAAAAGAACATAATTTAAGGTCAAATTCTTAGTGATATTTATTGATCATATTCCTGCCACTTTAGATAAAGACCTATTAGCAATTCGAACCATGAGATTTTTAGAACTTGACTTATAGGTATTAAATAATTTAGCATTACTGGTCATATGGTTTAATGCACTAGAGTCTACTATCCAGGAGTTATGTTTCTGCACTTGAGTGTTCATGGCCATAGGAAAATTACCTATTTGAGCAAAAAAACCAGTTCCTAGAGCATTCTCAATAGGAATTGGAGATATTGACTGATGGTTGAACATTTTTTAAAGAAACTCCATTTGCTCCTTGTTGAAAAGTGTGGTTTCAGATGACGATATCTCCTCATTATTGATCATGTAGCCTTTGCTTTTTGATGGCTATCTAAGCATCCAGTTTACTAGTTTTCCATGTACCTTCCAACAAATGTCTTTAGTGTGTCCAGGTTTGCAACACACTTCTCACTAATGTCTCCCTTGTTTCTTTTGCCAATTTTCTTGAGCTTGATATTAAGGATCATATACGACAATAGCAGAATTTTTAGCATCAGGTTAGGGATTTGGAGACCCCATCATCAACTTCTTTCTACTCTCCTCACGATATGCTTCGGAGAAGACTTCTCAAAGTGAATTAAGAGGATTAGTTTCAAGAATTTTATCCTGAACTTTATTAAGATTCTTGCTCAAACTAAGTAGGATTTAGTAGATCATCTTCTTTTCAACAATCTTTTTGTATTTAGTATCATCTGTTAGGCAATCCCAGTTATATGTCTCATACATATCCAATTGCTACCAATATCGAGTGAGGATATTAAAATATTAAATGACGAGCGATCATCTTGACGTAAGTCATGGAGAACACCTTCGATTTCGAAAAGCTCTGATGTATTTTCATTGGCTAAATACGCCTCCTTTTCTGCATCCTAGATTCCTTTTGTAGTTTCATAGAGAAGAAAATTCTCCCTTATGTCATTGTTCATGGAGTTGATTAACCATGACATGACCATGTTGTTTTTAGCCTTCTATTCTTTGTACTTAGGGTCTTTTTTTTCCAGAACTAATGCATCTCTAGTGAAGTAGTCATCCTTTCTCTTGCTACATATGGACATCATGACGGATTGAGACTATTGGATATAATTTTGCCCATTTAGTTTATAACCTATAATGTAAAAATGAGAGTTATCTCGCACTCTATGATTATTTGGAGTGGTGACTACATGGATAGAGGTATATTTTTTGGTAGCCATTCTGGTTGTTGGGCTATATTTGTCATATGGTAGAGATAGTTATTGATACCATGTTGTTTTTTAGAGAGGAAGACTCTGAATTTTTCATATATCAATTGATTGTAAAAGACATAAGAATATATAGGAAAAAACATGGCAAAAGGTCTGCCACTAAATCTCCTTAATTCTAATAAAAAATCCTAAATTAAGGAAACAAATCAAAATAAAGAGATTTTAGGGAATAGTCTAATCTCTTTATTTGAACTTTGACTTTAGAAAAAAGGAAACAAAAAATATAAGATACCTAAACTGTGTGATTTGTAGTCTAATCTACTAATAAATCAGATCCTAAATTATAGGGATTAAGATTAGAATTCAATAGATATCTTACTAATAAGGACCAAATCCCAAATGAATAAAAATATAGGGATTGATACACTAACAACAACAACAACAACCAAAACCTTTTCCATTAAGTGGATTAGCTACATGGATCAAATGACATCACTATTCTGTTAAAGATCAAATCTTCAGAGAGGTCCTTTAGATCTAAATTCTTTCTAATTGAGACTTTTATTGGTTTTCTTGCCACGTGTCTAAATCATATTCTACCATCTTTTCCTCAATAGGTGTCACTTCTACTTTCTATTTAATACATTCATTATTGATCTTATCTTTTCTTGTATAACCACTTATCCAAAGTAGCATTCTCATCTCTGCAACATTTATCTTATGCACTTTTAGGCATTTTATTACCCAACATTCAATACCATAAAGCATCACTGGTCTTATGGTTATGTGGTAAAATTTTCCTTTTATCATGAGAGGTATTTTGTAATACCGTCAATGACATGTTAGACTTATGTATGTGTACAAAAGATAGCATATGACTTGCTTAACATGCATGTTTAGTTTTGTGACAAACTGAGTTTGTTTAGGTACTTCGTTGCAACACAGAAGTTGAAAAGTAGTTTAAAATGACTCAAAAAATGCATAAAATGCTTAGATGAGAGAAATAAATATGAATAATTTATTTCTAAGTCACAAAATGTGTGAAACAATATGTGGTTAAAGTTTTAAGATAATCCGAGTTAGTTTGATATTTTTAAGCATTCTGAGTTTAGTATTTTTAAGCATACTGGTTGTGTGCTTTAATACTAGATTGACTAGTAGTAGATATGAAAAATCATGAAAATGGTAAAACAATAATTTAGATGAATCTTATAATTTATTCTAAAGTTGTTTGAAGTTAGGAGATTTGGTTTCGTGGAATCTAAGTGTTCTTAGCAGATAAGGAAGTTCCAGCAAAATATCAAGGGGTATATTAGTCATTCCCTCATTTCTCTCTCGTTAAAAGTAGCTGCTATTGCAAAACAAAGAAACAAAAAATATAAGAAAAGAAAGAAGAAGGAATCGAAGGAGAGAAAGGAAATGAGAAAAGAAGGAAGAGCAAGGGAAGCTCCAACAGCCAACCTCAAGCTTGAAGGTGGATCATCCATACAAGAGGTAGGGGTGTTCTTCCTTATGCTCAATTTCCTCTCCATCTCTTGTTGTTTATGCATGTATGGTTTGGGGGAAAATAGCTATTTGAGTAAAGATGGTTTTCTTAGCTTGTTCTTGCTTCCAATGATTGAGATTAGTTAGGATGAAGTTTAATCAACTCAAGGGTGTCAATTTTTCACCCAAGAACATCTATGAAACTCATGGAGTTGAAGATAGGAAAAATAGGTTTTTTGATGATTGATCTTTGATCATGAATCTAGATTAGATGGATTAATTAGTGTTTGATGATTCTATCATGTTAGAGATCATGTTTAGGATTGGAAATAACTTATAATTCATGTTTTGGAGATTAGAAATTGATTGGGAATAATTAGAGCAGAAAACCAATTTTTACAGAAGTTTCTAGTGCTGAACGATTAATTGCCCATGCCCAGAGAGCACCAGTGTGCTGAGTGATTAATCACCCAAAAAGTTAGCGAATAATCGCCTAAGCCCAGAGAGTTCAAGAGCTGAGCGTCCAATCACTCAAAAAGTGAGCGACTAGGCGCTTAGACAAGGTATTTTCAAGATTTTTATCTTGATTAAATAGAATTCCCTACTAACTGGGACATTTTATACATGCTTTTTAAAGTGTGTTAAGATGCTATTAGAAATATTTCAAAGAGGAAATAACCATTTAGCATAGATGAGAAAGTTTAGACCTTTGAGCATCCAAGAGTAATGGATTGTTATAGGTAAGTGTCTAGCACCTTAGGCAACTAAGTGTTGCATTAGATATCACTCAAGTTGTGATGATGTGATGCATTAGATGCAAGTATACTAGGTTGGAAGGATAGTATTCACTCTAGTAAGTATGAGACATGTATGAACCTTAGGATATCCAAGAGTAGTGGATTACCTTGAGAAGGTACCTAGACCTTTAAGCAACAAAGTGTTGCATTCACTAACCACTCTTGAACTAGATTCTTTTGAGTGGAGATAGAGTTGTGTGATTAGATCCTAAGTGAGGGGATGTTTGATGTATTGAGTTCTCTAGGCAAGTGGGATCTTGTACATTACTAAATACTTAATAAGATGAATGATGACTATTAAGTTTTTCATATTCAAGAAGTATAGTAGAAATATGTAATAACTCCTCTAATAATAAAGTTGAGTTGAAATTGCAAGATGGGTGGGATTTATTCTCCTTAGATACTAAATCAAGTATAGGAGTTGAAGTCCTTAAGCATTCCATGAGTGAGGAATTGCTAAAATAGGTATTTGGGACCTTAAACACTCTAGTGTAACATAGGTTACTACCAGAGATGTGATAATGAGGAAAGCTAGATACAACCAAGATAAATATTTTATACTTGTCTAGATGTATATATGTAGGAATGGTATAGTAGTATTGATCTTGGTGAGTATCCTTTGATGTTGTGCACAATCATGTAGGCTAAAGGAGATAATGGGAAATCCGAAAGGTTCTTTGAACAAAGGATCAGTCCAAACATCTCGATAGTGCCCAGGCTAAGGGAGATAAGTGGGAAGTCTGTAAAGGTTCTTTTGAGTCTGGATTCAGCCCTAACTTCTTGATAGAGCTAGGATACGTGTAATACGAGATGAACTTTCCCTCTTTTTACCACAGGATAATGTACTAAACTAGTTCCTAGTAGACATCTTAGTTCTTAATTGAGCTAAGTATATATGTAAGATGTTTTGCTTGTTCTTCTAATGTATCGTGACCTAAATGATGTGTACCGTCATTGGCTAAAGGAGGTAATAGGAAAGTCCAAAAATTCTTTTTGGGTAAGGACTAGTACTAAATGCTCAGAGAACCAAAGGTTACAGATAGAGTGAGGATGAATTCTTCTTCCCTACCATAGCGGCAGTACATGGAACATTCAAGTTCCAAGAATAAGCAGGTGTTCTTGGTTTTCAAAATAAAAATCTTCACGTATTTCAAAACAAAACCTTGCACAAGGATATCTTTAGGATATTTCTTAGGCATAATCATATTGCATATCATCCCCATTGCATTTACAGACAGTTGTACAAGCATTGTCTGTTATTATTGATATTTATAGTTGTATGGACGATTGTTTATATCTAACAGTATGTAAGCTATCAGTTTAGACCACACTACAAGGTAGTGTGCAGTTATGAGAATTAGTGGCGAAAACTCCTATGATGGTAGTTATAGAAATTGTTATATTTGTTGTACAATGTTATAGCTAGCTAGTATTGGAATTGCTTTTACTGAGAATTATAATTCTCACCCCATTTGTTCTTCCATGTAAATCCAGGTACAGACCTTGTTAAGGGAATGAAGGCGAAGCATGAACACTAGTATAGTTTTATATGCTTTAGTAAACAAAGCTTATGTATAAGTTTATATTTGCTTTGGATGTTTTAAGAGTTATGTATTACAATATGCCTTTTATGACTGAGGTTGTATATGTATATATATATATATATATATATATATATATATATATATATATATATATATATATATATATATATATATATATGAGTTTATGTATTCGTATTCTCTCAAGACTCTTTATAATTGCTTAATTGTGATTATGAATATATATTATTCATTAGTTATGTAGTAAGTGACACAACTAGTACCATTTATCTCGGTATAACCTGAATATATCTAGATATCTGTATTAGGGTGTTACACATTTTATGTTCACAAATAACACCTTAAGAATTTCTCCACTTCACACACTTAGTTTGAATCCTATGATTTATATCTCTCTCTATTTTTCTATCACTTCATATGATAAATCTAAGATACCTAAACTGTGTGACTTGTAGCATGGTGTGATTTCTATCTTTCACCTCTAAGCCAATGCTAGCGCGCATCTTGATAAACTTACATTTTACATACTCCATTTTACTTTTACTTAAATAGAAGCCATGTGATTCCAAAGCTTCCCTCTATAACTCTAGTTTATCATTTATTCCCTCTCTTAACCCTTCCACTAGGACTATATCATCTCAAAAAACATGCATTGAGGCAATAGCTCTTGGATATATTGAGTAAGAACGTTCAAAACTAAGGTAAAAAGATAAGAGCTCAAGGTTGACACTTGGTATAAACCTATAATTATAGGGAAATCCTCTTTGACCCCACTATGTGTTTGTACACGGGTTTTAGTCCCATCATACATATCATTGATGGTCTGAATGTAAATAACACAAACTCCTTTCTTCTCTAACGCCTTCCACAAGACTTCTATTGGCACCTTATCATAGGCCTTTTCTAGGCCGATGAAATCCATGTGAAAATCTCTTTGTTTCCTCTAATACATCTCCATTAAACCTTGCAAAAAGTATATTACCAAAATCCAAATGGATGAAAAGAATAGGGACGAAAATCTCATTTAAACCTTAAATTTATATTTTGTATGCTTTTATAGACTAAACTACAACAAATCTCCATGATTAATGTGCACATGTAATGTGTGGTTATGCACACATTCAAAAGTTTAAATTTATGCTTTATCAATATTTTTGAAATCAAAATACAATGAACTTCATTATAAATCTTTTATGTTTAGGAGTTTTAAAAAAGATAAAATAATGTGATTGTAAATAATTTTTTCCCAACTAAAAAGTGAATTAATTGAGTCATACAAAAATTAATTTGCACATCCCCTAATTTTCCCTAATTTCAACAATAACAAAATCATGATATGCCTATATAGATTCCTATTTCCTAATACTGTATTACCTTGTTTTTTA
This sequence comes from Ormosia semicastrata, assembly GCA_029884595.1. Taxonomy (NCBI): domain Eukaryota; kingdom Viridiplantae; phylum Streptophyta; class Magnoliopsida; order Fabales; family Fabaceae; genus Ormosia; species Ormosia semicastrata. The sequence goes on from JAQQTO010000061.1 coordinate 73,838,827, forward strand.
TTAAGATAGGTTACATAACATGGTATCCATAATTTGTTGTCTATTTAAAGAACAATCATTCTTTAGTCACATGATTCATTACCTCCTCGTTTGTCTCGAGTGTAATATATGAGCATCTATTAAGGATTTAAGTGAACATTTTGGTAACAATAATGTTCAGTACACATCTTTAGGAGTTACATCTCCTAACATCTACTAAGGAGATATAATCATAATGCAAGTGTGTAGAAATCATATAGTAAAAATTGTATAGATGTAAAGTGATATGTGTGTATGTGTATGTTACTAAAGCATTACTCTTTTGGTAAATTCTGTAACACCCTTTTGGGGATGTCACATTTAACATAAAAAAAAAAAATAAAGGTAAGAAAATTTTTTTTTCGAGTTGTAAAATAAATAATATAACCTGTACATATATTTTGTTTATGAAATGCATGAAGTGCAACTTATCATCGCACTTATACGGCGTAGCATACATATCAATTCACCTATATATTACAGTTGAGCTGTGCAATATCACCATACTTGTAACATACATATATAAAATACTTACCTATATATAATGTACATATGGTTTTGTTGTCAATAGTTATACAAATAATTTACAAATAACTTACAAATAAAGAAAAGACATACCAAAATATTTACAACCACTGTCAGAAGATAAGATACCAGGTTCAAATACAGTACGACACCAAAAAGCAAAAAGTGCCAAAGTGCACATCATGAGTATCTAATCTACTGGGGAATCATTCCTAGATGACTCCTCAGGTGACAGATATCCAGGATGTCTCACAGCAGTTCTACGAGCAGGGGTTCGGGCTGCTCTAAGGACGGGAGTCTGGGATGTAGACACTACACTATTGTCATTGGGAACATAGAAAGGTCCATTCCAATGACGTCAGATCCCTAAAGGCAACTCTAACTGTACATACAAGTCAACAGTGACTACAGGATTAGAATCATATTCCGAACGCAAAGATAAAGTAATAGTCCCCATATACACTACAACATTGTCTTCATCATGAGTGCGCCAGCCTTCTATTCCTCTATGGAACTCTATCCTTACAAAACCTAAGAATCCTGGAGCAGTCATCTTCTGTGAGTCAGTCCAAATGATACGGATGGTCCGAAGGCTCTAAACACTTAGACTGGAAGTCGGTAGATAGTAACTCTTTCTTTGTATGGTATTCACTGCCTATTGCTTGTTCTTCAATCTCTTCATCACAGTCTACATATATATAACATAATAATACAAACAACACATGCAACAACAAAGAGGTAAGACAACCCAATATATCACAAGGGTGGTACATAAGAAAACTACAATACATCAAAAATAACAAGTAATATCAACACAGATAATAATTAATAACAATAACTAATTACGGAAAAGAATAGAACCAATCACGCTAAATTATAAATGAATACACAATAAATATGCCAAAACAAATATGCCAAAACGATAAAATGACTCATTCCTACTCCATGGAGCTACAACACACACATCAATATCAGAGAGAATGATTTGAAAGTTCTAATATCTTGCTTGACCCACTATTGACTTGTCAATACTTTGTGTCTATAGCTTGACTACCCCAACCAGCTATTGCACTGTCAATACTTTGTGTCTATAGCTACTAACAACATCATGGCGTAGTACACAGTCATAACATCGTGTAACTACAGGCAGTAAAATAGTTCTCTCAAAATCCCGATTAAGTATAGTGTTTGTCGAGAACATTGGTGTGTTACCACGTACCACGGCCCAGAAGGAGCTACCTTCTGTCCACATATGGAGTAATGTACACCAATGCCTCCAAGTCCACATCGGAAATGAACACACTACGCTCATCACATCGACAACACGATGTTATTCATCTCGTCAATCAAATCACCAATTCTCAAATTGGCACGACTCAGTGCATGAATAAAACATAAATTTCTAAAACATCCTCAAATTTCAAATATTCGCGAAAATACTATCAATTCTCAATTATTTACGAAAATACTATCAAACCTCCATTATTTACGAAAATGCCCTTAAACTTCAAATATTTATGAAAATGCTCTCAATGGCCAAAATAATTACATAAACGCTCTTAGTGGCAAAAATCTCAAAATACAGTACACTCCTACTTGGCGCACCATATTTTTCTTATAATCAAATTACAAGACGCGGCCACTTGGCGTATTATAACTTTTCACATATCCGAATCCCCACTTTGGCTCAACAGTATAATCTGCTATTTTCGTTTGTGGCATGATAAAGTAAATAAAAAAAATACTTTATTGCATTTTCAAAATATTGACGTTACAGTTTTTATTTTATTTTGTTTTTAATCATTTTTAAATGTCAAAACTTCATGACAAAAATTCTTTTAACATTCTTACTTAATTTAAATTACTTAGAATACAAATTCAGTTATGTTTGGCATGTTGACCAAAATTTATCATAATGTAACTAGGATTAAAAATTTATTTCTCTCATTCTAATACTTAAATATTATTAATTCAACTAAACATCATAATTACTTCTTGAAAATGATTTGAAAACATCTAAAATCCTCTTTTTAGGGTGATGGCCCAAACCTAGGGTGTTGTATTCTTTGGAATACTCATGCATCTCTAGCATTATACTAACATCAACAACATTACAAAGACTTAGCAAATTAAATTAACAATACAAACCCTACATGAAAAATTATTACAACCAACATATAGAAGAATCCTTATGGATTCTACCAACACACATTATTTAATTTTCTCATTACCACTCAAGAATAACTAGGTTATAGTCTTCCCCTTACCTTAAAATGAAGAGAATCCTTCTTTCCTCCTTCTTTGGGAATTTAGTTTTGCCCTTTCAAAAATCTAAGAAAATAAATAAAATTTTCTAAGGGTTACTACTAGAAAAGAAACCATACCATGGATCAATCATGGCTTGGAAGCTTAAAAATGAAAATAGAAAGGAAAAATAATAAGTTTTACCTTTTTAAGAAGAATTTCAAGGTAAGTCTTCAAGCATGCAAATGATGGAATTTGCAAAAACTTCCAACTAGAGATGATCTTGGATGGATGTTTAGAGTTAGAAAAGCAAGGAAAGAAAATTTTTAGGTGGGTGGAAGGTGCACTTGGAAGCTTGACCGAATGGTGCTCCAAGAAAGCCTCCAACGTGAGCTTGGAAGAAAAGGAGAGAATGAAGAAATGATTTGTTATTTCTTCAAGTATGCAGCCGTAGAAATGAGAAAGAGTAAGGCCTTAAGGCTTTAGTTAATTTCAAGAACTAATCCTAGCCATTCATCCACTCAATGGTTGAGATAAAGCCTTGGTCTCCAAGGGTGTTTGTGAATTGTTGAACCAAGCTTAGTCATAGCCATGACAAGGCTTGTCTTGAACCTTCCAAACTCCTCCTATGCTGCCTTGGCCGAACTCCCCTCCAAAGAAATAGAAAATTTGGTTTGCTTCATCAACTAACTAGTTACACTTAAGTGTATGGTCCTAACTAGCTAGTTACTTTGTAGTTACTTTATGATAACTTAGTTAGTTTAAGGTTTCTAGTTAATTATCATCTTTAGGATACAACTAGAGTACTAACTTAGTTACTATAATTTAGTTACTTACAAAGGCTTAATTACTAACTTAGTTACATTCCAAACTAACCAAGCTAACTAACTTAGGTCTCCTAGTTTCAATCCAACTAAACTAGCCACTTTTGTTGACCTCCTCCCATTGGTTTGACTATATTGTTGGCTTTTTCTTATTGGTTCAAAATTTCTAAAATATCCATTGGTTATTTTGCTTAAAAGTGGGTCCCACACACATATTTTTGGGTTCACTGACAAAATTTACACTGAGTAATAAAATAATATTAAAATTATTTTATCACACAGTTAAATTCTAAAAATTAAAAGATTCACAACAGTATCTTTCAGAATTAGGATTTGTAAATTTCTCCAACTCTGAAAAATTAAACAAAGTTTTCCTGGCTGGAAAGCTTAAGAGTTTTCTGGCCCGGAATAAATCTCACACAACATATAGGCTAAATAAAACACATACAGTAAAATAAAACCACATTGTATACAGAGAACACAAAACAGTATATTGGGGACGTAATTGTCATTTACCCTAAAATTAGAAAAATTCAGGGTGTTACAACTCTCCCCAACAAACAAAAATTTCGTCCTCGAAATTTGTTGTACCTTAAAACAATTGAGGGTATTGCTCCCTCATCTTATCTTCCAGTTCCCAGGTTGCATCTCCTGTCACATCATTCCATATGACTTTGACCAGTTCAATCATCTTCCCTCGAAGCTGCTTCACTTTCCTGTCTTCGATTCTTACAGGGAGTGTCTCGTACGTCAGATTCTCCTTTAACTGTATTTCATCAGGTTGTATCACATGTGTTGGATCTGGAATATACTTCTTTAACTGGGACACATGAAATACATTATGCAAATTAGACAAAAACGGCGGTAAGGCAGCTTGATAAGCTACAGGACCTATCCTACGGATAATTTGATAAGGTCCAATAAACTTAGGCGTAAGCTTCTTGGACTTGATAACTCTTCCAACACCAGTTGTAGGAGTCACTCTCAAAAATACATGTTCGCCTTCTTCGAATTCCAAGGGTCGCCTTCTTTTATCAGCATAGCTCTTTTGTCTGCTTTGAGTAGTCCTCATCTTTTCTTGGATCATCTTCACCTTTTCTGTGGTTTGTTGCACTAACTCTGGTCCAATAATCATGCTCTCACCGTCTTGATACCAGCATAAAGGTGTTCGGCATCGTCGTCCATACAACGCTTCATAGGGTGCCATCCCTATGCTTGAGTGAAAACTATTGTTGTAGGTGAATTCTATCAAAGATAAAAATTCATCCCAACTTCCTTTTTGCTCCAGCACACAAGCGCGCAACAGGTCTTCTAAAGACTGTATAGTTCTTTCAGTCTGGCCATCAGTTTGTGGATGATAAGCAGAGCTCAAATGTAGTTTAGTTCCCATTGCTCCTTGTAGACTTTGCCAAAATCTTGATGTAAACCTTGGATCCCTGTCAGATACTATGGAAACAGGTACTCCATGTAATTTGACAATCTCATTGATATAGATTTGGGTTAATTTTTCCAACGAATACTTAATGTTAATAGGCAAGAAATGAGCTGACTTTGTAAGCCTATCAACTATAACCCATATTGAGTCATGACCTTTTCTTGTTCTTGGCAGTCCAGTAACGAGATCCATAGAGATATTGTCCCACTTCCATTCTGGAATAGAGAGTGGTTGTAACATTCCAGCTGGCCTCTGATGTTCCACTTTCACTTTCTGGCAAACCAAACAAGACGCCACACGTTCCGCTACGTCTCTTTTCATCCTTGGCCACCAAAATAATTTCTTCAAATCTTGATACATCTTGGTCATTCCGGGATGCAAACTTAGATTGCTAGTATGGGCTTCATCCAATATCGCCGTCTTCAGTTCAATATCGTCTGGTACACAAATTCTCCCTTGAAATCTTAAAATTCCATCTGATCCTTCTTCCACTGTTGCCTTGTGACCTTGCTTTAACAATTCTCTTTCATTTTGCAAAAACGCATCCTCCTCTTGTTTATCTCGAATTATATTGAGCAAGTCATTTAAGATTACCACTCTGCCTAAACGAATCTTTCCAGGCACCAATTCCACTGATACTTCTGAATTTCTGAACTGGTTGAGTAATTCTTCCTCCTTTATCATCATTGCAGAAACACTAAGCACTTTTCTACTCAGGGCATCTGCTACCACATTAGCTTTTCCCGGATGGTATTGGAGTTGAAAATCGTAATCCTTGAGAAACTCAAGCCATCGTCTTTGTCTCATATTCAATTCTTTCTGATCAAGCAAGTATTTCAAACTTTTGTGATCACTAAAGACATTGAACATGGCTCCATACAGATAATGCCTCCATATCTTTAATGCAAACACCACCGCTGCTAATTCCAAGTCATGTGTTGGATAGTTTCTCTCATGAACCTTTAATTACCTCGAAGCATAAGCTACCACATTTCGGTCTTGCATCAGCATGCATCCTAATCCTTGATATGAAGCGTCACAGTACACGTCAAAAGATCTGTTAGGATCTGGTAAGGTCAATACTGGTGCGGTTGTTAGCTTTTTCTTCAACTCTTGAAAACTGGCTTCACGTTCTTCCGTCCATTCAAAAACTTGACTTTTCCGTGTGTTGTGTAAGTGGTCCGACAATTTTGGAAAAACCTTCTATGAATCTCCGATAATACCCAGCCAATCCAACAAAACTTCGAACTTCTGTCACTGTTTTAGGTCTTTCCCATTGCAGAATAGTTTCTATCTTGGATGGATCCACTGCAATACCTTCTTTAGAAATTACGTGACCTAGGAATTGCACTTTTTCCAGCCAAAATTCGCATTTCGCCAGCTTTGCATACAACTGCTTATCCTTCAAAACCCGAAGAACTATACTGAGGTGGTCGACGTGCTCTTCTTTAGACCGAGAATAGATTAGAATGTCATCTATAAAGACAACAACAAATCTATCAAGGTACGGGTGAAAAATTCTATTCATATAGTCCATGAATATAGCAGGAGCATTTGTCACTCCAAAAGGCATGACTTGATATTCATAATGCCCATAACGAGTTCGGAAGGCTGTTTTAGACACATCCTCTGCCTTAACACGAATTTGATGGTAACCTGATCTCAAATCTATTTTAGAGAACACTTCTGCTCCCTTCAATTGGTCCATCAAATCATCAATTCGTGGGAGTGGATATTTATTCTTTATGGTGACCTTATTTAGCTGACGATAGTCCACACAAAGTCGAGAAGTTCCATCTTTCTTTTTGACTAGAAGCACTGGTGCTCCCCATGGTGATACACTCGGTCGCACAAACTGCTTCTCCAATAGTTCCTCCAATTGCTTTTTCAACTCTACCAACTCGGCTGGTGACATCCGATATGGTGCAATTGAGATAGGACCTGTTCCCGGTACCAAATCGATAGAAAATTCGATTTCCCTTTCTGGCGGCAAACCAGGTACATCATCTGGAAAAACTTCCGTAAATTCATTAACAATAGGAATAGTATGTACATTTTTCTTATTCTCAACTTCTAGAGAAGATAATAATATAAATCCCTGCGCTCCATTTCTCAGTAATGACTTAGCTTTAACAGCAGTCAAGAATCCAGAGTTCTCTTCCTTCGGAAAGACTATGGATTTAATTGCACAGTCTATCAGGATATGGTTAGAAGATAACCAATCCATTCCGAATATGACATCTATCTCTACCAGGGGCAAGCAAATCAGGTTGACTATAAACATACAGTCCTTTACAACAACAAGGCAATCCAAACATATTTTGGATGTAACTACAGGCTTAGCAGTCAGTGTAGAAACAACCAATGGAAAATTCAAAGAAGACACAGGCAAATTTAATCTCTCAACATAACTATATGCAATGAAAGAATGTGTTGCGCCTGAATCATACAAGACAGTCAAAGACTTACCTCCTATGGCTCCTTCCCCTTGAATAAGATTGTCAGACTGAGAAACTTCGATTCCTGTCATAGTATAGACTCGTCCTCCAGATCTTGGCTGACTTGTCCGAACAGTCTTCACTGCAGGTTTCTTTTCTGGCTGAGGACAATCCTTAGAAAAATGTTTAGGTTGTCGACAATTGAAACAAATTGTCCCTTTAATTGGACATCCCGAAGAAATATGACCTTTCTCCCCACATTTGAAACATGTTGGTACAAACGCCGCTTTCTGACTAGAAGTAGTACTAGTAGAGCTTCCTCCAATAGGTGGTCGTTGAAGTGGGTTTCCTGGTGGTTTCGAGTATGGCTTGCGCTGAAACTGGTTATTATTGCTACTACCTCCTCTCTGAAACCTTATTGGTCCAAAATTACGAGTTCTTGGATCCCGTGACGGTTCCAATTCCTCTAATCGTGCACATGTATCTACCAGAGTATGGAATTGAGTCATTCTCAAAGGCAGTACTCCTCGTCTCAACTCCGCTCGCAGTCCTTCTTCAAACTTTCTACATCGCCAATCATCATTTGGCCTGGTCTGAGCATAATCTGAGAATTGAGACAAACTCTCAAATTTGGATGCATACTCGTGGACTGTCATATTTCCTTGACGTAAAACAAGAAATTCCATTTCCTTGGCATGTCGAGCACTGGCAGAAAAATACTTGTCCATAAACATAGTAGAAAACACTTCCCAAGTTATTACAGTGCCTTCAGCTTGCAACAATCGGCGAGTTCCTCTCCACCAACTTTCTCCGTCTCCTCTTAGCATAAAGGTGGCATATGTTACCTTTTTATCATCTGGGCATCCCATCCCTTCAAATATCTTTTCCATCTCTTGTATCCACAAACTTGCTTTCTCAGGATTGAACTCACCTTTGAACTGTGGCGAGTTATTACGCCTAAATTCAGACAAATTTAGGGCATCCGCAGTAGCATCTTGCTGTTGAGCTGCTCTCTGGTTCTGCTGAGTTATTACTTCCGCCATTCGCTGCATAGCTTCCACAGCATCTTGTTGTTGAGCTGCTCTCTGGTTCTTTTGAGTCATTACTTCCGCCATCCGCTGCATAGCCTCTCTACATTTGCTACGGAGGGTCCTCTTCTCTAGGGATATTCACACGTCTTCCTCTTCCTCTAGACATATTCTTTTCTTTTTCCAATTCACATCAAACATCAAAGTTAGATTTCTTCCTTTCGAAAATAAATCACAGAGAATTCACACAACACAAGCACAAACAGACCCAACCACAACCCCAAAAGACTTAAACTTGGGCTCTGATACCAACTAATGTAACACCCTTTTGGGGATGTCACATTTAACATAAAAAAATAAAATAAAAAAAAAATAAAGGTAAGAAATTTTTTTTTCGAGTTGTAAAATAAATAATATAACCTGTACATATATTTTGTTTATAAAATGCATGAAGTGCAACTTATCATCGCACTTATACGGCGTAGCATACATATCAATTCACCTGTATATTACAGCTGAGCTGTGCAATATCACCATACTTGTAACATACATATATAAAATACTTACCTATATATAATGTACATATGGTTTTGTTGTCAATAGTTATACAAATAATTTACAAATAACTTACAAATAAAGAAAAGACATACCAAAATATTTACAACCACTGTCAGAAGATAAGATACCAGGTTCAAATACAGTACGACACCAAAAAGCAAAAAGTGCCCAAGTGCACATCATGAGTATCTAATCTACTGGGGAATCATTCCTAGATGACTCCTCAGGTGACAGATATCCAGGATGTCTCACAGCAGTTCTACGAGCAGGGGTCCGGGCTGCTCTACGGACGGGAGTCCGGGATGTAGACACTACACTATTGTCATTGGGAACATGGAAAAGTCCATTCCAATGACGTCGGATCCCTAAAGGCAACTCTAACTGTACATACAAGTCAACAGTGACTACAGGATTAGAATCATATTCCGGACGCAAAGATAAAGTAATAGTCCCCATATACACTACAACATTGTCTTCTTCACGAGTGCGCCAGCCTTCTATTCCTCTATGGAACTCTATCCTTACAAAACCTAAGAATCCTGGAGCAGTCATCTTCTGTGAGTCAGTCCAAATGATACGGATGGTCCGAAGGCTCTAAACACTTAGACTGGAAGTCGGTAGATAGTAACTCTTTCTTTGTATGGTATTCACTGCCTATTGCTTGTTCTTCAATCTCTTCATCACAGTCTACATATATATAACATAATAATACAAACAACACATACAACAACAAAGAGGTAAGACAACCCAATATATCACAAGGGTGGTACATAAGAAAACTACAATACATCAAAAATAACAAGTAATATCAACACAGATAATAATTAATAACAATAACTAATTACGGAAAAGAATAGAACCAATCACGCTAAATTATAAATGAATACACAATAAATATGCCAAAACAAATATGCCAAAACGATAAAATGACTCATTCCTACTCCATGGAGCTACAACACACACATCAATATCAGAGAGAATGATTTGAAAGTTCTAATAATATCGCTTGACTATTGCTATTGCCTTGTCAATACTTTGTGTCTATAGCTTGACTACCCCAACCAGCTATTGCACTTGTCAATACTTTGTGTCTATAGCTACTAACAACATCATGGCGTAGTACACAGTCATAACATCGTGTAACTACAGGCAGTAAAATAGTTCTCTCAAAATCCCGATTAAGTATAGTGTTTGTCGAGAACATTGGTGTGTTACCACGTACCACGGCCCAGAAGGAGCTACCTTCTACGTCCACATATGGAGTAATGTACACCAATGCCTCCAAGTCCACATCGGAAATGAACACACTACGCTCATCACATCGACAACACGATGTTATTCATCTCGTCAATCAAATCACCAATTCTCAAATTGGCACGACTCAGTGCATGAATAAAACATAAATTTCTAAAACATCCTCAAATTTCAAATATTCGCGAAAATACTATCAATTCTCAATTATTTACGAAAATACTATCAAACCTCCATTATTTATGAAAATGCCCTTAAACTTCAAATATTTATGAAAATGCTCTCAATGGCCAAAATAATTACATAAACGCTCTTAGTGGCAAAAATCTCAAAATACAGTACACTCCAACTTGGCGCACCATATTTTTCTTATAATCAAATTACAAGACGCGCCCACTTGGCGTATTATAACTTTTCACATATCTGAATCCCCACTTTGGCTCAACAGTATAATCTGCTATTTTCGTTTGTGGCATGATAAAGTAAATAACAAAAAATACTTTATTACATTTTCAAAATATTGACGTTACAGTTTTTATTTTATTTTGTTTTTAATCATTTTTAAATGTCAAAACTTCATGACAAAAATTCTTTTAACATTCTTACTTAATTTAAATTACTTAGAATACAAATTCAGTTATGTTTGGCATGTTGACCAAAATTTATCATAATGTAACTAGGATTAAAAATTTATTTCTCTCATTCTAATACTTAAATATTATTAATTCAACTAAACATCATAATTACTTCTTGAAAATGATTTGAAAACATCTAAAATCCTCTTTTTAGGGTGATGGCCCAAACCTAGGGTGTTGTATTCTTTGGAATACTCATGCATCTCTAGCATTATACTAACATCAACAACATTACAAAGACTTAGCAAATTAAATTAACAATACAAACCCTACATGAAAAATTATTACAACCAACATATAGAAGAATCCTTATGGATTCTACCAACACACATTATTTAATTTTCTCATTACCACTCAAGAATAACTAGGTTATAGTCTTCCCTTACCTTAAAATGAAGAGAATCCTTCTTTCCTCCTTCTTTGGGAATTTAGTTTTGCCCTTTCAAAAATCTAAGAAAATAAATAAAATTTTCTAAGGGTTACTACTAGAAAAGAAAACCATACCATGGATCAATCATGGCTTGGAAGCTTAAAAATGAAAATAGAAAGGAAAAATAATAAGTTTTACCTTTTTAAGAAGAATTTCAAGGTGAGTCTTCAAGCATGCAAATGATGGAATTTGCAAAAACTTCCAACTAGAGATGATCTTGGATGGATGTTTAGAGTTAGAAAAGCAAGGAAAGAAAATTTTTAGGTGGGTGGAAGGTGCACTTGGAAGCTTGACCGAATGGTGCTCCAAGAAAGCCTCCAACGTGAGCTTGGAAGAAAAGGAGAGAATGAAGAAATGATTTGTTATTTCTTCAAGTATGCAGCCGTAGAAATGAGAAAAAGTAAGGCCTTAAGGCTTTAGTTAATTTCAAGAACTAATCCTAGCCATTCATCCACTCAATGGTTGAGATAAAGCCTTGGTCTCCAAGGGTGTTTGTGATTGGTTGAACCAAGCTTAGTCATAGCCATGACAAGGCTTGTCTTGAACCTTCCAAACTCCTCCTATGCTGCCTTGGCCGAACTCCCCTCCAAAGAAATAGAAAATTTGGTTTGCTTCATCAACTAACTAGTTACACTTAAGTGTAAGGTCCTAACTAGCTAGTTACTTTGTAGTTACTTTATGATAATTTAGTTAGTTTAAGGTTTCTAGTTAATTATCATCTTTAGGATACAACTAGAGTACTAACTTAGTTACTATAATTTAGTTACTTACAAAGGCTTAATTACTAACTTAGTTACATTCCAAACTAACTAAGCTAACTAACTTAGGTCTCCTAGTTTCAATCCAACTAAACTAGCCACTTTTGTTGACCTCCTCCCATTGGTTTGACTATATTGTTGGCTTTTTCTTATTGGTTCAAAATTTCTAAAATATCCATTGGTTATTTTGCTTAAAAGTGGGTCCCACACACATATTTTTGGGTTCACTGACAAAATTTACACTGAGTAATAAAATAATATTAAAATTATTTTATCATACAGTTAAATTCTAAAAATTAAAAGATTCACAACAGTATCTTTCAGAATTAGGATTTGCAAATTTCTCCAACTCTGAAAAATTAAACAAAGTTTTCCTGGCTGGAAAGCTTAAGAGTTTTCTGGCCCGGAATAAATCTCACACAACATATAGGCTAAATAAAACACATACAGTAAAATAAAACCACATTGTATACAGAGAACACAAAACAGTATATTGGGGACGTAATTGTCATTTACCCTAAAATTAGAAAAATTCAGGGTGTTACAATTCAACTATCAAGGTGGGTGTGAACACTTAATTTTGACCGGTTTAAAAAAAAATATATATATATATATATATAAAAAAATAAAAAAAATAATAATAAAAGACCTACACGCTTTCTCCTTTTGTTATCACTCCACCACCACCTACTCCACTCATTTGTATTGTTCTGACCCACACCTATTGCACGATTGCTAAAAAAGAAAAAAATGTATCTAATGCCACTACAACTAAAAAGAAAAAAAAGACCTATCCCCCGAATAAAAAAAAAAAAAAACCTTACACGTTCACTACTGACCTCACTTTCTTCAATAATACAAAGATAACTCCATCACCAATTATCACGGGATGATCTTAATATCCCATCAACTCTCTCCACTCACTTTCCAAAGCACACACACACAACATATTTTTTAAAGTTTCCTTCACACACTCACTCACGTACACACACCGCCGCACCCCTTCTCACCCTCTAAAAACCTTCATTCTTCAACCTTTAAAAAAAAAAGATCTCCATAACTTTCTAGGAGGGAGCCGCGCAACACAAACCAACCTTCACCTTCAACCCCATTCACCTTCATCACCCTACTATCTTCATCTCTATAACCTCACCAACAATACGTTCAACCCATAACAATGACTCCCAACTATGACCCATTTTTAGCCTTCTCTACCTTCAACCCCTCCCATCACCAAATAGATCACTCACCTGACCTTCCTTCCATAATCACATACACCTTCAACTTTCAAAGAATCGAGTCAACTCAAGTAAGTAACCACCCATCGTGAGTCAACTCATTTTCCTCACCACTTCATCATCTTCCACCTTCACCCCAAAACACCAACACATCATTAAACTCCCTCACTTCACATTCACCATCTCATCTCCACCCCCTCTAAACTGTCATCTTCCCCTTCTCAATTCCTCACCAAATTTGCCAACGTCCCAATCACCATTCCACCATAGCCTCCACCCACCTTCACTGTGCCACCCACCAAGACAGAACCAATCGTGACCCACCTCGCGTATTAGCTCGAACCAGTAACTCACACTGGATCCGCGCCTTCGTCAGCTGCCGTGAAAACGCCAGACGTCACCCACTCGCACCGTACCATTCCAGCGAGCTCGAACCAGTGTCGACCAGCACCAGGCACCGCGACCTTGCGCACCGCACCGGGCTGCTCGCACCAGGCTGCTTGCACCGGCACCGTCGCTGCCTTCTCTCAACTAGCTGCCGTCAGCTTCGTCGCTCCTCTCCATTGCAGATCTGCGCGAACCGCGCGCGCCACCCATCAACCGGCCTCCATCGTCTCACCGCGTCGCCCGACCCAACATCCCGACCAAACCCGATCCAGCATCGGATAGCCGTAGCACGAATCTCCACCATTCCAAGCCCCATCATAATACCACTCTTTTCCTCCATTTTCGCTTTCCTTGGTTCAGAGACTAAATGATTTATTTGTTTAGAAAACAAGGGTCTGCTGACGAAGAAACTAAAAATTCTGGTGGGCTATTTTTTTTAATTTTTTTTTTAAGTTTAGTTGGGCTGGGGTGGAAAGATTTTTTCTACCACGTTATTTTGACAGGTTTATAATTCTCGGCTAAGTATACTAGACTATTGTTTGCTTGAGTTTTAGTTATGTAAGATTCAACTAGGATCTGTTCATGTAATACATTTATGGATTAAAAAAGATAAAAAAAATGAAAATACATAAAAAATAAAAAATTAAAAATTAAAAAAAGGGTAAAAAGTGAAAGATATATAAAAGATAAAAAATGATAAAAACAAAAAAAAATACAAAAATAAAATAATTGAATCTTTTTAGAAGAATAAAATAGGATTAACTGAGTTGTGACAACTTGTTAATCCTGTAATTTTTATAATCATCTGAGTTGTGACAACTTGATAATTCTTCTTTATTTATTGTCTTCAAAATTTTATCTTTTCGAAATAAAACAAATCGCTAATTGATAAAAGTTCAATTTTTTTTAAAAAAAATATAATAATAATAAAAATTTTTGCAACAAACTTGATGTGTAATAGGTGACGTCTCTAGCGTGACACGAACTTCACCTACTCAAATACTAATTTGATTAGCAGAGTCGTAACGACCTATTAATTCAAATATTTATAAAATAAAAATTAATTTTTTTTAAAAAAAATATAAAATCAATTAAAAATTTTTTTCATTTAATTGTAATAAACTTGATAATCAGTGGGTGACGTCTCTAGCGTAACGCGAGCTTCACCTATTCAATCCTTAATTTGAATAACTGAGTCGCGAGACTTGTTAATTCAAATTTTTTTAAAAATAATTAAGTTGTTTCTTTTAAAATAAAATAAAATAAAAATAATAATAATAATAATAAAGTCAACTAATTTTTTTTTCTTTTCCTAGATAAATTTTAAATAAAAATTTTGTAATAAATTTGATAATTAGTGGGTGACGTCTCTAGCGCGACGCAAGCTTCACCTACTCAATCCTTAATTTGAATAACTAAGTCACGATGACTTGTTAATTCAAATTTTTAAAATTAAAATCAACCAAACCACAATTATTTTTTAGAGAACTACGTGACTTTGAGTTCCTCATTGCACCAGGGGATACGTAGGAGCAGGACTCCAATTCTGTCAAGCCAAAGAAATTAAATTTTCACAAAATTATTTTTTTTAGTGTTGTTTTAATAAAAGGGGTAAAGTAAAAATATTTGAGATTATCAAGAATTTGCACAATTGACTTAAGGTACCGTATTATGACGGGTGCGTTAGGGGTGCTGTGGAATTAAGTTTCCACCCTTCCCTAAGTATAATCGACTCCCGAATCCAATCTGGTTCCAAAGACCAATTTTCAAATAAGGATTTTCCAATTTTTCCTAAATTAAAATAAAATTGGTGGCGACTCCATTTTTATTTTTTTTAAATATCTTACGAGTTGCTATTTTTCGCCGTGATTATCATCGGTCGCGACAGATGGCGACTCCACTGGGGAGAATGAGAGTCAAGCTTGTAAAAGTTAGTTATGCAAAATTTTTGGTGATCTTTATGTGTTTGTTTTACCCTTTTTTATTCTTTTTATTATTTGATGATTTTTTTTTATATTATTCTTAGTGTTAATTGTTGTACTATCTGAACCTTAGGGTAGAAAACTTTTGGAATTTGTTTTGTATTTGCTTTGTTTTGCAGGATGTGGGTAGTCTTTAGGATTGTAAAGGTTTGTACGCTCCCAGCACCCACTGCACCTACACATAAAGCACACACAATCGAGTGGGGCCCTATACCCGGGTCTGAGTGAAGCTTAAGTTAAGTAGAGGTTGCGTAGTGGTAGCCATTTTGGATGTACTTCCTGTTTGGTTATCGCGAAGACCTCATCTAGAGTGTGCCTTTTTCATGAATGTCCCACACCTAGTGGTTTACCCACTATTTCATGGTCAACATTCTAAAATAGGACTTGGCTCTAGAAACCTTTAGAATAGAAGAGCCACCCCATGGAAGTTCTCAAGAACTAGAAAGACTCTTAGATCTTTAGGATAGAGAGTCCCAAGTTTAAGGCAATCCCATTAGGACACAAAGGGAGCTACTTCTTCTTTCCTCATGCCATCCATTCTTGCATTAAAAAAAAAGTTAAAAAAATACATTATCTTGCATTTTCATGTCATTCCTAGCATTCTTAAAAAAAAAAAAAATCATCTTGCATTCCTAGCATTCTTAAAAAAAAAAAGTAAAATAATCATGCATTTTCATGACATTCGAGCATTCTTAAAAAAAAAATCATGCATTTTCATGGCATCCTTAGCATTTTTTTTAAAAAATAAAAAAATAAATCAAGCATTCTTATAAAAAAAAATTCATGCATGGCATCTTTAGCATTCTAAAAAATATATATATATATAAAATAAATCATGCATTTCATTCCATGTATTTGAAAAAAAATTGTTTTCATTTCATTCATCTCATCTTATCATGACATTAATCTCATTCATTTCATCTCATTCCTTGTATGATGTTACCGTGTTCAGCAACCATTGCGCGACCAAGGAAAGAAGACACCAATCAAACCCGTGTTCATAACACAAGGGCTCGAACAAGGTTGCTTGCAGCAATGGCAGCCGAGAACGAAGGTAGGAACCTAAGTTTCGAAGTAGATGAAGTGAAAGGAAGGGTGAATGAGGTGACAGAATCTCAAAGAAGAATTGAGGAAATGTTGTCAGCCATGAGGGAGACCCTCACCTTGATGGGGGCAGTTGGAGGTACAGGAGTAACCGGGGCACACTCGCACCCACTGAATACCACTTCCATGAGGACAAACCCTGGAGTTACTACTGAAGTACCTTATGTGGGAGGAACCTCAAACACGGCATCAATAATGATTCCTATTGGAGAAGGATATCATTCATTGGAAGGTACTCGCAATGAGGTACATGGCAATACTGAGTTCACGTGGGAACCGCCACATATGATGACAACTGGATTTCCTACCGGTACTGGACACGCGAATCTTCAAAATGACAAGATGAAAAAAGAGTGGATGGAAAAGATGGAAGAACAAATCAAGGCGATCAAGGGTCCTAGCACTTACGGTCCCCTTGGGTTAGAAGAATTGTGCCCTACTGCTAACATTGTCATCCCCAAGGATTTCAAAGTCCTAGAATTTGTGAAATATGATGGGAGCACCAACCCCTTTTTCCACTTAAAAACTTACATTACCAAAATGTCCATATGGTCAAGGGATTGGAAGTTTCTCATCAATTTCTTTTATAAAAGTTTGACTGGGCCTGCTTTGGAGTGGTGTATCCAACAGGACCTCTCAAAAATCTCCTCTTGGGATGATTGGGCGAATTTATTTATGGGTCAGTATCGGTTTAATCTGGATACAGCCCTAACCCGAGAGCAGTTGGGAACATTACAGAAGAAAAATGAGGAGACATTCAAACAATATGCCTAGAGGTAGAGAACTCTTGCAGCCCAGGTGCAACCGCCGTTAACTCTGACTGAGATGTGCTCATACTTCTTGGGAACTTTAGGAGCTCCTTATATTGGGACAATGGCGGGCGCCGCTTATAAAGACTTGGCTGATTTAATTGCTGCTGGAGAAAGAATTGAAATTTTGGTAAAGGCTAGAAAATTGCCAGCTGGCAATAATGAAAGTAGTTTCAAGAAGAGTTTTCCCCCTAAGAAAAAGGAGCCGGAAGTGAGTTATGTACAAAATCTGCAACCCCGATATTCGCCATCCTACCCTACATACCGACCACCCCCATACAACCCAAACACTTACCCTTCCTATCAGACACCTGCATCGTCTCATATACCTGGCCCAACTGCTCCTCCTGTAAATATACCTCAAACACAGCCATTCCAAATCAACAATATCCCGGTACCTCAGCCATATGCACCTACTCACCCAATCTATACTCATTACACACCTCGGCCTCCGCAAAATTTCCAAAACCACCTAAAACCTCGACCAAACTTCCAAAATCAAGGCCGTTTCCGTACCCAAAACCTACCCCTTTCCCAAAACTGTCCATCTCAAACGCAGATCTTTTCCAAAGGTTGTTTGATGCTTACCTCATCTCAGGGAACCCCGTACATCCCTTACAACCACCATTTCCAGCATGGTACAACCCGAATTTAACTTGCAAGTATCATATGGATATTTCGGGGCACTCAATCGAAGACTGTGAGTCTTTCAAGACGACGGTAAGAAAGCTTATTGCTTATGGAAAACTGGACATTCAAGAAGATGCTGGACCTAGTATTGTCAGTAATCCAATTCCTAATCATAGTGGAAGGAATGAGGCGAATGCCGTGGAGATTGAAGGACCTCTAATAAGGAATGCCATGAACCTGCGCACGCCAATGACTCAAATATTTGAGGGGTTGAAGAAGGCAGGATACATTATCATGGCACCAGCTTCATCAGTAAAAGAAGAGGAGAAGTATGATGAAGAATCAAGATGTGTTTACCATTGTGGGGGAACAGGACACGATATTGAGAACTGTAGGGACTTTAAGGTTTGAGTCCAAGGATTACTCACTTTGGGAATAATACAAGCCGGACAAGGGGTAGCCACCTCTGAAGAAGTCAGTGTAGTAGAATGCTTTGTGCTGAGGGTGCCACCTCTCAACCAAGCCTTGGCGCCAGGAAAAGTAGTTGTTACAATCAAGAAGCCAATGCCGTTTGCTTATAATGATACTCATTCAGTACCATGGAATTATGAAGCTAAAGTGGAAATGAAAGGAGTCGGGGAAGAGACTTCAAAACCCCGAGTTGTTGAAATACTCCAGGATGAAGGGTGTGTGACTAATATAGTTACAAGGAGTGCGTGATTTTATGGCCCAATAGAAGTAGAAAAGAAAAAGAATGCTAAAGAATAGGGTAAGGGGGAAAGTGCAAGAGAAGAGGAGAGAGGGAAAGAAGAGGAAGAAGAATTTATGAAGATCATGAAATAGAGTGAATACGGTGTGATAGAACAACTGAAGAAGACTCCAGCAAGGATATCCCTTTTGTCACTCGTTTTGACATCTGAGTTACATCGAAAAGCATTGCTAAGAGTACTGAATGAGGCTTATGTCAAACCCGATGTTACCCTTGAGAATGTTGTCAGCATGGTGGACCCGATAAAGCACGTCAACATGATCACATTTATGGATGAAGAGATCACCCCTCAGTCTGAGAAAAACCCAAGGGCCTTACACATAACCCTTAAATGCAAAGGGTATATAGTTGCAAAGGTTTTGATTGATGGGGGGTCTGCATTAAATATCCTACCGAAGTCAACTCTAACCTCATTGTCAATAAGTGAGGATGAACTATCACCTCGAGAAATGGTAGTGCGAGCCTTTGATGGAAATAAGAGGGGCATTTTAGGAGAAGTGACATTGCCATTAGAGATTGGTCCAAGTAATTTTCAGGTATTGTTCTAAGTTATGCACATTGAGCCTGGTTACACTATGCTCCTGGGGAGACCATGGATCCATGCTGCTGGTGCTGTTCCTTCTACACTACACCAGAGTGTTAAATACATTGAGAATGGTTCGATTATTACTATACACGGAGAAGAAGAAATCATGGTGTCAAAACCAGTTTCAGTGCCGTATGTGGAAAGCGCAGAGAAAGATGAGGAGAATTTGTGGCATAGCTTTGAGGTAGTTGAAACTGAACTCGGTGGGGGTGAACCCTCGATGCAAACTGTGAATTAGGTGGTGGCCCGAATTATGACTAATAATGGGTACCAGAAAGGAAAACGCCTGGGCTCAAAATTGCAAGGAACTCAGACACCAATTTCACTTCCAGAAAAACTAGACAAGTTTGGATTGGGATATAAAGCGGCTATGGAAGAGAGAATGGAGAATATGACTTTGGGGAAAAGGAGTGATAAGGGCGATATGAAGCAAATTCCTCACCTGAGGGAGACATTCCTAAGCACCAACCAAAGTAATCATGCCTGAAGAAGTCATTCGTCCCCAATACCATCTTACTATCAATGCATTGCATGAAGAAGACCCTGAAGAGTACAAAGCAATCCAACCTTTCACTAAAGAGGAGCCATTGGAGAACTGGCAATCTAAATCAACCATTGATGTTATTGCTTCCAAGTAATTGTCTAGTCATGCTGTAACAAGCAGATATTTGTGTCTAGCTATGTTTTTATCTTATATTTATGTTATTTGAGACAATTAACTAAGTAAAGTTGCATGTCTATTCAGTATTCCTCGATGTCACTCTCTTCGCTTATCTTCTTTTTACATTTATTAGTTTCCTTTTCTTGTGTTTCTCTTTTAAAAAAAAGACTTCCTTCTCTTGCTTTATTATTTCTACTCTATTTTATCTTTCCAACTCCCCATAAATTACTTTCCAGGGATGTGAGTCTTGCAGAGAGTTCGTCTCAGGAAAGGGACCTTGAAAAGTTGTCAATTGATTCCCCTACAACGTTTAATGAAGAGGATCCTGGATCTGGTGAAGAGGAAGAGATTATTGAAGAATTTGAAAAAATGCTGGAATACTCAGAGAGGGAGTTTGATGTGGGCAATGAGGTAATAGAAGTAATTAATATGGGAACAGAAGAGGACAAGAAAGATTTGAAAATAGTAGATAATCCTGAGCGTATAGAAATGGTGGCACTATTGAGGGAGTTCCTTGATGTGTTCGTATGGTCTTACAGAGATATGCCTGGATTAGACCCTGAAATAGCGTCACATAAAATTCCTTTATATCCAAATGTAGAAGCAAAAAGGCAAAAGTTGAGAAGAATGCATCCTGATATGTCACTAAAGATCAAGGAAGAAGTGACTAAGCAATTAGAAGCTGGATTTAATGATTGTGAAGCCCGATACATGGCAATTGAGAAGACTTGTTGTGCTTTAGTATGGACCTCAAAACGGTTAAGGCAGTACATGCTCTATTATACCACTTGGTTGATCTCCCGAATGGACCCCTTGAAGTATATATTTGAAAGCCCTCATGTTTCATTAAGGATTTCAAAATGGCAGGTGATATTATCGGAGTTCGACATCAAGTACATAACTCGAAAATCCATCAAAGGGAGTGCAATTGCTGATCATTTAGCTGAAAACCCTCTTGAGGGTGGACAACTAGTAATATCTGAGTTCCCTGATGGAGAAATTTTGACAGTAGAAGGAGAAGAAGAAAGTGAGGATAAGTCCATTTGGAAGATGTATTTTGATGGAGCAGTCAACATGCATGGTAGTGGCATAGTGGCCGTGGTTGTTTCACCAACTGGAAAGCAATATCCAGTCGCTATCAAGCTCGATTTTGAATGCACTAATAATGTTGCAGAATATGAGGCCTGTGCTAATGGTTTACAAGTGGCAATTGACTTGAGGATTAAGCAATTAAAAGTATTCGGAGATTCGGCACTTATCATTTATCAGGTGAATGGTGAATGGCAAACTAAAGATCCAAAGTTAGTGCCCTATCAAAAGTATTTGACCAAGTTGACCAAAAAGTTTGAAAATGTGACCTTTTCTCATATGGCTCGAGAAATGAATCAGTTTGCAGATGCTTTGGCCACTTTGGCTGTAATGACTAGGTTGGACATCTACAATAATGTCCAACCCATCCAAGTAAAAGTACACAGTGAGCCAGTGTATTGTGCCAATGTGGAGGGCGAGCCAGATGGTAAACCTTGGTACCACGATATCAAGCAGTACATCCAACATAGAGAATACCTAACTGGGGCAAGTGAAGTGAATAAGAAGACTATCCACCGGTTGGTGATGGCCTTTTTCTTGAATGGGGAAGTTCTATACAAGAGAAGCCATGACGGCACCTTGCTTAGATGTGTGGATGCTCGTGAAGCTGGTTTAATCATGACTAAAGTCCATGAAGGAATTTGTGGGACTCATGCTAATGGTCATATGATGGCGCGAAAAATTTTAAGGAGCGGTTATTATTGGTCCACCATGGAAGCAGATTGCATAGAATATGTTTGAAAGTGCCATAAATGCTAGATATATGCCGATTGAGTTAATGCACCTCCATTTTCCTTGCACAATTTGGTATCTCCATGGCCTTTCTCGATGTGGGGAATAGATGTCATTGGGCCAATTTATCCTAAAGCTTCCAATGGTCATCGCTTCATTTTGGTGGCGATTGACTATTTCACCAAGTGGGTAGAAGCTTCCTCGTATGCCAATATCACTCAAAAAGTGTTTGTGAGATTCCTCAAAAGGGATATTGTTTGCAGATATGGGATTCCAGAAAGGATAATAACAGATAATGCCACCAATCTCAACGGTGCTGAGATTCAGAAGTTTTGTGAAAGTTTCAAAGTCAAGCACCATAATTCAGCTCCCTACAGGCCCTAGATGAATGGTGCAGTTGAAGCAGCAAATAAGAATGTCAAGAAAATTGTGGCTAAGATGGTTGTGAACTACAAGGACTGGCACGAAATGTTACCCTATGCTTTACATGCGTATCGTACCAATATACGATCAAGCACCGGGGCAACACATTTCTCCTTGGTGTATGGGATGGAAGTGGTCTCTCCCATAGAAATTGAAATTCCTTCTTTAAGAGTATTAATGGAGGCAGAGTTAGAGAAATTTGAATGGGTGAAGACTCGGCATGAGCAATTGAATATGATAGAAGAGAAGAGACTGACAGCTATTTGTCATGGACAGTTGTATCAAAGCAGAATGGCCAGAGCCTTTAATAAAAAAGTCTGTCCTAGAGAATTCTGTTCAGGAGACTTAGTATTGAAGAAAATTCTCCATAACCAAGAGGATGCTAGAGGAAAATGAGCTCCGAGTTATGAGGGTCCTTACATCGTTAAGCAAGCATTTTCTAGAGGGACCTTAATTTTGCAGAATATGGATGGAGAAGAATTGTCAAAGCCAGTAAATGCTGATGTTGTCAAGAAATTCTATGCCTAAAAAAAAAAAGATACTTGAAAGGGCAACCTAAACAAAGTTAGAGTAAAAAAAAAAAAAGAGGTCTGTTAGGTCGAAAACCCGAAAGGGCGGCCTAAGCAAAAGTTAGGACAAATAAATAGGCAAAATCTCAAAGGAAGAAGGTCTGAAACTCCAAACTGGGGCAATTTTATTCTGCGTTCAATTGGCCATACTGGGGGAAAATGTCTGAAAGATTAAAGGAAAGATGTGTTGAAGAAAGTAGTAACAGAGACAGCAGTTGAATTATTAAACGTTTACAGGGAATCAATTGAATGAGGAACATGGAACCAAAACTGGGGCAAATTTTCTTTCCCTTGTAATTTTCTTTTGTTTCTATGTTTTCGTCTTTTAATCATTTGTCTTACAAGATATTCATCATATTACCAAAGTAATGAAAAGAAGTTTGTTCATTTAACGAATTTCTATCCATACATGAATGCAGGTTTAACTCATTAAGTTAAGTCTCAAATAACATAAATTTAAGGTCAATGACTTGATTCGACATTTCTACAAAGAATCCTTCAATGATTGAGTTAGATTGAAAGATCTCAGTAGCTCAAAGTATAGTTTGCAATGTGACATTTGGTCGAAGTGATTTGTTGCCGAGAAAGAAAGGAATAGTTGAAAAAAAATGAAAAAAAATAATAAAAAAAGAGGTTAAGAGGATTCTGAGATAGCCAAAGGATCTGATGAAGAAAAGTAGGTGAACAAGGGTTTGATTGGTCAAAGCTTTCCAAAAGTTGTCGCTGGTTCGAATGATTAAAAGAAAGAAAAGAAATGAAAAAGAAAGAAAGAGAGAATAAATATAAAAGAAAAAGAGAGAAAAAGAGAGAGAAGAAAAAAGAGATTTTAAGGCATTGTCTAACTGTCATGAATGTTTCCATTGCAGCGCATCGGCTCCATGCATTTACATTTTTAAGTTTTTTGAACGCATCAGCTCTATGCATTTGCATTTTAAGTTCCTGAGCGCATTGGCTCCTGTCTTTTACTTTTTGAGCGCATCGGCTCCCTGTCTTTAATTCCTGTCCTTTACTTTTGAGCGCATCGGCTCCCTGTCTTTTAATTCTTGTCTTTTACTTTTTGAGCGCATCAACTCCCTGTCTTTAATTCTGTCCTTTATTTTTTTGAGCGCATCGCTCCTCTGTCTTTTAAATTTTTGTCTTTACTTTTGAGCGCATCGGCTCCCTGTCTTTAAATTCCTGTCTTTACTTTTGAGCGCATCAGCTCCCTGTCTTTAATTCCTGTCCTTTACTTTTGAGCGCATCGGCTCCCTGTCTTTTAATTCTTGTCTTTTACTTTTTGAGCGCATCGGCTCCCTGTCTTTTAATTCTTGTCTTTTACTTTTTGAGCGCATCGGCTCCCTGTCTTTTAAATTCCTGTCTTTACTTTTGAGCGCATCGGCTCTCTGTCTTTAATTCCTATCCTTTATTTTTGAGCACATCGGCTCCTGCATTTTAAATTCTTGTCTTTTACTTTTTGAGGGCATCAGCTCCTGTTTTTTACTTTTTGAGCGCATCGGCTCCTGTCTTTTACTTTTTGAGCGCATGGGCTCCTGCATTTTAAATTCCTGTCTTTACTTTTGAGCGCATCGGCTCCTGTCTTTTAATTCCTGTCTTTTATTTTTGAGCGCATCGGCTCCTGCATTTTAAATTCCTGTCTTTACTTTTGAGCGCATTGGCTCCTGTCTTTTAATTCCTGTCTTTTACTTTTGAGCGCATCAGTTCCTGTCTTTTACTTTTTGAGCGCATCGGCTCCTGTCTTTTAATTCCTGAGCGCATCGGCTCTATGCATTCCATACATTTTAAATTTCTGTGAATTTCTTTGAGCGCATTGGCTTTATGCATTCTATGCATTTTACTTTCTGTTGAGCACATCAGCTACATGCATTTTAAATTCTTTTGAGCGTATCGGCTCATTACATTTTAACTTCCTATCATTGTTTTTGCTTTGTTTTGCATTTATCCTCTTATGCATTACCGGACAAAATTAGAGTTCATGTCTTTACTCGTTTCTTACGATGATAAAATGAAGAACCACAGTTCTTCTTTTTATCTAACAAGAAACAAGTAAAGAGGGGCAACTGTGAACACTTAATTTTGACCGGTTTAAAAAAATAATAAATATATATATATAAAAACAAAAAAAATAAAAAAATAAAAAAATAAAAAAAATAATAAAAGACCCTATACGCTTTCTCCTTTTGTTATCACTCCACCACCTACTCCACTCATTTGTATTATTCCCGACCCACACCCATTGCCTCGATTGCTAAAAAAGAAAAAAATGTATCTAATGCCACTACAACTAAAAAGAAAAAAGACCTATCCCCGAATAAAAAAATAAAAAAACCTTACACGTTCACTACAAGAAACCTCACCTTCTTCAATAATACAAAGATAACTCCATCACCAATTATCACAGGATGATCTTAATATCCCATCAACTCTCTCCACTCACTTTCCAGCACACACACACAACATATTTTTTAAAGTTTCCTTCACACACTCACTCACGTACACACACTGCTGCACCCTTTCTCACCCTCTAAAAAACCTTCATTCTTCAACCTTTAAAAAAAAGAGATCTCCATAACTTTCTAGGAGGGAGCTGCAACACAAACCAACCTTCACCTTCAACCCCCATTCACCTTCATCACCCTACTATCTTCATCTCTATAACCTCACCAACAATACTTTCAACCCATAACAATGACTCCCAACTATGACCCATTTTTAGCCTTCTCTACCTTCAACCCTCCCATCACCAAACAAATCACTCACCAAACCTTCCTTCCATAATCACATACACCTTCAACTTTCAAAGAATCGAGTCAACTCGGTAAGTAACCACCCATCGTGAGTCAACTCACTTTCCTCACCACTTCATCATCTTCCACCTTCACCCCAAAACACCAACACATCATTAAACTCCCTCACTTCACATTCACCATCTCATCTCCAGCCCCTCTAAGCTGTCATCTTCCTCTTCTCAATTCCTCACCAAATTTGCCAACGTCCCAATCACCATTCCACCATAGCCTCCACCCACCTTCACTGTGCCACCCACCAAGACAGAACCAATCGTGACCCACCTCGTGTATTAGCTCGAACCAGTAACTCACACTGGATTCGCGCCTTCGTCAGCCGCCGTGAAAATGCCAGACGTCACCCACTCGCACCGTACCATTCCAGCGAGCTCAAACCAGCGTCGACCGGCACCAGGCACCACGACCTTGTGCCAAGACCGCACCGGGCTGCTCGCACCGGCACCGTCGCTGCCTTCTCTCAACTAGCTGCCGTCATCTTCGTCGCTCCTCTCCATTGCAGATCTGCGCAAACCGCGTGCGCCACCCATCAACTGGCCTCCATCGTCTCACCGCGTCACCCGACCCAGCATCCCGACCAAACCCGATCCAGCACCGGACAGCCGCAGCACGAATCTCCACCATTCCAAGCCCCATCGTAATACCACTCTTTTCCTCCATTTTCGTTTTCCTTGGTTCAGAGACTAAATGATTTATTTGTTTAGAAAACAAAGGTCTGCTGACGAAGAAACTAAAAATTCTGGTGGGCTATTTTTTTTAATTTTTTTTTTTTAGTTTAGTTGGGCTGGGGTGGAAAGATTTTTTCTACCACGTTATTTTTACAAGTTTATAATTCTCGGCTAAGTATACTGGACTATTGTTTGCTTGAGTTTTAGTTATGTAAGATTCAACTAGGATCTGTTCATGTAATACATTTATGGATTAAAAAAGATAAAAAAAATGAAAATACATACAAAATAAAAAAATAAAAATTTAAAAAAGGGTAAAAAGTGAAAGATATATAAAAGATAAAAAATGATAAAAACAAAAACAAATACAAAAATTAAATAATTGAATCTTTTTTAGAAGAATAAAATAGGATTAACTGAGTTGTGACAAATTGTTAATCCTGTAATTTTTATAATCATCTGAGTTGTGACAACTTGATGATTCTTCTTTATTTATTGTCTTCAAAATTTTATCTTTTCGAAATAAAACAAATCGCTAATTGATAAAAGTTCAATTTTTTTTAAAAAAAATATAATAATAATAAAAATTTTTGCAACAAACTTGATGTGTAATAGGTGACGTCTCTAGCGTGACGCGAACTTCACCTACTCAAACACTAATTTGATTAGCAGAGTCGTAACGACCTATTAATTCAAATATTTATAAAATAAAAATTAATTTTTTTAAAAAAAATATAAAATCAATTAAAAAAATTTTTCATTTAATTGTAATAAACTTGATAATCAGTGGGTGACGTCTCTAGCGTGACGCGAGCTTCACCTATTCAATCCTTAATTTGAATAACTGAGTCGCGACGACTTGTTAATTCAAAATTTTTAAAAAATAATTAAGTTGTTTCTTTTAAAATAAAATAAAATAATAATAATAATAATAAAGTCAACTAAATTTTTTTCTTTTCCTAGATAAATTTTAAATAAAAATTTTGTAATAAATTTGATAATTAATGGGTGACGTCTCTAGCGCGACGCAAGCTTCACCTACTCAATCCTTAATTTGAATAACTAAGTCACGATGACTTGTTAATTCAAATTTTTAAAATTAAAATCAACCAAACCACAATTATTTTTTAGAGAACTACGTGACTTTTAGTTCCTCATTACACCAGGGGATACGTAGGAGCAGGACTCCAATTCTGTCAAGCCAAAGAAATTAAATTTTCACAAAATCATTTTTTTTAGTGTTGTTTTAATAAAAGGGGTAAAGTAAAAATATTTGAGATTATCAAGAATTTGCACAATTGACTTAAGGTACCGTATTATGACGGGTGCGTTAGGGGTGCTGTGGAATTAAGTTTCCACCCTTCCCTAAGCATAACCGACTCCCGAATCCAATATGGTTCCAAAGACCAATTTTCAAATAAGGGTTTTCTAATTTTTCCTAAATTAAAATAAAATTGGTGGCGACTCCATTTTCATTTTTTTTAAATATCTTACAAGTTGCTATTTTTCTCCGCGATTATCATCGGTCGCGACAGTGGGCTTTCTTGATAAATCACATATTAAGATTTGAGTTTTGCATAGCTATTTTTTTTCCAATTATTGTGAAAAGGAGGAGGATTGGGTAGAAAAGAGACTTTTATTCCATTTCATCCATCCATGTGGATGATCCACCTTCGTCCAAGTTAGCTATGACATTGCCAAGTTAGAGCTTAACGTGCAATGGTGGAACTTTCGTTAACTTAAATGGAAACTAATTAATAGAGGGATAAAATGTGGCTCTCATGAGAGAGTTTTTAAAATATTAGGGACTAATATGCACCCACCACTATATTTCAAAGACTAAATTGGTAGATTACCCTAATTAGAATGAAGGCCTTTTTGGGTGTTAATAAAAACCTTTATTTTTATTAGAACAGAGGAGATAGAAGGAAGAGCGAATGTGGCATGAAGGCTCTACTGTCCACCTCTAAGACTGACCAAGATCCAGGCCATTTGTTTTTCAAGTACCCTTGATATAGACTAAGGAATGGTTGTATTTTTAGCTAACTTCTTACCAGACTCTGCATCTGATGTGTGAAATATGTGATTGTAGGTTAAGAAGGAATGGTGAGGTTTTAACTTTGGACAATGCTATGAAGAACAAAGGTAGTAGACAGAAGTGTGAATATGGTATGAAGGCACTGTTGTATACCTCTAAGATTGACAAAAATTCATGTTGTCTAATTGTCAAAGGAATGGTTGTATTTTCAGCTAACTTCTTACCTTACTCTACAACTGATGTGTGAAATATGTGATTGGAGGATAAGAAGAAATGTTATGGTTGTTTTGAATGGGTGGATGATGACACTTCAACCCCAACAATGACAATGAGGAAGTTGGATCAAGTCATATTGAAATATAGCACCTAAATCAACCTAGTAGGAAAATAATTGAATTGGAAAAAGGAAATAAGAGCATTGAAGGTGTATCTTCTTGGAATAGGAGCTGTGAAGTCATTTATTTGTAATGGCTTCCTTATTATGGTTTAGCTCTCTAGTGCAATGGGTGGTTTATTGGATGTTTAGATTATTTAAAGGGAATTTTGGGTTGTTTTATAATATATGTGGGTTTAAACTCACTCTACATATGTAATGGATATGGCTTTGCCCATTATATAATGCAAGTAGTTTGTTTCAATATTGGTGCATAGTTCTATTTTGTTTCAATCCAATCCATAAGCCATTTTCAAGTTTGCTGAAAAGGGATTTCCATTATAATTCAAACCAAAATACAAAGTCATCCATTTCAACCAATATGTAATGGTACCAAAATACAAACCAAAAGAGGTGCCAAGTAGATTTCAATTACATACAGAGGTAGGTAAATGGTTCAACTCGGTTCACACCAGCCCAGCTTACTAGGTCGAACTAGGTTTGTTTGCATTTTAAGTGGGTCAAGAAAACGCTAACCCGGGCCTGGCTTGCGCTAGCTTGCGGGCTCGTTTCTTGCTTTTTTTTTATTTTCTCTTTTCTTTTATAATTATTTAGAATTTTGGACCCTATTTAAGCATTTGGGCCATTGGAGTTATTTGAACTAGAAAGGTTTTTTTGTTTTCAATTATTATGCAAGAGAATTAGTTAGAAAAAGAAGGTACCAAAATAGGATTTTTTTTTAAAAATAATAAATACTTAGCGGGTTGGAGGACGTTTAACCCACAGGTTAAACAAATAAAACTCTTAAACCTACGTTTTAATAGGCCTACAAAAAACCTGGTCCTAAATTGTGAACAAGCTAACTCGCAACCGTAACCTATTTACTCAACTCTAATTACATATCCTATCAAAACACAAACCAAAGGAGGTACTAAGTTCACCTTAACTATATATGTCATCAAAATGCAAAGTGATCATTAACTTGATTACTAAATTACAAAATCCATTCCATTCAACTACAAAAATGATCACAAATGACAAATGAGCTAAAGTAGTCAAATGTATGCAATTATAAGTCACTTTGGATAAGAGGCTTGAAGGGTGTGTTGGTTATGGTATTGGGCCTAAAAGATATGTTGCTGAAGGGAGAAAGTGGATATAATTGTAAGAGATTGGTAAGAATTGGATCAAATTACTCGAGAAAAGGTAAGTATATTGTATTATCTCTCTTCTGTGGCTGATATTAATATGATATTAGTAGTAGTATGTATGAATTCACAAAGGAAATTACGTACTAAAAAGAAAGAGACAAAGATGGTTTTGTCGCTAAGACCTACCTTGTAATGCCATATAGTGAAGGAAACTTTAGCTGATAATGCTATTGAATATAACCCAATTCAAGTCATGATCCTAATTAAAAAGTAAACTAGAGAGTGTAAACAAGGGCCATAAGGAACTACCATAAGTTCTAAGAATGTAATAAGATTTATATTAAAGCACTCAAATTAGTAAAAATGGGGATCATATTCTAACTTAAGCTTTTGATATCCACAAAACATATGCCATTTAATTTTGTTTATTTAAGAATATCAGTTCCCTCTACGAGCCTATGGTAATATTAAAGAACTAACTATCACTTAAGAATAACTCAAAACATATAAATCATAATTCAAACATACAATTGTTGTAGTAGGAATTAAAACAAAACTCACATAATTGTTGTAGCAAACCATCACTAACTCACAATTGTTGCAGTAGGAATTAAAACAAAAATTTAACTAGTATAATTCAAAACATAATTGAAGCCAAAATTCCAAACCAAAACTCATTAATATTGTCATAATTCAAATCATACAAAAATTTAACTGTCATCTAACCTTTATATTGTCAAAATACATGATAATTGTCACTCCAACTTAATGTCATATCCAACACCAACAGAAATTACAAAAGTTACAAAAATTATACTCATAAACTACACCACACAGCCATAAATTACATAAAAAAAATTTAGAAATTCTATAAAAAAAAACCTAGAAATTCCTTCAAACAACTAGAACTTCCATAAAAAAAAGTTAGAACTTTCATCAAAGAGCCAAAATTAATCAAGAATGATAAACATGTCTAGTGTTCTCTCCCCTAATGCAGCTAATGTAAATATCAAGGTATGTCCTTCCCTTAGGGCTTGCTACCAGCAAAATGACCTCCATCCACCAAACAAATCATCTTCCTTAGGGCGATTGCTACTTTGGAAGGCTTTTCAGATAGTGCTCTTCCCATTCTCACCCTTCAAAGTCCGTGTTCCAATATTAGGTAACATGAACTTCTGAGAAAACTTCACAGGCACTTACTACCCACATGAAGAAAAATCATATAACGTATTGATTCAATTAGACAAAATACATTCTACACAAATAGAAAAAACATATTCAAACACATAATTGTTCATTTGTAGTTTCCTTGTGCCTACTCAGAAACATAGTGAAGGAGTCATCATCAACTGGATTCCTCAACTCAAAATATGATGATACATTTATGAAGCCATATAGATTTGGATATGTTTCTTTTGATCAATCAACATTTCTATATGTCCTCATTAAAAAACTCAAAACTACCTAGGTATAAGAGGTGGATGCAGCATCGGCCTTGTATGCTATAGAAATCTCTTATCTCATGAAATCCTGTGGTGAGAAATCTCATTTTTCAAAAAGGTTAATAGCCAATCTGTTTGGCATTGCCATTAAGGTCCCTCAAATGCATACCTTGCCCAAGAAACTTTCCCTAAGCCTACACAAATCCCTTATCAACTTCACCCTCATCCTATAAAATTACAAATTAAATGACTTCACAAAGCCTATTATTGTTTTACTATTATAAAAAATTGCTATAGTATAAAATTACTATTTTATTAGGTATGAGCATCTTTTAGATCACTATACACATAGGCATACTCTTCCACAATAATTGCTTTCCATTCTTTACTAATTTTGAAAACAAAATCAAGATCCAAATGCAATCACAAAAAGAATGTACTACTCACATGGAGAAACTCTTAGGTAAGAATTTCTTACCATAGCTTCTCAAATTACCAATTGATATGTGTGAATAGGAAGTTCCGACCTAAGAATTTCTCACTTTGCATTATCAAAATTCACATCATAAGGGCCATAAAAGAGGAAAGCCTCCCGGTTTTACTCTAGGAGATCTAGGATTTGGTAAGAGGGACGCCATTGAGATCCTCGCTAAAAACGAGGAAGCACGGGATCTGGTGGTCGAAAGGCTGTTCCAGCCACCTACTAAACCAGTGGATCTGGAAAGCTGCCAAGCCCTCATGAAAGCATTACGGCAGGAGCGATGGCCAAACGCCATAATGGCGGAGAGAGGGTCGCCCCACGCAGCCATTTATGCGGCGCTTGAAGATTTAAAGCTAAGATAGTTGTTGCACTACAGCGGCATTCCCCCTGACCTCGAGGTCAAATGAATTGAATTTGAATGATGGAATTCTCTGTAAGAGCTGCGGAACTAACAACTCTATTAGAAAGTAGAATTACCAACTTTTACACAAATTTTCAAGTGGATGAGATCGGTCGAGTGGTCTCAGTTGGAGATGGGATTGCTGAAAAAAAAATTTGTGTAGTTATCATTCTTCCATATTATAAACACAATAACCATTCTATGGACCCTATAAAATAGAGTTGTAAATACAGGTTTTGGCCTGTGAGCTAACCCGGCTCAACCCACCTAAAGGTAAAATCTTGGCTCACAAAAAAATGGTTCAGTTTGACCCGATTCACTTAACCTATGGTTAAGAGGGTTTGAACTAGGTCAACAAGCAAGTTAATACGTTTTCAATTTAAAAAAAAAAAAGACCTTGATAAAGGTTAGGTGTTGTAAGAAGTGTGACATGCAACCAACAAAATCAAAATAAACCATTCAAACCCTAACACTCTTCTCTACACACACACACACACACACTCTCTCTCTCTCTCTCTCTTTTATTCTCCATTCACTTAGCCACTTCCAACCACCATAAGTGAAGACTGGCCGATAGCCAAGCGACCAACATCCATCATGACGAATGAAGCATTGCAGCCATTATGAGTTACAAGTCATGACCAGAGCCACTGTTGTTGTGCACCATCGAGCCACCGCTGTTATATTAGAACCATCCTTATATGTTGTGCACCGTCAAGCCACCATTGTCAGATCTAGCTCACACCATCAAACCAAAGCCACTATAGAGTCGAACTATCCCGCGATTGATTCCTTGAAGGTCAAACTTGAAGTGTGTAGAGTCATCATCGTTCATCAAGCTAGCTCTATCACTTGTGTGTTGTGCCTCAATGCCTATATGCCTATGTCAATTATTGAAGGTATTAAATGATGGAATTACAATTGGACAATGGAATTACATGACTTTGACTCTTTTTGTCTCTCTGTGTGTGAGATTTCTTGGGTTGATAATGTTCACTAACTCTTTGTATGATTATATATTACTTCGTAAGCTGCAACCACAGACCACCACAGACCTCTAATCTTCTTTTTTTTCTGCATTTTTCTATATTTTTTATCTTTTATTTTTTCAAAATTTGTTGTGCCTGCTCGTTTAACCCACCAACCGTAGTGGGTTAAGCTAGGTTGGTCATTTCTTGACCCACCACCAAAGCGAGCTAACCTGGCCTGGCCCACTTTTTGAGCAACCCGTAGTGACCTAACTCAATTGGACTGGGTTGACCCTTTTTTATAGCTCTACTATAAAATACCTTATAAAACACTATATCTAATTTGAAAGTACAGGAATTCCTCAAAATACCCTAGAAAATACCATGGAAATACACCAAGAAAATAAACACAATTTATATGTACCACTAAAACACAGTGAGTATTCTTCCATGTTATAAACATTATAAACCTACCCTAAAAAATTATCTAAATACCCTAGAAATTACCCTAAAAATTAACTAAATACCCTACAAAATAACCATTCAGTTTCTCACCCACTCTGCATGTTGCACAAGTATGCACCACAATACATTGAAAAATGAATAATGTAGTCCACCATTGTCAGTAATCTATTCAACATAAAGCAACATGAAAAGGGACAAAAACTTACCTCAAACACGAAGTTATGATTGAAAGGTGTGTTGTAGTTTTTTGGTACTATGTCTTAATCTCCCCAGTGCACAATCTGAAGCAAGATGTGGGAATTTTTCCAATAGAGAGAAAACATGGGCCTTTGTTATGAGTAAGAGTCGTAAGAATCAGGGTAAAAAATATTTAGGATTTTCTTCAATTGACTATGTGGGTAAAAAACTTGATGGAAAAATTTCCTCCATTAAACAAATTCGTTTCAACCTTACCTCAGGGATTAGTAAAATAAAGCTTTGTGGATGATCCACCTTAGTCAAGGTCAACTATGGTGTTGCCAAGTTAGAGTTTAATGTGCCATGGTGGCACTTTCATAAACTTAAATAAAACCTAGCTAAGAGAGGGATAAACATGACTAACATTTTAATATTTTGGGGACCACATGAGAGTTTTTAAAATATTGAGGACTAATGTGCACCCTCCACTATATTTCAGGGGCTAATTTTGTAGATTACCTTTCTAATTAAGGAAACATTATATGCTTGGGTCCTTGGGATTTGAACGTAGAGTTAAAAGAAGAAATGAAGTACATAAACACACAAAAGTGTAATAAAAAATATTCATTTAAAACGAGTTTGTTTTTAAGTGAATATGGGTGTATCAACTCTTAATTAATCTATGAGAAATGCTTATTGCTATGAAAGTTTCTTCGTAAAAATACTCACGAATGATTAGTTACTTGACATGTTTGAGGTTTTGTTTACTTTTTTAATATTTAGTTGTTATATTTTATTTGAGAAACAATTTGATACCACCACGTGTATTTGTGAAAGGAATTTGTGAAAAGATTTCGTAGAAAATAGCAATGTTCTTAATCTATTATACATTATGATTTTAATCTATTAAATGATTTAAGGATAAATATATGCATATTTGATCACTTAAGTTCACCATTTTAAAGTAACCTTTTCTATTGTAATAATTCATTAATTAAGCTAAGGTCCACCAGCATGATGCTTCATTTCTGCCTTTTCAACGCAATAATAACCTAGGAGACCTTACTAACCATAGTCTAAATTAATGCACATGATACTCAATTAACTAAGACCCTCTTTTTCTTTTTCCGATACATACTTTTTTACATCTTATATGTGCTTTCTTCCAGCTTTTAATTAAATTGATAATCTCTAATGTCTAATTCTCAAAACCCTTTCTGAAAGGGAAAGTAAGTGTGAAGAAAGTTCCAAAAGAAGCTGGCTATGTCCACGTGGCGTTAGCAGCTATAGCTAGCTAGCGAGCTTCCTTATGTCAATTTCATCTTTGCAATTCATGGACCATAAGTACCAATTTGCTTTGCTTTTTCAAGTAGATCGTTGTGTCTGCTGTGTGCAGAAGAGACGGGTACGGGCTGGGTGGACGAAGGTGTCTTGTACCATTTTCCTTGATGGCTCCTCCTTCACATCATATGGCACATCATTACCTGTTGACACCATGCAGATAAAGCAAGTACGACTGTTTTAATTCTTTTGGGTTAATGCCAAGTCAATGTCATAGCTATAGATAACCCATACTGCTTACTTGGTCTTTTTCTCCCACACATTTATGTAGGGGTGATTATAACACAACCCGGCCCAATAATCCAGCAAGGACGAAGTTGATTAGGTCATATTTGAATTCTTAAAATTAGATCGACTTAATATAGTTTCTTGTTCAGTTTGGCTCACATTTTGAATTGGTTCAACTAGATTTAATGTCTTATAGTATTTTAAAATTTATAATTTTTGAGAATTAGTAATAAATTATAAGATTTTTTTTACTTAAATTAATACTTTGTGTATGATTAAGTAATATTTTTATTGATATAATTTGTTTCAAAATATACACTACAAAACATTCTTTAGTTTTTGTTCCCTACTTCTAAATTTTTATAATTTAGTTATGTACAATATTTAAATTTTTACATTTTATCTAAATATCAAGTCAGCTTGATCCTAGCATAGTCATTAGTCAAATTATGATCAAGTCGGGTCTGGGTCTAAAAAATTGGCCCAAACAGAATTTGAGTCGATGATTGGGCTTGGTTTGAGCACCCTACTTTTATGCATGTTAGTCCCAATTTATACACCCTTAATCATATCTAGGGGTGTCTGACGGTAGGGTTTTGCAGCATTTTTAGACTCGACCCATTTATCAAACTAATGGGGTTGGGTTGGATGGAGAAAATTTTTTCCTTCAACTCAACTTACTCAAGAGTGGGTTGGATAAAGTCAAATCTGTGGGTCTAACATACATTAGGGAAAAAAATTTCACCTACTAAAATAATTGTCAAAATACAAAATTAAAAATTCGTTACACATAACACATCTTAATTATAAACTACATATGTCCTAAATAAACTAAAAAGTTACATAACCAGTCTTACACAAACATAATAAGTCTCTAACAAAATAAATAAACATAACAAGTTTTTAAGTTAACATAAGTTTGAAATAAACTAAAGTAGGTTAACAAGTCCCAAAAGTCATAAACAACAAATCACATTAACTAACTGAAGTCAGTGTCTTCACATATAGTATATGGATTGACATAGTCATTTATTTTATTCTCAATTTTCTCAATAAATTTTTTATCCAAACGATCCATTAGATTTTCATCATAATGGTCCGTTAGATGTTTCATTAATTTTTATTAATATTTTCTTAGTCTTACTCTTAATGTGATCACAATGCCTACAACTAAACTTAATTGGCACTATAGATGTAACGCCCCCTTTTTGGAGGGAACGTCACATTATCAATTACAATGCGAAAAATAGATTATATAAGTTAAGACCTAGTTCTTTATAATATAATATAAATTTACTTGATTATAGTCATGTAATTAAATTGGTGAATATTTTTTTTTGTTTATAATTAATAAAATTTAGTGATAAGGCATAATAACGATGATTACCGTAAATGGCAATAAAAGAGCAAGACAAGTAAAGCATACATTTGAATTAACATTGCATACTCATATATATATATATATATATATATATTTATTTATTTATATTTATATCAATCTGTTTAGTTACAAAGCCCGATATACCAAAAAGCAAAACTATACCTGCCCAAAGGATCATACATATACATTCCCAAGATATCAGAAATATACAGCCCACTACAAAAGACATCAAGCCCCCAAAATAAAACACTGGCCGCCATCAGTAGCTACCAGCAATATCAGTCCCTCAGATGAGGAGGAATCGTATCAGGATCCTTCGCTAGGTCCTCCTCGGGAACCTCCTCGGGGTCTTCCTCATTTGAGGAAACCTCCATATGAGCCACAGAGCCACAGGCAGGAGCCCGAGCAGTGGAATCAAAAGAGTCCTCCTGCGGGGTGTAGTAGCGGTTACCCCACATCTCCCGGATAGGCAGATAAAACTCCAAACGCAAGCTGATACAGCAGGTAAAGATCGACGGCTCATGACGCCTCCAGGCCAAAGAGATCAACACGTCTCCCAGGTAGACACAACGGTTAGAATTCAGGTTAATGTGCCAGCTTCTGGCCCTCCAAGGAAGGTCAGATGCACATCACCCAGAAATCCACGCATGCGTGCCTCCATGCTCCACAGTATATGCTAATCGTAATCAAGCCAGAAGCCGGGGAAATCGAGAGCTCCAACCTCCTTGCCGTCGTCTTCGATGGAACACAATATACAGGTAGAAAATGATAGAAATACAAGAAAGAGGTAAGACATCCTACCATCATTACCAATTATAGCAGCAAGAAAAAAAACGGCGTCAAGCGCCCACATAGCATTTTAACAGCAATAAAAATGATAAACATTAAGTAGCAGTAATAAACAACCAAGCAGTTCCAGGTAGTTATTTATATTAGTAGCATAACAGTTCCAATTATAACAATGAATAAATGCCAGATAACACATGGACTCACTATGCACATGCATACAAAGTCAAAATCCTACTCCATGGAGCTAGACACAAATGGTCGGAGAGAAAGATCAGGAGACATGTCTGCAACTCGGCTGCCGCGGCTAAAGTGCTATAATTCATCAGTTTATCCACGTGCACATCATGCCATTGTACAGACAGTGTACACTAGATCATGACATAGGACAGTGCCTGGTCAGGATCGTCGGTGCGTTTGCATCGGTTTGCCCCACGGACAAAAGAGCTACCAACTGTCCATTGCAAGGTACCCGCACCCCGACGCCCCCATGGTCAACAATATGACCTACACTAGTCTACTCGCACCCGCACTAAGGTGTGTTTAATCTCCTAGGCAACTTGGCCTTAACAACAGTCCAAAGGACTTTCACAATACATAAAGACTCTATGCATAATCATGTATGATCATCATCACATACTATTCCACAATATGCCACAATTGCCCAAAGTAAGAATTAACATATCATTGGTCACTCACATGGACCCATAATATCATAATATTAGAATTAAATAAATTAATACATTTTTAAGGTCTATTATGAATTCTTACTTAAAGTTAGCCTTTTTTATAAGGTTCGTCTCTAAATGAATTCTCATAATTAATTAAATTTTCTAATGTAATTTATTCTCATACACTTAGAAAGTTATTCTAAGATCTCAAAGTCTCACACTCTCTTGTTCTTACCCTAATTAAATTTACCCTAAGTCTTATGAAAAATTTCATCCTTGATTCTTTAAAATTTATGAATCTCCAAGTATATCCTAGTCTTCCAATTTTGCTAATTTTCCATCCTATCACTAATAATTTAATCACTTGATTATCTAAGGTCCAAGGTTACCAAAATTGCATAATTAAACCCCAAAAAGGCCCTAGAGGCCGTGGCCTACCTAGGGAATTAAGTTCTTAATTTTTCCATTCCATTAATTGCACATTACACACTTGATTAATTAAGTCTTTCACTTATTACAATTGTTCACAAAGAACCCCAATTTTGGGCCCCCAAAACCGTGGCCATGCAAGAGAGATTCCAACATTATTTTCTTTCATTTCATGCCATCCAATCCATTCCAATATACCAATATACACAAACAATCAATCCAATAGCATAAACAAATTGAAAATAACATGTAAACATACTAATCATGCAAATAAAGAATAACCCTCAATTGGGTTTTCTCACGATCAATCACAAACAAGGTTTTTTAGTGCTAATAGAGGTTGATGAGGAGTGTCTTCCTCTTACCAAAGTGAAGAAAGTAAGAGAAGCCTCCTAGAATCACCTTGCAATTTTTGGATTTAGTACCTCCAAGAACCCTAAAATTTCAGTCTCATTAAAATAGCACCAATGCTTGAAAAATAAAGCATGGATGGTCACCAAGAAGACCATAGAAACGAAAATGAGAAAAGGAAATGAAGAATCAAGAAGCTTACCCAAAAATCCTAAGCTTGAAGCTTGAAGAAAATGGTGAAATTGATGGATTTTCAAAGAACCACCAACTAGAAAAGTGTTTAGGAGATGAAGCGGATTAAGAAAATGAGGTTGGATGAAAATTTTGTGATGGATGACTGCACCATGGGGCTGCTGGCCGTGAGCCTTGGTAGAGAGAAGGAGGAGAAAAAGCTTGAAAAAGATGAAGGTAGAGAGAGAAAGTGCATAGGAAATAAAGGTGGTAGCTTTTGGGTGTTTGAATTTGGTGTGGTATAATTAATTAAGTGAAAAACACAAATTTTCCCCCATTTGCGTGCTGCTGCCGTGACCATGGAGAGAGGAGAGAGGGAGTGGAAATTGGTTAGCTTCCTTGGGAAGCTTGGAGGAAATTTCCAATAAGCTTCCTTGAAACTTCCTTGAGAAGCTTTACACATTTATCAATAAAGTGCATAGTAAGCTTGTCTCCTTAATTAAATACACTTGATAAATGATTAATTACACTGTTAAAATTATTTTTTCCAGTGAATAAAAGTTACAGTTGATGAAAATAATATTTTATTATTCATCGGATAATTTTATGATACAGCGATTTTATTTACCAGATAAAACCTTGGAAAATGCAAACCTCGTGAACTGTGTCTGACCTCGGATTTAGTAAGATCCCCTGTCGACACGTTGACAGTTCAAGGTTTACCAGCCTCAGGGAAAACATTTCGTTATCCCGGCTCCACTCAGTGCACACGTAAAACGAGGAATATACTAAAATATTCGACATTTTCAGAAAAATTCACAAAAATTCCTAAAAATAAAAAAATATTAGAAAATGAGTATTTGTCATGAAATAAACAATTTTTCAGGGCGTTTCACTGACTCTGCTTAGTAAACACGTAAAATGAAAAATATATTAAAATATTCAGCATTTTCAGAAAATTTCAAAAAAATCTCCAAAAATCAGGAATATTGGGAAATGACTATTCATGATGAAACAAATCATTTCCGGGGTGTTACACTGACTTTGCTCAATGTGCATGCAAAATGAGAAATATATTAAAATATTCAACGTTTCCGGAAAAATTCACAAAATTTCCCAAAATTGATAAATATTATAAAATGATGATTAATGATAAAATAAACAATTTTTCGGGGTGTTACAACTCTCCCCTTCTAAAAAGAAATTTCATCCTCGAAATTTGCATACCTTAGAATAATTGTGGGTGTTGCTCCTTCATTTTGTCTTCCAGCTCCCAAGTTGCATCTCTAGTCATCTCGTTCCAGATTACCTTCACCAATGAGATCTCCTTGCCTCTTAGTTATTTTATCCTTCTATCCTCAATTCTTACAGGAGATGTCTCATAAGTTAAGTTCTCTTTTAATTGTACTGTATCTGGTGCTATGACATGACTTGGGTCAGGAAGGTATTTTTGAAGTTATGACACATGGAAGACATTATGAATGTTTGAGAGGAAAGGAGAAAAGGCTATTTGATAGGCTACAGGACCTACTCGGCGAATGATTTGGTATGGTCCAAGAAATTTTGAAGTGAGTTTTCTAGATTTCAAGGCCCGGCCTACCCCAGTCGTAGGTGTGACTTTCAGAAATACATGCTCGCCTTCCTCAAACTCAAGAGGCTTTCTCCTTTGGTCTGTATAACTCTTTTGTCTACTCTGAGCCGTCCTCATCTTCTCCTGAATCATCTTAGCCTTCTCAGTTGTCTGCTGTATAACTTCTGGTCCAATAGTAAGGTGCTCGCCATCTTGGTACCAACATAAGGGCGTTCGACACCGCCGTCCATACAGAGCCTCATAGGGTGCCATCCCTATGCTTGAATGGTAACTGTTATTGTAGGTGAATTCTATCAACGGTAGAACGTCATCCCAACTTTTAGTCTATTCTATTGTACAAGCTCTAAGCAAATCTTTCAAAGATTGGATCGTCCTCTCTAATTGACCATCGGTCTGTGGGTGATAAGCAGAACTTAGACGTAACTTCGTCCTTAATGTTTCTTGTAGACTCTGCCAGAAGTTTAAAGTAAATCTCGGATCCCTATCCGAAACAATACTTGTAGGCACATCGTGCAGTTAAACAATCTATCCAATATAGATCTGGGTCAGTCTCTCTAGTTTGTATTTTATGTTGATCGGGAGAAAATGTGCTGATTTCATGAGTCGGTCCACGATTACCCAAATCGAGTCATGACCCTTTCTTGTCCTTGGCAAACCCACTACAAAATCCATTGCAATGTTGTCCCACTTCCATTCAGGAATAGATAATGGTTGCAGCAATCCTACTGGTCTTTGATGTTCCATTTTAGCTTTCTGATAAACCAGACAAGTCGATACACGTCTAGTGACATCACTCTTCATTCCATGCCACCAAAACAACTTCTTCAAGTCTTAATACATTTTTGTTATGCCCGGATGCATACTCAGCTGACTTGTGTGTGCATGGTTAATAATGTACTTTCTAAGCTCTTGGTCACGGGGAATACAGACTCTACCTCAAAATCTCAGAATTCCATTTGTTCCTTCCACAAACGTTGTTTCGTTGTCATGCTTCATTTGCTCTCTCACTTCTTATAAAAACTTGTCAACCTTCTGCTTTTCCCGTATGTCATCCATTAGCTCGCTTGCGATGGTAACCATATTCGTGTAGATCTTTCCGTGTTCTAACTCCACAAAAGACCATATATCTCTGAACTACTCTATTAGATCCTTTTCCTTGATCATCAGGGCTGAGATGCTGATCATCTTCCTACTCAGGGCATCTGCCACGACGTTTGCCTTGCTAGGGTGATACAGAAGTTGGAAATCGTAGTCCTTCAGGAACTCCAGCCACCTTTGCTGCCTCATGTTCAACTCCTTCTGATCATACAAGTACTTCAGACTCTTGTGATCACTAAGGATATTGAACGTCACTCCATAGAGAAAATGCCTCCATATCTTCAGAGCAAAAACCACAGCTGCTAACTCCATGTCGTGTGTCAGGTAGTTCTTCTCATGCACTCGCAATTGCCTTGAAGCATAAGCCACTACTCTTCCATGCTGCATAAGTACAGATCCTAGTCCTTGGAATGAAGCATCACAGTACACTTCAATCTGTTCATTCGGATCGGGTAGCACTAACACTGACGAGGTAGTTAACCGATTCTTCAACTCTTGGAAACTCTGTTCACAGCTGTCGGTCTACTCAAAAGCTTAGTTCTTTCTCATGAGTTGAGTAAGAGGTCCTGCAATCTTGGAGAATCCCTCAATGAACCTCCGGTAATATCCTGCTAATCCCACAAAGCTACAAATCTCTGTCACTGACTTTGGCCTTTCCCATTGTAGCACTGCCTCCACTTTTGATGGATCCACCGCAATCCTATCCTTCGAGATCACGTGACCCAAAAACTTAACTTTTTCCAGCCAAAATTCACATTTTGACAGTTTGGCATACAGTTCCTTCTCTTTCAGAATCTAAAGAACTATACTGAGGTGTTCAGCATGGTCCTCATGATTTTGAGAGTATACCAGAATATCATCAATGAAGACCACAACGAATCTGTCTAAGTAAGGACGAAAGATTCGGTTCATGTAGTCCATAAAAATAGCTAGTGCATTCATCACGGCAAACGGCATCACGAGGTATTCGTAATGGCTGTATCAGGTACGAAAAGCAGTCTTGGGTATATCCTCCATCTTTACTCGTATCTGATGATACCCAGATCGCAGATCGATCTTTGAAAACACTGCTGCTCCCTTCAGTTGGTCCATTAAGTCATCAATTCTTGGGAATGGATATTTATTCTTGATCATCACTTTGTTGAGCTGCCAGTAGTCCACACATAATCTTGATGAACCATCCTTCTTGCGAACTAACAGTACTGGTGCTCCCCACGGTGACACACTCGGTTTGACAAATTGCTTTTCCAAAAGCTCCTCTAGCTGCTTCTTGAGCTCAACTAATTCTATTGGTGCCATCCTATAAGGTGCTATAGACACGGGACCAGCTCCCGGTACTAGGTCAATAGCAAATTCTATTTCTCGCGCTGGTGGTAAACCAAGTACATCCTCAGGAAAGGCTTTGAGAAACTCATTCACCACTAGAATTGTGTTCACATTAACCTCACTCTCGACTTTCAAAGAAGACAGTAGCATGTATCCATGAGCTCCTTCTTTCAAGAGAGCTTGAACTCGGTTGGCCGTCAGAAATCTAGAATCCTCATCTAGGGAAAAAACTATGGTTTTTCTTGAACAATCTAATAGAACATGGTTGGAAGACAACCAGTCCATTCCTAAAATTATATCTAGTTGGGAAAGGGGTAAACAGATCAGGTCGACAGAAAAGATTTGACCTTCAACAATTAATGGACAATTTAGACAGACTTTGGTAGTAACTACCGGTTTATCAGTGGGGGTAGAAACAGTTAAGTCAAAAGGTAAGGTAGACGCTGGTAAGCCAAGTCTTTGCATAAAGTCATATGATATGAAAGAATGGGTTGCCCCAGAGTCATACTGTACAGTTAAAAGGTTACCTTCTATGGTGCCTTCCCCTTGAATCAAGTCTTCGGATTCGGAGGCTTCAGCTCCACTCATAGTATAAACTCGCCCTCCAACTTGTGGTTTCTTGGCTCTTGCAGCATTGATCGAAGGTTCAGCCTTCGCTTGATTGTAATCTCGAGATGCGTGGCCAGGTTTGCCACATCTGAAGCAGATGATCCCTTTTATGGTGCAGTCCCTTGTGAGATGATCTTTCCCACACTTCAGGCACTTCGAACGATACGCCATGTTCTGGCCCATCTGGTTCCCAGCAGAACCTCCACCAGAACTTCCAGCCGTGGTTTGTTGCTGATTTCTCGTTAGTCGGGAGTAGGGCTTCTTTTGGGAGCAATTAGAACTGTTACAACCGCCTCTTTGGAACCTCGTGCGCCCAAAGTTTCTGTTTCTCGTATCTCTAGATTACTCCAGAGCCTCTACTTCACAACATGTATCCAGTAGTTCAGAGAATTCATTGATCTTCAGGGTGATCACAGCCTTCTTCACCTCATACCTCAGTCCTTCGGTGAATCTCCAACACTTCCAGGCTTCATTTGGTTAATGCTGAAAGTATATTGAAAATTGTGACAAGTTTTCAAATCTGGCCGCATAGTCACTAACGTCATATTCCCTTGTCGTAAGTTGAGAAATTCCGTCTCCTTCG
This sequence comes from Ormosia semicastrata, assembly GCA_029884595.1. Taxonomy (NCBI): domain Eukaryota; kingdom Viridiplantae; phylum Streptophyta; class Magnoliopsida; order Fabales; family Fabaceae; genus Ormosia; species Ormosia semicastrata. Next base: position 73,883,479 of record JAQQTO010000061.1, read on the forward strand.
CATGTCTTGCGCTTGTAGGAAAATACTTATCCAAGAATTTGTCCTTGAATAAGTCCCAAGTAATCTCGCGGTTTGCAGCTTCCAACATTCTCTACACTCCATTCCACCAGTTTTCAGCATTGCCCACTAGCATGAAGGTTGCATAGGTCACCTTATTGTTCTCAGCACAGTTCATCCCTCAAAAGACTTTCTCCAACTCTTTGATCCACAAACTAGCCTTGTCCGGATCAAACTCTCCTTTGAATTGGGGAGGGTTGTGGCGACGAAACTCTGCCAAGTTCTGAGCATCTGCAGTCGCCTCGAGCTGTTGAGCAGCTCGTTCTTGCTGTTGCGCAACCCTCTCTTGCTGTTGTGTAGCTTGTTCAGTTTGTTGTGCGACGGCCTCAGCCATCCTCTGCATCGCTGCTATAGCTGCTGCCATGTCTTCGCGTCGTGCCATCTTACTGTCTTAAGTTAGAGTAACTGAAAGACACAAGAAAAGTCAGTTGCACCTACTAGGAATACCAAATAGTACATCTCTGTATTTGATTTTCAGAGAACACACAACACAAACAAGACAGACTTAATCACAAAACCCAAAGAAACATAAACCGGGGCTCTGATACCAACTTAATGTAACGCCCCATTTTGGGAGGGAACGTCACATTGTCAATTACAATGCAAAAAATAAAGTATATAAGTTAAGACCCGATTCTTTATAATATAATATAAATTTACTTGATTATGGTCATGTAATTAAATTGGCAAATATTTTTTTTTTGTTTATAATTAATAAAATTTAATGATAAGGCATAATAACGATGATTACCGTAAACGGCAATAAAAGAGCAAGACAGAAGTAAAGCATACATTTGAATTAACATTGCATACTCATATATATATATATATCAATCTGTTTAGTTACAAAGGCCGATATACCAAAAAGCAAAACTATACCTGCCCAAAGGATCATACATATACATCCCAAAGATATCAGAAATAAACAGCCCATTACAAAAGACATCAAGCCCCCAAAATAAAACACTGGCGGCCATCAGTAGCTACCAGCAATATCAGTCCCTCAGATGAGGAGGAATCGTATCAGGATCCTCCGCGAGGTCCTCCTCGGGAACCTCCTCGGGGTCTTCCTCATATAAAGAAACCTCCATATGAGCCATAGAGCCACGGGCAGGAGCCTGAGCAGTAGAATCAAAAGAGTCCTCCTGCGGGGTGTAGTAGCGGTTACCCCACATCTCCCGGATGGTCAGATAAAACTCCAAACGCAGGCTGATACAACAGGTAAAGATCGGCAGCTTATGACGCCTCCAGGATAAAGAGATCGACACGTCTCCTAGGTAGACACAGCGGTCGAAATTTAGGTTAAAGTGCCAGCATTCTGGCTCTCCAAGGAAGGTCAGATGCACATCACCTAGAAATCCACGCATGTGTGCCTCCATGCTCCACAGTAGATGCTAATTGTAATCAGGCCAGAAGCTGGGGAAATCAAGAGCTCCAACCTCCTTGCCGTTGTCTTCGATGGGACACGATATATAGGTAGAAAATGACAGAAATACAGCAAAGAGGTAAGACATCTACCATCATTACCAATTATAGCAGCAAGAAACAAAACAGCTCAAAGCGCCCACATAGCATTTTAACAGCAATAAAAATGATAAACATTAAGTAGCAGTAATAAATAACCAAGCAGTTCCAGGCAGTTATTTATATCAGTAGCACACAGGTCCAATTATAACAATGAATAAATGCCAGATAACACATGGACTCACTATCCATATGCATACAAAGTCAAAATCCTACTCCATGGAGCTAGACACAAACGGTCGGAGAGAAAGATCAGGAGACATGTCTGCAACTCGGCTGCCGTGGCTAAAGTGCTATAATTCATTAATTTATCCACGTGCACATCATGACATTGTACAGACAGTCTACACTAGATCACGACATAGGACAGTGCCCGGTCAGGATCGTCGGTGCGTTTGCATCAGTTTGCCCCACGGACAGAAGAGCTACCAACCGTCCATTGCGAGGTACCCGCACCCTGACGTCCCCATGGTCAACAATATGACCTACACTAGTCTACTCGCACCCGCACTAATGTGTGTTCAATCTCCTAGGCAACTTGGCCTTGACAACAGTCCAAAGGACTTTCACAATGCATAAAGACTCTATGCATAATCATGTATGATCATCATTACATACTATTTCACAATATGCCACAATTACCCAAAGTAAGAATCAATATATCATTGGTCACTCACATGGACCCACAATATCATAATATTGGAATTAAATAAATTAATATATTTTTAAGGTCTATTATGAATTCTTACTTAAAGTTAGCCTTTCTTATAAGGTTCGTCTCTAAATGAATTCTCATAATTAATTAAATTTTCTAATGTAATTTATTCTCATACACTTAGAAAGTTATTCTAAGATCTCAAAGTCTCACACTCTCTTGTTCTTGTCCTAATTAAATTTACCCTAAGTCTTATGAAAAATTTCATTCTTGATTCTTTAAAATTTATGAATCTCCAAGCATATCCTAGTCTTCCAATTTTGCTAATTTTCCATCCTATCACCAACAATTTAATCACTTGATTATCTAAGGTCCAAGGTTCTCAAAATTGCATAATTAAGCCCCAAAAAGGCCCTAGAGCCCGTCGCCTCCATAGGGAATTAAGTTCCCAATTTTTCCATTCCATTAATTGCACATTACACACTTGATTAATTAAGTCTTTCACTTGTTACAATTGTTCACAAAGAACCCCAATTTTGGGCCCCCAAAACCGTGGCCATCCAAGAGAGATTCCAACATTATTTTCTTCCATTTCATGCCATCCAATCCATTCCAATATACCAATATACACAAACAATCAATCCAATAGCATAAACAAATTGAAAACAACATGTAAACATACTAATAATGCAAACAAAGAATTACCCTCAATAGCGTTTTCTCACAATCAATCACAAACAAGGTTTCTTAGTGCTAATAGAGGTTGAGGAGGAGTGTCTTCCTCTTACCAAAGTGAAGAAAGCAAGAGAAGCCTCCTAGAATCACCTTGCAATTTTTGAATTTGGTACCTCCAAGAACCCTAAAATTTCAATCTCATTAAAATAGCACCAATGCTTGAAAAATAAAGCATGGATGGTCACCAAGAAGACCATAGAAACGAAAATGAGAAAAGGAAATGAAGAATCAAGAAGCTTACCCAAAAACCCTAAGCTTGAAGCTTGAAGAAAATGGTGAAAATGATGGATTTTCAAAGAACCACCAACTAAAAAAGTGTTTAGGAGATGGAGAGGATTAAGAAAATGGGGTTGGATGAAAATTTTGTGATGGATGAGTGCACCATGGGGTTGCTGGCCGTGACCCTTGGTAGAGAGAAGGAGGAGAAAAAGCTTGGAAAAGATGAAGGTAGAGAGAGAAAGTGCATAGGAAATAAAGGTGGTAGCTTTTGGGTGTTTGAATTTGGTGTGGTATAATTAATTAAGTGAAAAGCACAAATTTCCCCCCATTTGGGTGCTGCTGCCGTGACCATGGAGAGAGGAGAGAGGGAGTGGAAATTGGTTAGCTTCCTTGGGAAGCTTGGAGGAAATTTCCAAGAAGCTTCCTTGATAAGCTTTACACATTTCTCAATAAAGTGCATAGTAAGCTTGTCTTCTTAATTAAATACACTTGACAGATGATTAATTACACTGTTAAAATTATTTTTCCCAGTGAATAAAAGTTACAGTTGATGAAAATAATATTTTATTATTCATCAGATAATTTTATGATACAGTGATTTTATCTACCAGATAAAACTTTGGAAAATGTAAACCTCGTAAACTGTGTCCGGCCTCGGGTTTAGTAAGATCCCCCATCGACACGTTGATAGTTCAAGGTTTACCAGTCTCAGGGAAAACATTTCGTTGTCTCAGCTCCGATCAGTGCGCATGCAAAACTAGGAAATACTAAAATATTCTATGTTTTAAAAAAAATCCACAAAAATTCTTAAAAATCACAAATATTAGAAAATGAGTATTTGTCATGAAATAAATAATTTTTCAGGGCGTTTCTCTGATTCTGCTCAGTAAGTACGTAAAACAAGAAATATATTAAAATATTTAATATTTTCAAAAAATTCCAGAAAAATCTTCAAAAATCATGAATATTGAGAAATGATTATTCATGATGAAACAAATCATTTTCGAGGTGTTAGACTAACTCTGCTAAGTGTACACGTAAAATGAGAAATATATTAAAATATTCGATATTTCTGAAAAAATCCACAAAAATTTTCAAAATTTATAAATATTATAAAATGATGATTAATGATAAAATAAACAATTTTTCGAGGTGTTATAATAGAAAAGTCAAAAAAAAGCAACTTAAAATGTTACAATGGCTAAGACTTTTATTATTTTTTTAAAAGGTTACTTAGGTGGATTGGTTTGTGCGGATTGACACTTTCCAAATCCGCTACCTGACCTAACTAGCAGACTCAATCCAATCTTTATATTTTAGGTTGGGTTAGGTCAAAACCTGTGAGTTTGTGAATTGACCCAACTCGTTAGCCACCCTAATCATATCACTCCACCCAAAGAGTTTAGTTTCACGTGTAGGAATACCAGCAAAACTAAGATTGAAAAAATCTTATAGTTTATTTTCTTGAATAATTATGAGGCAAGAATCTCATAGATCAATAATATGAATTCAAGCTAATGGAGTTGGTTCATCTGTTCGACCTTCCACTCATGACAATTACATGATTCAGATTCAAATTTTGGGTTCCGCTGTTGATAGGTGGTCTATAATCTGATGTGTGTGAAACAACATCATGTTTTGTTCTTGTTTTGCATGCATTCTTGAGCATTTTAGGCATTTTAGTTTCCCTTTTTGGTTTGTTTTTCCCTTAGTTCGAATAATTGCGGTGTTTTTGGTGTTCTTGTGCAGGATTAATGTTGAATTAGCCTTGGATTGAATGGAATGCTCGCATGTTTGAAGATGGAGCTTAATGGGTAGCAATAAATGTGCAAAAAGGCCATTTCAGAGGGATCCACGGCCTGCCCGTGGATCAAACCACGGCCATGGATCGAGAGGCAACTTAAAGAAGCATGACAGAAATTGCAAAGAGTTCCACGACCTGGCAGTGGAACCATCTACGGCCGTGGAATTCAACAGCATGCAAAATTGGCCTATGGCAGAGAGATCCACGGCCTGGCTGTGGAATGATCCACGGCTATGGATCGCAGTGCGCAGCAGTTTTTAAGTTTTTATTTTTATTTCTTTTGGGGGCTTTTTAGCCAATTAAAACCCTAGGTTATAAATAGAATTAGGGGTTCGAATTTGGTTTTCAAGGAGGCACATTGGAGGCTCTTGTTCTTGATCTTTCTTCCCTCTTCTCTCTTGGATTACGGGTTTGGATGTTCATGAACATGTTTTCTGATTCTTTCTTCTCTATGTCTGAGTAGTTTCTTTTGTTTCTAGGATTGGGCAATGCCCTTTGATACATTGTTAATGATTAATTGACGTTGTTTTCCCTTTTATTAATCTTGAATGTTCTTTGATTCAATCCTTATTGCTTTTATTCATGTGAATTTGTTGGCCACTTATTTGCATCTCATAGGCATTTAGGGATGTACTGAGAGGTGAACCTAAGTGTTGGAACCATAAGAATTGAACTTAAGGTCTAAATCACGAGAGTAGTTTTAGCCTTTCGAGGATTCAATGAATTACCACAAAGCGTAATGGGTTCAATTTAAATTCAATTACCACGAGAGTAGGAATTGGTTTAATTGGGCACAAATCTTGTATCTTGAGAAAGAACATTAACTAATTTAGGGTAATTCACCTTCAATTGAATTTCAGATTTGATAAAAAGTTGTCAATTAGGATTTTTCTTGTATCATTGTGGTATCTCAATCTTGGAAGCTTTCTTGAATCTGAAAACCCCTTTCTTGATAACTTGTTATTTTTGTTCTAAATTCTGTACTTTGATTTTTAATTATTTAATTGCTTTGTTACTACATTCTTCTTAATCAACAATCATATTCTCTTTTGTTTAATTGAATTGAATTAATTAATTAATCGGTATTCATAGACACAATCTCTGTGGATTCGATCTTTTTATTACTTGACGATGAAACCGTACACTTGCGGATTTCACGCATCAAGTTTTTGGCACCGTTGCCGGGGACTGTATTTTTCTTGAATATTAATTTAATTCTTAATTTAATTATTTTAAACCTTTTTTTCTTTTATTTGGTTCTTACGTTCTTGATTTCTCTTTCACTCTCTACAGGTAATTTCTCTTGTTTATGCAAAGTACTAGACGTTCTGGGACTCTTATTGAAGCAGATCCTGAAATTGAAAGAACTTTACGTAGAAGGAGAAGACAACAAAGGCAAAGAGTAAGAGAAATATCTGAACCACCACTTATCATGGCTGCAGCTGAGGATAATAAACCGTTAAAAGAGTATGCAGCCCCTAATGCTCGGGGTTTACGATCTGAAATTGCTCGGCCAGACATTGAAGCTAGGCACTTCACCATACCTCCTGCCTTACTGTCTATGATAAAGCAGAACCAGTTTGGAGGATTGCCGTCAGAGGATCCTAATGATCATGTGGATATGTTCTTGGAGTTCTGTGAGACCCTCAAGATCGAAGGCGCCTCCGTTGATGCTATTCGTCTCCGCTTGTTTCCTCTATCATTGAGAGATAGAACTAGAGCTTCGCTGAAGTCTGTTCCCGCTGAGATGATAACTACTTGGGACTAATTGGAGCAAGCCTTCTTGGATAAATTCTTTCCACTTTCCAAGACTGCTCACCTAAGGACCCAAATCACAGGTTTTGTTCAGAAAGATGGCGAGTCATTGTCAGAAGCTTGGGATAGATATAAGGCTTTGCTGGAAGCCTGCCCACACCACGGGTTAGAAAAGTAGTTGATCGTCCACACCTTCTACAATGGTTTAGAATATTCTTCGAAGGTGTCTCTTGACTCCGCAGCTGGTGGAGCTCTGATGAATAGGAGGCTCACAGAGGCTTATGAGATAATTGAGAATGTAACTTCAAATCATCACCAATGGGCCAATGAAAGAGGGCACAACCCGAGAAAGCTCTCGGGAGGTAAGTTTGAGGTAGATGGTGTTGATTTAATTATGTCAAAGTTTGATTCTTTGAATAAACGTTTTGACATGCTTGAGAAAGCTCATGTTAATGTCATAGGTGCCTCTAACAATTTTTGTGAGATTTGTGGAGCACAGGAACATATTGGTGCTGAATGCCAAGTTGGAATGGGATCCTCACATGGTGCACCGGTGGAGCAAGTGGAATCATGCCACAATTTCCATGACTTCAACCAAAAGGGGATTTGTATTCCCAAACTTATAACCCCGGTTGGAGGTCACATCCTAACTTCTCTTACCGGAATAGTTAGTACCAAGCTGGGCAAGGTAATGCTAAACCCTCTTCTGGAGTCCCACAGGTACAGAAATCTAGACTTGAGTCTCTTCTTGAGAACTTTGTTGAGAGTCAGTCTAAGCAAAATGAGGAGTTTAGGCACCATGGGCAAGTTGTGACTGAGGCAATTAAAGAGTTGTCAGCTAAGGTTGATAATTTAGCTATTCATAATAAGATGTTGGAGACCCAAATTGACCAACAAGCAAGCACTTCTCATAGGCAGCAAGGTAAGTTTCCTGGTCAACCTGAAGTCAACCCAAGCAATGAACATTGTAAGGCTGTGAGTTTGAGGAGTGGAAAGAAGTTAGAGGATCCTAAGGGTAATGGGGAGAGTAACAAAGATGAAGGGAATGAGGAAAAAGAAACTAAGGCACAACCCTTAGAAGAGGAGGAAACCACTGAGAATGTGTCTAAGTATGTACCCCTGAACCTTACCAACCCCCAGTTCCCTTCCCTCAAAGATTGGCTAAGGCGAAGTTAGATAAGTAGTTTGGGAAGTTCTTAGAGGTTCTTAAGAAATTGTACATTAATGTACCCTTCACTGAGGCGTTAAAACAAATGCCTACCTATGCTAAGTTTCTTAAGAACATCTTGTCTAATAAGAGGAAGCTAGAAGACTATGAGGCAGTAGCTTTAACTGAGGAGTGTAGTGCCTTAATTCAAAATAAATTGTCTCCTAAGTTAAAAGATCCAGGTAGCTTCTCTATTCCCTGTTTGATTGGCCACACTAACTTTGATAAAGCTCTGTGTGATCTGGGGGCTAGTGTTAGTCTTATGCCCCTTTCTGTATGTAAGAAGTTAGAGGTGGGTGAGCTAAAACCCACAACTATCTCACTTCAATTGGCGGATCGGTCTGTCAAGTATCCTGTAGGCATCTTGGAGGATGTTCCTATCCATGTTAGTAAGTTTTTCATACCTGCTGATTTTGTTGTGCTTGAAATGGAGTAGGATTCCCAAATCCCCATTATTCTTGGTAGGCCTTTCTTAGCTACTGCTGGTGCTATAATTGATGTTAAGAATGACAAATTGTCTTTAACTGTTGGTGATAATAAGGTTGAGTTTGATATTTCTAAATCTATTAAATAACCTTCTTTTGAGGACTCTTGTTACAGGATTGATTTATTGCACCAGGTGGTGGAGGAAGAGTCCACCATAATTCATTTGGAAGATCCATTGGAAAGATGCTTGGTTGGTGGCGGCTCTATTGATTCTGGAGGAGAGGTAGCTGAGTATGCTCGCTTGTTGGAGGCAACCTCAAAAATTCCTCCTAGCAAAGCCAAGGTGGAAAAGCTTGAGCCAAAGCCTAAGTATGAAGATTGGGAAGAGGAAAAGGCTCCTAAGGTAGAACTTAAAACTCTTCCTTCCACTCTCAGGTATGAGTTTCTTGGTCCTAACTCTTCTTATCCTATCATTGTTAGTGCTAGCTTGAATGAGTTAGAGACTGAGAAATTGCTTAGGGCTCTTAGGATGCATAGAAAGGTCATAGGATATACTCTTGATGATATTAAAGGCATAAATCCTTCCTTTTGCATGCATAGAATTTTGATGGAACCTGATCATAAACCCTCTATTGAGCATCAACGTAGGTTGAATCCTAATATGAAAGAGGTTGTTAAAAAAGAGGTACTTAAGTTGCTTGATGCTGGGGTAATTTACCCAATTTCTGATAGTGAATGGGTTAGTCCTGTGCATGTGGTTCCTAAGAAAGGGGGGATGACTGTAATTGAAAATGAGAAAAATCAATTGATTCCCACTAGGACAGTCACAGGTTGGAGGATGTGCATTGATTATAGAAAGTTGAATAGTGCAACTAGGAAAGATCACTTCCCTCTTCCCTTCATTGATCAGATGCTTGAGAGGCTAGCTAGGCATACACACTTTTGTTACTTAGATGGTTATTCAGGATTCCACCAAATCCCTATTCATCCTAGTGACCAGGAGAAAACCACATTTACTTGCCCTTATAGCACTTTTGCCTATAGGAGAATGCCATTTGGTTTATGTAATGCCCCTGCTACTTTCCAGAGATGCATGACTGCAATATTTTTTGAATTTATTGAAAACATCATGGAGGTTTTTATGGATGATTTTTCAATATATGGTACTAACTTTGATGATTGTTTGTTTAATTTGTCTAAGATTTTGCAGAGATGCGGAGAGGTTAATCTTGTCTTGAATTGGGAGAAGTGCCATTTTATGGTACAAGAGGGGATAGTGCTTGGACATTTGGTCTCTGGAAAGGGAATTGACGTGGATAAGGCGAAAATTGAAGTGATTGAGAAATTGCTTCCACCGGTGAATGTGAAGGGAGTGCGAAGTTTTTTGGGACATGCTGGTTTTTACCGGAGATTTTTTAGAGATTTTTCTAAAATTGCTAAACCTTTGTCTAATCTCTTAGTGAAGGATGTTCCATTTAATTTTGATAGTGACTGTTTGAATGCCTTTTGCAGGTTGAAAGAAGCCTTGATCACTGCTCCCATTTTACAAACACCTTATTAGAATTTACCTTTTGAGGTCATGTGTGATGCCAGTGACTATGCCGTAGGAGCTGTGTTGGGGCAAAGAAAGGACAAGAAAATGCATGCAATTTACTATGTTAGCAAGACACTTGATGGAGCTCAAGCAAACTATGCCACTACAGAGAAAGAGTTGCTAGCGGTAGTTTTTGCTTTTGAGAAGTTCAGGTCCTATCTAGTGGGGTCAAAGGTAACCGTATACACTGATCATTCAACACTTAGGTATCTCATGAGTAAGAAGGAAGCAAAGCCTTGACTAATCTGTTGGATTCTTCTTATCCAAGAGTTTGATTTGGAGATTTTGGATAGAAAAGGGATGGAGAATCAAGTGACAGATCATTTATCTAGGCTTGAGTAACCAGTGATTGGGGAGAGCGAATTGCCTATTGATGATTCTTTCCCTAATGAGAAATTGTTTGCAGTTTTTGCGGAGAGTGCTCCTTGGTATGCTGACTATGCGAATTATTTGGTTAGCAAGGTTCTACCTCCTGAGCTTAACTATCAGCAGAAGAAGAAGTTCTTCTCCGATCTCAAAAATTTTGTGTGGGATGACCCATACATATACCGGAGGTGTGCTGATGGTATTTATAGGAGATGTGTCTCCGAGGAAGAGGCTCTGAGTATATTGAGTTGTTGTCATTCTGCATCCTATAGAGGACATGCTAGTGCCTCCAAGACGGCAACCAAAGTTCTTCAGTCTAGTTTCTTTTGGCCTCATATTTTCAGAGATGCTCAGAATTATGTGCTATCATGTGATCCATGTCAACGAGCTAGAAGTATCTCCAAGAGGCATGAGATGCCAATGAATACTATTCTTGAGGTGGAGATATTTGATGTTTGGGGAGTTGACTACATAGGCCATTTTCCATCCTCCTGCAACAATAAGTTCATTCTTGTAGCTGTTGATTACGTATCTAAGTGGGTGGAGGCCTTTCCATCTCCAACAAGTGATGCAAAGACCGTGATCAAGCTATTAAAGAAGATCATTTTCCCAAGGTTTGGAGTTCATAGGGCTGTGATAAGTGATGGAGGTTCACATTTCATAGAGAGACAATTTGAGAACCTCTTGAAGAAATATGGAGTCACTCATAAGGTTGCTACACCTTACCATCCTCAGACTTCTGGCCAAGTGGAGGTATCTAATTGAGAGATAAAGCATATTCTGGAAAAGACTGTGTCTAGCTCAAGAAAGGATTAGTCTTTGAAGCTGGATGATGCTCTTTGGGCTTACCGTACTACTTACAAGACTCCCATTGGGACGACACCCTTTTGACTGATTTATGGGAAGCCCTGCCATCTACCTGTTGAGCTTGAACATAAAACCTTTTGGGCTATTAAGCTTCTGATTTTGACTTAAAACGGCAGGAGAAAAGAGAATGCTTCAACTTCATGAGCTTGATGAGCTGAGATTGGATGCTTATGAGACTGCCAAGTCATACAAGGAGAGAACCAAGAGGTGGCATGACAAGCATATTCTTGGTAGAGAGTTTCATGAAGGAGAACTGGTGCTTCTTTTCAATTCTAGATTGAAACTCTTTCCTAGAAAACTTAAGTCAAGATGGTTGGGGCCATTTTTGGTGAAGAAAGTGTTTCCCTATGGTGCTGTGGAAGTTTGGAATGAAGAGCGAGGGACTTTCAAAGTTAATGGTCAGCGGTTGAAGCACTATCTAGCGGAGGAGCAACTTGAGAGGAGGATGAACATTGCCCTCCGTGACCCAACTGCAAAGTGATGAGAGCATAGGAGTCGAGCTTATGACTTTAAACAAGCACTTCTTGGGAGGCAACCCGTGTTTTCTTGTTTTTCTATTTTATTTCATCTTTTTCTTTTAATTTTGTGTGTTAGATTGTTGTTTTGATGTTTGTCTTTTGGATTTTATTTAGGTTTGACCCTTTTTTGAAGACATATTTAGAAGAAGAGAGAGGTCAGAAGGTTCCACATCCCGCCCATGGAAAATTCCATGGCCATGGAATGCAAACTAGAGGAGAAGGTATAAGTCAGAGAGATCCACGGCCTGGCCGTGGATTAAACCACGGCCGTGGATTAAACCACGGCCGTGGAACTCTCTGTTCAAAAAAAAAAAAGCCAAAAGTCAGCAGCATCCACAGCCAGGCCGTGGATCAATCCACGGCCGTGGATCGCTGCTGCCAGTTTTCAAAAACCATGCCCCTTCCCTTCCCTTCTTCATTTCCTACTTCTTCTTTACTTCTTTTCCTTCTTCTCTCCCTCAACCCCTATACCCATCCTCCCAAACCCCTATTCATCCTTATTTCCCTCACATTTCCACATTCACCATCTTCTTCCTCCCTCTCAAGCCAACCTTTCCCTCATTCTCCCTCCTTATTCTTCTTCTTTCTCCACCATAACCCACCATACCCAAACCTTCCAAACCATTTCTTTCCTCCACAAATCATCCCTTTTCTTCCATTTTCCTACCTTTTCTCCCCTTCCTCACCTCTACCTAATCATTCCCTCCTTCCAATTTGGAAAACCCCAATTTGGCAAATTTGCCTCCATACGTGAATAGTGCTGCATAGATAGAGGCTAAGTTTTTGTTGTGCTTGATTGATTTGATGTGGCTAGGCAGAATGACGAACAAGCGTAAGAGGAGCGAAGCTGGTTTAAGTTCAAGGACACGGGGTAGAGGCACTGCTGCTCCAAGAGGTAATTCCCCTAATCCCCATGGTTTTAATTTTAGGAATAATGAGCAGAGAGATCGTTACAATGTGTTAGTGAATAGAAGGATAGTTAGCACTTGGTATATGGATGATGTTGTTCTTGATACCTTAGGCTTGCGTGATGACTTTGATTGGATGCTTGATAAGGCAGGATGGACTTATTTTTTGAATTTAAAGTATCTCACTTACACTAAGCTTACATTGGAATTTCTTAGTTTTATTGAGGCTCAAATCCTTCAGGGGGAAGGTTGCTCTGCAGGCCGGATCACTTTCTGGCTGTTCAATCATGAGCATTGTTTAAATTTAGAGGAATTTAATGAGATTTTTGGATTGCCTGCTGGGGGGGAAAGGAGGCACCCAAGTGGTTTTTTCGTAATTTTTTTCTGGGCTCATATCTCTTGTGGGTCAGGTTCATACGATTCCTCTAATTGTAAGGCATCTTTTCTGCTAAATCCTTGCCTTCGCTATCTTCACCGAATCATGGCTCATACTCTATTTGGGCATGATGATAGTGATGACAATGTTCGTGCTGATGAACTTGCTTTTATGTGGGCCATTCTTAATGATGTCAAACTGGACACTGGATCTTTTCTTGCTAGGCATTTGCTTAGGGTAGCTAGAGCCCAATCTGGGGCCATTGTTATTGGTGGGCTTATCACGATGATAGCCAATTTCTTTGAATATGATTTGGATGGTCTGGAGGCAGTTCGAGGAAACTCTAGGATTGATCTCGAGTCTTGTTTAGCAATTAAGATGATTGTCAAAGAGGATGGAATTTTCTGCCTCCGTTTGCCCAATAATGCTCAGCCTTACCCCTTCCTAACCCACCTGCTATCACTGTGCGCAACCGTGCAAATTGGCGCACACCTGGGAGTGTAACAGATGAACCCATTGATGTTCAGTGCCCCCTTCGCCCTCCACCAAGGGCAGGCACCTCTCGTCCTTCTTCTTCTTCTTTTGCAGGTCCTTCCGAGGATAGTCTCACACGGATTTATACTTCTCTGGAGGCACTTCATGCTGAGCAGGCGTAGCAGCGCCACATGCTAGAGGAGCTTCGTCAACAGGATCTGGCTACTGATGGCCGCCTGCAGGCCTTGGAGAGGACAGTTCAGAGTATGGAGAGCATGATCCGAGCCATTCATGGTTGGCATTTGAGTCAAAATCATTATCCACCACCGCAGTGAGTTGTTTTCTTTTCTTTTTACCCTTCTCTTGTTTTAGATTTTTACATTGGGGACAATGTAGGTTCTAAGCTTGGGGGGATATTTTTATATTTTCATTTTCATTTTAGATAATTGGTATTGTCATTTAGAGTCTCATGCATTTTAATGTCTTGTTTTACATTGCATTTTCATGTTGCATTTTCACACCATCATTTCTCTTAGGTTTTTGGTTAAACTTGTGCCCCTCTCTTTTGAGGATTTTGAGATGGTATTGATTTGGAGCCTAATTGTTGATTCTTGTGATAGGCTACAGGCATTGTTTTAATTGATAGTAGAGGTGATCTTTTAATAGTTGATAATTAGCATATGTTCTTTGAATTTATGCTTCTCATTGATTTTTAAACCTCTAAATGTGAGTTTTGAGCTTATATGGGACTTATGCACTGTATGATTTTTGTTTCCATTCTTTGTGTTGAGTGATATTCCTCATTGATCTTGTGCTCTAGAACTTGATTTGAAACCATTTTGAGGCGAAATTTTTGGTTGCATGCTTGAATATGATTAAGGCATCTTAGGTATTTTTCTGGCCTTTTGAATTTATTACACTTTCATCCATTAGTTGCCCATTTTGAGCTTATTGCATATTTAATTTTCTTGATACCTATGATGATATATTGTTGGTAATCATTTAGAATATTAAATGGAGCAAAGTGGGTTTGAAAGTTGTGAAAAATGTGTTAGGAATCATATGTGAATGACATTTCTCTTTCTTAAAAAAAAAGGTGCAAATAAAAGAAGATCATAAGAATCTTGAAAAAGAGGAGAAAGAGAAGAAGGAAAAGTAAGGAAGAAAATTCTTTGAAATGTGGAGTTATGTTTTAGATTGAAAAAAAAAATTATCTTTGCTCCATTTATGTTCTATTGGATTACTTGTGTTTATTGAAAATCTTGATGAGCCCTTTTGTGCAAACCTTCCTTTCTCTACCTTACCTAACATCATTCCCACGGCCCCATTATAACCCTTGAAAGAGCTTTTGATTCTTGCATGCATGCTGATTATTAGTGAAAATTTGGTTTCTTATCAAGCATATGGAAGTGCATTTTCTTTTATGGATTTTGAGCATATGGTTTTCACCCTTAAACACTTTGAGTGTGGTTAGTGGAGTGAACTTAATTCAATCAGTGAGGATGCATGATTTCTGAGAACTTAGCCTCTAATTGGACTTGATTTTGTTTACCTCTCAGATTCTTTGTCTGCCTTAGCCTATTGCTTGGATACTATTTTCTCGGGTTCCTTATTCTTTATTGTCTTTTGATCCCATTTCTTGGTTTGACATTGGATATTGCTTGGGGATAAGCAAAATCTTAAGCTTGGGGAGATTTGATGTGTGTGAAACAACATCATATTTTGTTCTTGTTTTGCATGCATTCTTGAGCATTTTAGGCATTTTAGTTTCTCTTTTTGGTTTGTTTTTCCCTTAGTTTGGATAACTGCGGTGTTTTTGGTGTTATTGTGCAGGATTAATGTTGAATTGGCCTTGGATTGAATGAAATGCTCGCATGTTTGAAGATGGAGCTTAATGGGTAGCAATAAAGGTGCAAAAAGGCCATTTCAGGGGGATCCACGGCCTGCCCGTGGATCAAACCACGGCCATGGATCGAGGGGCAACTTAAAGAAGCATGACAGAAGTTGCAGAGAGTTCCACGGCCGTGGAATTCAACAGCATGCAAAATTGGCCTGTGGCAGAGAGATCCACGGCCTGGCCGTGGAATGATCTACGGCCGTGGATCGCAGTGCGCAGCAGTTTTTAAGTTTTTATTTTTATTTCTTTTGGGGACTTTTTAGCTAATTAAAACCCTAGGTTATAAATAGAGGTTCTGAATAGAATTAGGGGTTCAAATTTGGTTTTCAAGGAGGCACATTGGAGGCTCTTGTTCTTGATCTTTCTTCCCTCTTCTCTCTTGGATTACGAGTTTGGATGTTTATGAACATGTTTTCTGATTCTTTCTTCTCTATGTCTGAGTAGTTTCTTTTGTTTCTAGGATTGGGCAATGCCCTTTGATACATTGATAATGATTAATTGACGTTGTTTCCCCTTTTATTAATCTTGAATGTTCTTTGATTCAATCCTTATTGCTTTTATTCATGTGAATTTGCTGGCCACTTATTTGCATCTCATAGGCATTTAGGGACGTACTGAGAGGTGAACCTAAGTGTTGGAACCATAAGAATTGAACTTAAGGTCTAAATCACGAGAGTAGTTTTAGCCTTTCGAGGATTCAATGAATTACCACAAAGCGTAATGGGTTCAATTTAAATTCAATTACCACGAGAGTAGGAATTAGTTTAATTGGGCACGGATCTTGTATCTTGAGAAAGAACATTAACTAATTCACCTTCAATTGAATTTCAGATTTGATAAAAGGGTTGTCAATTAGGATTTATCTTGTATCATTGTTGTATCCCAATCTTGGAAGCTTTCTTGAATCTGAAAACCCCTTTCTTGATAACTTGCTATTTTTGTTCTAAATTCTGCACTTTAATTTTTAATTATTTAATTGCTTTGTTACTACGTTCTTCTTAATCAACAATCATATTCCCTTTTATTTAATTTAATTGAATTAATTAATTAATTTATAGTCATAGACACAGTCCCTGTGGATTCAATCTTTTTATTACTTGACGACGAAACTATATATTTACAGATTTCACGCATCATAATCCCACAATAAATCTTCATTAAAATTGGTAGTTTGACTTGACCTTGAAATTGAGAGAATCTCCCCTCATCCTAGTTAAACTTTTGTTTATAAAAAAATGTAAATTCAAATCATATATTTTCTTTCAAGGAGGAATAGTCTCAGTCTGAGTTAATATTATTCTCACGTCAAAGGATATTAATGGAAACCCACATAATATTTTTTTAAAAAAATATTTTATTTTATTAAATTTAGTAAAGTACCTAAGTTCAACTTTTTATGCCGTAACATATTTAAAAAATATATATTTTATGATGCATCGTTAAAATGTGTATTAGTGTGTCACTTATAACATTTGTTAAAAACCTTACGAATTTATGATATTTTGATTTAAATTCTTATTCATTTTTTTAAAAAAGAAGGTAACTTTGGTAAGAAATTTTTTTTATAAGGAATTTAATTTTCATGCACTGTAGAGATTCTTATATGAATTTAATTAACACAATTGTGGGGACTAATTTAATACTCCTATCGGTTCAAAATAACTGTTAATTTAGGATTTGCATACAAATTAAAAAAGCTACTAAATAACCTTGATAATAGTAAAAAATAAGTTAATTTGACAAAATTGTCCTTTTATTAAAATTATAACCTCATTTATACATTCATTTACTTTATTAATTTTATCTCTTTTTTCGTTAACAATCTCTTTAGAAAAGAGAAATGAATTTAATATGAAGGAGAGAAATAAGATTTTATTTAGTTGAGATATTTTAGAAAAAATGAAATTAATAAATACATATAGTTATTAGCATATTTAATAAGGACAGTAGGGGTAAAGGTAAAACTGAAAAAAAAAAAATATCTCCTTGATATTCTAAAGTGACAGATAAATTGAAACAAACTAAAACTTCTAATTTCATAGTTATTTTGGACCGGAGGGAGTAAAAAATTGGCACATCATCATTGTATAATAAATAATAACATAATTTTGCATAAATTCTCGAGCAAAACAGTTTTTTAAATTAAAAATGATGAACTGCCACTTCTCTATTAGCTTAGTTTACACAACTTGAGTAGACTAAGTTTACACAAAAATTTATTTTAATATATAAACTTATTAATATAGTCAAATTCATTCAATCAAATGTCAACATTGTAACATCCCGAAATTCCTTTTCCTATTGTCAGTGTTTTTATTTATGTTTTTGTGATTTTTGTGAATCGTTTGATTTATTTTGATTATTTTATTATTTTCTTGGGTTTCTATGTATTTGAGGCGGTACCGGAAAAATAAAAATTTTTTTGGGGCCGAAAAAATTTTGGACTATTCATGCGAGGTCGATGGAGCCTACCAAACTCAAAATCGGGAACGAATTTTGAAATTTTCCTTTTCTGAGATTTTATCTGACCAATCAAATCTAGGTGCGTTCTATTATCCATTGGATAAAAAATACTGATTTTACTAATAGTAGCCTTTGTCTATTGGGTAATAACTTTCGGTAAATATCTAGTTGGATATTTAATCTTGAGCCAATGGGAAGCAAGCTTCCAAGACAAGCTTGGAAGAAAGCTTCCAAGACAAGCTTGAAAGCAAGCTTCCTAAGCAAGCTTGGAGTGAAGCTTCTTGGAGAAGCTTTGCCCAAGAAGCCCTTGGGACCCCACAGCCAAAGGAGCTTCTTGGAGAAGCTTGGTGACCAAAAAATAGTTCTTCTCTCTCCTAAGCCTTTCTTGTCTTGTTTCTGAGCAACCACTCTATCTTTTTCTCTCCTTTGTTTCTCACGACCAACACCTCTTCCCCACCCATCAATCTTGATTAATTCCAACCAACCTCATTTCTTGAATCTAAACACCCTTTTGAGACACTTTGTTGTTGTGGATTTCTCCAAAATCATCCATCTTCAATCTTTTTCTCAAGGCTTCACGTTTGGAGGCTCTAGGTGAATTTTCTCATCATTATTTCTAAGTTTTCTTCTCAAGTTCTTAGTCATGATCTTGATTCATGGTCATCTTGTTCCAAGCCCTAGATGTTGATGCTTGTGTGTTGTTTTGTTTTAAGGATCTTCTTGGAAGGAGAAGCTTTTTCAAGAGAACATCAAAGAGCTTTGATAATCATCCACGGTAAGAGAGAGATTAACCTCATCAACTATCTTAGTGGTAAGGGACGAATTTTGTGTTTTATGGGTGAATAATCCATGTGAGGATTTATTCACTTGGTTATGTGTATTTTATGATTTATGTTTGTTTGGCTATTTGTGATTATATGATGTTATGGATGTATGAAATTGCTATTACATGAATTGATGATTGAAATGCCTTGTATGCTTTGATTCATGTGTGAAAGGCAAGCTTTTTAGTTCCAAGGAATGCTTATGGCTCACAGCCATGATGCTCAAAATAGGGTTTCCAAGACAAAAATTGTTTTATTAATTGAAAGCTTAAATGATTAGGGGACTAGAATAGGATTTGAGGATTCACAAATTAAAAAGGAAAATGAACAAGGTTTTATTGTTTAAAAAGAAATTAATTTTGATAATGGAAATGAGTTTTGAGGGATGTTTTGAAAATTAAAGTGTTTTGTTTAAGTGAGTTCTTAGTAAAAGTGATGGAAAGTGCTTTAAAATGTTTATGCAATTAAGAAAATGTTTTAACGTGTTTATGCATTTGAAAATCTATGTAAAGATGTTTCATGGTTTTGTAACATGACAAAAGTGTTGCACGCTTGTGAAATTTCAGTGACAATGTTTCACATTTGAGAAAAATAGCAGTTTACTATCGGGCCGATGTACTGGACCCGGAGATGTCAGTGGTTGACTTAAGCCCTGTGGTGGCTCCTTTGGGTGGAATTTATGCTATTAATGAATATTGTTTTATCTATGCCATGTGATCATGCATTGTGAAAGTCGGAATGACTTGTTGTTGAGGCTGTATACCTAGGAGATGAATTACACCTTTGTGCGAGAGCGAATTGTGTAGGGAAGATCTATGAATGACCTAGGAGGCGTCGGGGCATGGGTATCCCACAAGTGGCCAGTTGCTAGCTCCATTGGGTCGTGGTGACTGTGCAACGCATTGACAATCTCGACGAGACCCTATTCCTATTCTCAATCCGGTCGAGAGTGTCTTGTATAAGCCATGTTGCACATATTGATTATATTTGAAAGCACTTGATTTGAGGTTAACGATATACAGATATGACTCCCCGATCATTCTCTCCGATGTTTGGTTTTAGTTCCATGGAATAAGGTGTCAGTTCATTGTGCATTCACATAGTCATTGAACATTTTGTTGTGATACATTTATATTGTGGAATTACTTGCCGATATACTGTTGAAATACCTACTAATATATTATTGAATTAATTGTTGATAAATATCATGAATATAATTGTTATTTCTGTACTCTGTGACTTTACTGTTATTGTTGTTTCTTACTGCCACGCTGGTATATGATGTAGGGGATCTCACCTCTTTATGTTGTTTTTGTTCTGCTTGTTCGGTTTCATGCCTATGCTCTTTGAAGACTGTGATGGTGGCGAGGAGAGACCTTCTGTGTTACGTGAAAGTCCAGTTCCTTGGAGGCATAATGCCCGGCGTATCCATCTGGATACAGAGCGGGTAGAGTATCGTGGAGACGTTACTCTATCCCTGAGTAGTACCCGTTATGGGGTCACTACTTTTTCTTTTTCCGCTACAGTTTATCTAGAGTTTCATATGCCTTTAAGGGATTTGTGGGGCGACCTTCACTATTCTCCTAGGGAGGATTCTGAGATATTTTCTGCTCGGACTCCTATCCGTCGAGACTTGCCCCGACTGGGGGACTTGTCTTCTGAGGAATCTGAAGAGGATCTTGAGGAGGATCTAGAGGAGGCCCCTTCCTTTATGTGTAATGAATTTGGGTCGGTTTAAGTTTGTGTTGTTAAGTTGTTTTATGTCTCTTTTGGTATATAAATCTTAAGTACTTATGTTCTATTCAGTTTCTTATATATATATATGTGTGTGTGTGTGTGTGTGTGGAATGTTTTGTTCAGTTCTTTATACCTTGAGGTATTCATGTTCTGTTGAGTATATCTTATCTACGAAAAAGAATTTTTAAACCTGTATTTTTATAACAAATCCTAATTATGGCTTGGGTAAAGTTTTGAAATAAGGAAAAAAGTATTGTTCTGAAATGTAATACCCAAGCGAGGGTGTTACAAACACAAAATTAGATAATTGTGTAAAAATGTTTTATACTTATAGTGTTTCAAAGTTAAACTCTTTTATAAAAGGAAAATAGTTATATATACTTTATAAAACTATTTTTTAAATGTAAAAATGTGAAACCTATTTAATAAATATTATAAATAACCTACTAATACATCTTTTTTAATAGTGTATTATAGCAAACCATATATTTTTAAAAAATCATATATCTTACTAAACAAAAATCAATATTTTCAAACCTAGACTAGAGATTGAACTGATGAGACGTTTGGGCCATGGTTCGATTAGTTTAATCGACTAAATTGGTAGTTAAACCAATTGATATAATAATTAAATAATTATACAAAATATATATTAATAAACATAATCATATAAATTATAGAAGATACTATATAACTTAAATCTATGAAACTAAAATAACCAAATTATTCATAAATATTAATACAATCATATAAACACTAATACAAAAAAGATATCTGAATCGGTTGGATCAACCGATCCAGTCAAATATTTGAAAAACTAATACAAACAAGATACTCCTTTTATAAAATGAAACTATAGTGTACATGTAAAGAAAAGATATGTTAGACATGGTCACGTTTATGCACCCCCTAAATTAAGGACCACTAGTGGTGCACTTTTTCACTTTTAGGAAAAGTCCAAAAAACCTCCCTCCGACTTTACTTTATATGCATTTTGGTCCTTAAACTTAAAAAATGTGTATGTGTTGTAAGCTCCAAAACCTTTTTGTGCTTTATAATGCATATTATGTTACGAGAACAACTATATTGAAAATTATGTTTGAATCTTCTTAATGCTTAAATATTTTAACATAATCTTTATGGAGTGGTTCTTGCTACTATTATGCTTCTTCAGGACTAAACAAGTTTCAAGGAAGCTTTTTTGATAATTAAAAAGGGCTAAGAAGATCAAATTTTGACTTGAGAAAGTTCAAGTGCAACCTAAGAAAGTTCTTGATGAACATGAGAAAGTTTAGTATGAGAAGGTCCTGAGAAGACTCTGAGAAAGTTGAAGAAAATGAAGAGCTTTCACATTGATTGATCTCAAGAAGTTTTCAAACCAACAAGAGAAGAACCAGCTAAAACTCCCAGATCAATTAATCCTAAATTTATGGCATACCCAAATAATATATGATGAATTATAGGGTTACCTTGAAAAGATTTTGATGAGGTTACCATGATGGAAACCTTGAAAGCGATCTTGATGAAGGAGAGATACTATTCCTATCCTATAATAGTCGCTCATGCATCAGTATTAACGAGACATCTATACGCACTAGAGTGGCTAGGAATAGAAGCTACTCTCTGTATATATAGAATAACTAAAATAGGCTAAACCTACCCACTATGGTAAGCCCATATATAGGACCCATAAACAAAATCTACATATGAGCAGTGCTTAATAACAACAGACTCAATAACAATACTGATCACAATTTAGGCTAAATAATGCTTTAATAATTTTGACATCTAATTAATCTAGGTTTTATAAAACTATAATATGATTTATACTAGTCTAGATAAAATATTCTAACATTCTCCCATTTGGATAGCATAATTCATATTACATTATTTCAATAAGAAAATAATTCTCCAGATTAATCAAACAATATGCGGCCACAACATAATGTCGAAATCGAGCCAGTACTTTTAACAACTGGTCCAAAATAAGACTACAAGCATCTCAACAACGCAGAAAATCATACTTGAAGGAGTAATGATATCATACATGCAAGATACCCAGATGCCGATGACTCAACAAAATATGATTTATGAGTGATGGGAAAACACATCAAAATGGCTTGCTAATATGTGATCAAAGTGCATTTCTCAACAAAATACCCCAAGCATCTGCCTAAGATACTTTATAAGATTTAACAAACATCTCAACACAATAACAAAATGAGACTGAATCCAAAATGTCTCCATAATATGCCATAATACAAACAAATAAAACTGCGTAGATAATAATAGTAATAACAATAATATTATATGGCAACGGAAATACCAGCAACATAATTGTTTAAGATTTTGAGACATAATAATAAAATGAGGTCACAATAAAACACAAAACAAAATCCCACTAATACAAAATATCAAAAGACCTCATTATACCCATACGATTTGCATGATCAACAAAAACTTTAATAGCTAAACCTTTGGTTAGGAGATCTACAACCATAAGTTCTATAGGGATATGCTTGACATGAGTTAGAAACTTTTGAATCTTCTTTTTGACAAACATATATTTTGTGTCAAAATGCTTCGAGCGCTTGGAGCTCTTACTAATTTGAGAGAAGCACATTATGACAGAGTTATCACAATAAATAGTAACAGGCCTGGAAATACTCTCCACAACATGAAATTTAGTAATCAAATTCTTCAACTATACCAGTTGATGTGTAGCCTCATAACAAGCTATATACTCTGCCTCCATAGTAGAAGTAATTGTATGTGTGTTTAACACTTTTTCAAGAAACAATTCCTCCTGCCAACATAAAGATATACCTTGATGTGGACTTATGGTCATCTGGACAACTACCATAATTAGAATTAGAATAGCCTATCACCTCAAGGTGATCCGATCTCCTATAGGTGAGCATATATTCTTGTTACCAAGTGGCTTTAAACTCAAGAGGGGGGTGAATTGAGTTTATAAAATATTTTCACAAATCTTTCGCAAAACACTTGTTTATCAAATTTTTGTTGATGCTATAGATTAATTAAAGTGAATAAATAAATGAGATTGAATACTTCACTCACAAATTAAACAAGCTAAGATGAATAGCATTCAAGAAAGCATATATAATAAATGCACAAAATGTACAGAGATGAGTTTAGAAGATTAAACACAAAGTTTATCCTGATTTAGTCACCAATCTACTTGGGGCCTATGTCTAGTCCTCAAGTAATCACTCGAAATTTTTCACTATATCGTCAAGCTTGAATAAGTGCTTGACAACCTTTACAAACTAGAGCACTCACCACACCTTAGGATACCTCACCCTTTATGCTTAAGCCTCAAAACAAGGATACCTTACCCTTTACAACCTTTGAGGGATACTTCACCCTCTTTACAAATAAGGGATACCTTATCCTTTACAACCTTTGAAGGATGCCTCACTCTCTTTACAAACAAGGGATACCTTATCCTTTTCTCTAGAGGGATACCACATACTCTTCACAAATGATCAAAGTGTATATAAAAGATAAACTCTCAAAAGAGTGGATATTACAAATTGAAACTCTATGAGTATCAAGGATTCACACAATTATAGCTCAAAATAGGGGTTTAGAGAAAAAGATAGTAAAACACGAATTTAATGTTCAAGAATGATTTTCAGATTGTTCTCCAATATTTCTTTGATGCCCAAACGTTTTCATTTATAACCCAAACATTTTTAGAGCCGTTGGTAGTTGTTGGGGGCATTAAATGCTCCAATAGAGCCGTTGGGAAATATTTTCTGCCTTTCCAGATAATCGGTTATTAAGTTCTCCTAATTTGTTATTTGAATTAGCCTAATCAGTTATAGAAAACCCCTAACCGATTATGATATATTAGAAAATGAAACTAAGCTTCTTTTTCTTAGAATATCTGATTATGGCAAATGGCCTAATCAGTTATTGACCTTTTTAAAACATAAGAAATGCTTTTAACTTATCATATAACCGATTAGGGAAATGTCCTAATTGGTTAAGAGACTTTTAAAAACAAAGAGACAACGCCTCTGACTTTCACAATAACCAATTAGGGAAATGGCCTAATCAGTTAGGAGCCTTTAGAATAACATAAGAATTGGCTCCTGACTTAGTGAATAACCAGTTATGGGAATTCCATAATCGGTTATTTGCCTTGTTTTTGACCAAACTGACTTTGAAAGATCATAACTTCTTTGCTACTTATCTGTTTAAAACAAATAACACTTATTGGAAAGATCTTTGAGTCTATTTTCATATGAAATAAGTTTCAGAATAAAACTCAAAATATTTTGAAAAATATCATCAAAAGAGTAACCAAAGGTTAGTTTTACAAAACACAAACTTGACTATTTTTCATAGATTTGAACTACCACCAAGACTAGCTTTTCAAAACATGTTTGTTACAAATTTTAGCATGTGAAAACCATTTGTAAAGATTTGAAAATATATTTGAACTCAGTGTGATTCCTATTTACCTTTACACAAGATCTAAGTCCTATAAGCTAAACTTGAAGAGTCTTAGGACTTGATCTTTGCACTTCCATTCCTTTCTTGTTTGTTATCATCAAAATCATTGCTTTAGTCAATGCCAATTACAATTCTTTGGTACCTTGTGTAACACCCTAGATAAACATAATAGACTTGTATATAGTTATGGAGGTAGCCTATCACTAGTTTGTCATACCTGTGAATTTTTGTGACTGTTTGAACACGTTTAGTCACTTTGTTATAACTCTATGTATGAAGTATAACTGTTTTCAGCCCTGGTTTTGACTTAAACTGCTTAGTCAATGGAAATAAGTGTGGAAACTTGTTTCTATGTCACAAATTTATGGAAGTAGATGTGGTTAAAGTTTGAGATTTATCGGAGTTAGTTTGACATTTTTAAGCATACTGGTTGTGTGTTTTAGTGCCGGATTGACCCCCAACAGATATGAAAAATTATGAAAATGGTGAAACAAGATTTTTAATGAATCTTAGGATTTATTTTAAGCTTGTTGGAAGTTAAGAAATTTGGTTTGGTGAAATCGAAGCATTCTTAACTGATCAGGTGAATAGTGGTCACTTAAGTGACCAAAAATGAGGGCACGACCCTTTGTTTCTATTGCTTGGCCTATTTAAGGCCAAATGAGATGTTTATCTCATTTTTCACCTCATCTCATGGCTGCAAGCAGGAAAAGGAAAGGAGAAAGGAAAGCAAGGAGGTAAAGGAGAAGGATCATCAACCAAGCAAGGGAGAAAGCTTAGTTTTGCCGATGAACAGCTGACTGACTTCAATTTCTGAAGTTTGAGGTAGAGAGAAACCTTTTTTCTTAACTTATTTTCCTACTCTGTCCAACTTGTTCTTGAGTTATGGCTTGATGTGTGATTTTAGGTTTTGAGTTATTCTTTGTTGTTTTGGCTTGAATTATGTTGAAGAACTTGAGGATGACTTGTTTATGAATTTTTAGGTGCATGGAAATGGATTTCCAACCCTTATATACCTTTAATTCCTTTTGTGTTGAGATTTGGGGTTTTAGGTTTTGAATTGGATGATTATCTAAGATCTTTGGTTTTGAGTGAAATCAAAGTAGAATAAGAGTTGCTATGTGTAGTTGAACCTAGTGGAAGGTTGGAAATCACTTGGATGTGAAGTTTGAGTGATTAGAGGAGGGGAAAGAACCAGCGAAACAGTTCCATGGTTTTACAGAAGTTGCTGCAGTGCATCTGGTCAAGAGACACAGCCCGTGTTTGAAGACACGAGCGGGGGGGGGGGGCTGTCCCTCTCCGCCTGCTCTAATTTGTGAAACAGAGCTCACAAAGCAAGACAAGGGGGTGTGTCATCATACATAACCAGTTTATGTAGCCAAAATCTTCAAAAATGTCATTTTTTTATGTTTTCAAGTTCTTGGCTAGATGAGATTATTAGTATATATTTCCTAAAGTGTGTTAAGACTTTAATAGGAGTATCTAATGAAGTGGATATATGGTGAATGTAAAACAATTAGTATGTTCATTATTGTGGTATTTAACATCATTGTATTTTATGCTTTTAGTTAGGAATGTAAATCAATTAACATGTTAGTTATTATAGTAATTGGCATTATTGTTGTTCCATAACTATGTTGATGAGGTTGAGTCCTCGTTGGAGATGATCTAACGTGATTTTGAATGAGTAGGTAATCAAACCTTCTCATCACAGAGATCATTGTTGTAATCGAATATGATTTTGAATTCTCACCCTGATTGTGTTGCCATGTAAATCCAGGTACAAGTTCTTCGAAAAGGAAGAAGAAGATGTATGAGGACTAGCATAATATAGATCTTTGTTTTGTGAGCTTATATATATATACATATACATATATATATATATATATATATATATATATATATATATATATATATATTATTTGCTTAGTTTGTTTTGAGTTATGTATAACAGTATACCTTTTTGAGGCTGTATTGTATATATATTACATGGCTCTCCATAATTATTTTTTTATGAGAATATTATGGGTTTGGTTGTTAGAAGTAACTTGGTCAATATTGATTATTCTTTTACATGACGATATATCTGGATAGTCGATATTGGAATGTTACACCCAATAGATATCTTATAACTCATTTTGAAGCCTACTAATGAGCCACACTAAGTTTGCTCAAGTACATCCCAAGTACAGTAACAACAAAAGCAATATAAGGATCTGTACAAACTTGAGCATACATAAGGTTGTTAACAACAGAAGCATATGAGACTTTCTCCATTTCAGCAACATCTTTATCATTTTGAGGACACTTAATATTAGAGAGTTTTTCACCCTTTTGAATGGTGCAGCACAAGGATTACAAGATTTCATATTAAATCTATTCAGAATTCTTTTAATATAGGCTTTTTGAGACAAGCCAAGAATGCCACGAGATCTGTCACGGTGAATCTCAAAGGCCAGAACAAAAAAGGCATCACCATGATCTTTTATGTCAAAGTATGTTGTCAATATCTGCTTAGTCTCATTCAAAAAATTAACATCATTACTAGTCAATAATATATCATTAACATATAAAACAAGAATGATGGATATGCTTCCACTAAACTTCTGATAAATGCATTGGTCAACATCATTTTCTTTAAAGCTAAGAAAACCAATAATATAATTAAGTATCATTGCTTGAAAGCCTGTTTTAATCCATAAATGAATCTTCTCAATTTATATACCATATGATCTTTACCATCTTAAATAAAACCATCAGGTTGATCCATATACACATCCTCATACAAATCACCATTTAGGAAGGTAGTCTTAACATCCATTTGATGAAGCTCCAAATCAAAATGAGCAACTAAAGTCATCACAACACGAAAAGAGTCTTTAGTGGAGGCCGGTGAGAAAGTCTCCTTATAATCAATGTCTTCCCTCTAGTTACATCCCTTAGCAACAGGTCTACCCTTATGCCTCTCAATTTCACCTTTGGAATCACATTTGGTCTTAAAGACCCATCTGCAACCAACAGTTTTACAACTAGCATGCAACTCCACCAATTCCCAAACATTATTATTTCTCGTAGAAGCCAACTCATCCTCCTTAGCCACCAACCACTGTGCACTATTAGGACTAACCGTGACCTCTTGAAAGGAAACAAGTTTAGAATCCACAACTCAGTGGATATAGGAACCCACTCAGTTCTTCTCAATGGAGCCACAACAATATCTAGATTCTGTACATTATTTTATGCTTATTGATGGGCATCGACATTATTAACAGGATCAACAACATCATTATCATTGATAAAAAAAGATGACACTATCCCTGGAAAGGCAACAATAGGAATAAGAATGACAATATGCTCCTCTCTAAAATCAACAATACACGACTTCAGAGTTTCACCATGTTCTAAGTCCCCTTCAAAATAGACAGCTCAACCGAATTCAATAACTATAGTAGTATAAGAAGGACAATAGAACCTAGAACCCCTTGAGCCAATACAATAACCAACAAAGAAGCCACTAATGGTTTTAGGATCAAGCTTCTTTAACTGTGAGTTATAAGGCTTCACCTTTTCCTTACAACCCCAAACACGAAAATGCCAAAAAGTAGGCTTTTTGCCTGACATAAGCTCATATGGAGTCTTTGGCATAAATTTACTTGGCACATGATTCAATATATAAGCAGCATTCTTTAAGACATCTCCTCATAAGAATTCTACAAGAGTAGAATGATTAAGCATACATCTCTACCATATCCATAAGAGTATGATTTCACTTTTCTACAACTCCTTTTGTTGTGGAGTGTTAGGCATAGAGTATTATGCCTCAATACCATAGTCATGTAAGAACTTAGTAAAAGGTCTAGGATTTCTACCAGTTTTATCATACCTATCATAGTACTCACCACCCCTATTAGACCTCACAAATTTGATCTGCTTACTAAATTTCAATTCAACAATGACCTTTAATGTTGTAAAGGCATCTAAAGAGTTAGATTTCTCATGCAGCAAATTAATCCAATTGTATCTAGAGAAGTCATTATTAAAGGTGATAAAGTACCTAAAAATGCCTATAGTAATAGGAGTAACGGGCCCATAAATATCTGTATAAATTAACTATAATATTCCTTCACTCCTGGTAACCCTACTCCTTCTCGCTCCAGTTGTAAGTTTCTATTTTATACAATCAACACACATATCGAAATCAGAGAAGTCCATGTCATGAATAATATTCTCCCTAATCAACCTTGATAATCACATATCTTATACATTAACAAATCCTCATTTTTAGTCATTTACACTCTCCATGCACTTAATTGATTAAGTTTGGTTATGTTCTGTAAGTTTGGACTCAAATTGGACTTAATTGAATTTTTTTAGCATGATTTGTGTCTTACACTGTTTCTGTATTTTGTCCATATCTTGAGTTCTAGATGTTTAATAATTATGTATCTTGCCTTGTAGAAAATATAAGAGAGAGCTCTACAACTTTTATGAAGAGCTCTAGGTGAAAATCGGACATCTAATGGAACTAATTGGGCTTGGAAGTCAGAATACAGGTTTTGTGATTGGAACCTGAATAGTGTGCAGTAATCAGAGCATAACTCGGGCTGTAAGATCTGAATTAGGCTAAAATTTTAGTATCTGTAAGTTACGACCCATATCTACAACTTTTATGAAGAACATAAGACTCAATTCAGACTCCTTAGAGGTCATATTAGGCTTGGAAGTCAAAACAGAGGAGCTACAACTGGGCCTGAATACTGTACAGTAATTAGGCTATATCTCGGGCTGTACGTGGCCTTTTGAGGTGATTCTAGTGGAATTTGAAAGCTAAGACAAAAGCCTACAACATTTATGAACACCATATTTCAATATTCTGATACATTTAATGACTTCAGAATTGAATGATTTCAGAGACAAAGAATCTCCATTATTTTCCACTCATCAAAAGTCATTTAGCATTTTTCACTCATCCACTCACTCATGAATCAGCCCCCTTATCATTTTGTATCCCTAATCCTCTATAAAAGGGAGCCTTGGTCGATCATTTAAGGGTCTTGGTGTTAGATATCAAGATCATGCTATTTTGTTGTTTGATTATCTTGTTGTAGTTTTCTTTTGTTCTAAATTGAAGTCATGTTCTTCTTCTTATTCTTCTTCTCTCTTTCTTTCTTCTTGTCTATGAGTAACTAAGTTTCATTTTACTTGGGGTGAAAGTGTGAAGCTCTTGGTAATGAAATAAGGTTAGATTCATTTCTTTTTTTGTGCTTAAATGATATATTTTCAAGTGGTCATTATACGTGTTGTATTTTGTTTCCAATCAATTTAGAAACCCTCCATGTAAAGTAGAGATCTTGATTCATTGTAGACAAGAGGTTGACAAAATGAATGCTTGAGCCCATTTATAAGTATTGGTGTTAATAAATAATTAAAGGAATCATAATATAATTACGTATATAATTTTTAATGAACTTTGATTGTTGTATTTTTCGATTAGAACCTCCATTATGTGTGGATTCTAATTGAGTTGTAAAAAGAATTAATCTTATCATTATTTTATTTACTAAGAGTGGATCCCCTAACCGAAGTAAATATTTTTTATTTGTGACCAAGTTTTATCACTTTTATTATTGTGACAAAATATTTACTTTACGTCAAAGAATTTTTCTTCATCAATTCCCTGTAGATTGACTTCGGACTCCCAAAAATTTTATTACTTGAAACAACCTGCACTTGGGTTTGCAACTTTTAATCTGCATCAAGTTTTTGGCACCGTTGCCGGGGACTTGATTTGAAAAACAAATTTATTGTGTAAATATTTTGTATATATATGTATATATTTTTTTGTGGATCTTGTATATATATATATATATTTTCTACTCTTTTAATATTTTTTTCTTTGTACATACTAACGTACTAATTTAGTAAGAGAAACTCTCTCTTCTCCTTCTATAATGCTTAATGATTAATGAAATAATCTTTCTTCTTCTCTTCTCTCGCCGCAAAAAAAAATCAGTTTACTGGTTCTCTGATTTTTACTTTATGATCTAATAATATCTCAATCTTGACTTTTCTCTTCTTCCTCCTTCGCAAGTTCTGGTGGGGCTTTGCCTCTCTCCGATTTTCATATTTTAAATTTACTTTCTGCAATTTACTTTCTGTACTTTATTTTCTCGTATTTTACATTCTCGCACTTTATTTTCTATACTTTATTTTCTATATTTTACTTTCTGTATTTTATTTCTAACTTTCTAACTTACTAACCTACTAACCTTTTAATTTTCTTGCTTACTAACTTACTAACTATCTAACTCTCTTACTAACTATCTAACTTTTTACTTTATTAGCTATTACTAACTTTTAAATTTATCAGCTTATTAACTTATTTGGTGGTTAGTTTATGCTACACCCTTGTGAATATATATTTGGTGGTCGGTTTATACCACACCTTTGTTAATATTTATTTACTATGTGTTAATATATATTTGGTAGTTGGTTTATACCACACCCTTGTTAATATTTATTTGGTGAGTGGTTTATACCACATCCTTGTTAATATTTAATGACAGGTTTACCGCCTACTTGTTAATATTTTTTTTATGGAAGGTTAAGTTTTGTATATATTATTCTTCTCATTTCTTCTTCTCTTTTGTCATGTGTAGATAAATTTGTGTATTTTTAGGGTGAAGATGTAACTTAATTCAATTGACATGTATTAAGATTAGAGTTTTAATTAATTTTTTTACTCAATTTGAATGCTTATTATGATTCTTAATACTTTTATGAATTGACCACTCATAAATTGATCTAGTGAGGTGTGTGTAGAATCAGGAGGTTTGCATATGACTTAGACCATAAATAATAAGTGTCATGATTTATAATCATCTAGGAATAGAGATTATAGGTTGTGTGAGAGAATTGTGGTATTTTTCATGAGAATCCATAGAATAAAGGTTATGCCTTTAAGAGTTAGGGTTTAAACTAAGGAATTGAGTTTTAATTAATTAAGGGATTCTACCCATCAATTGAATGATTGGAAATTAATTAGAATGAATGTCCCAAAGCTACTCTATTATCTATGATAGATTGTTGAATCAAGTGAAGTCAGATCCCTAGTATTTTAATTTCATGTGTTTACATCCTTAATGTGTTTTGCATTCATGTGCTTTGTTCTCTCTTTTCCCTCTTAATTTCGTGCATTTAGTGTGTTTTTGTTTTTGTTTTTGTCTTTTTTTATATATAATTTTGTGTCTTTAATTGTTTTGAATCACTTTTTGTCCATACTTATAATAAGCTCACCTTTTGATATCACACCTATCAAAGATTAGTTTCCCGATGAATTTTTATTTCTGTCAATTTTATGCCTTGGTTTGCTAATATTGTCAATTTTCTTGTAACAAACGATGTCGTTCTTTGGGGATGGTTTCCGTAAACAGAGAAGATAAAATATTCTTCATTAAGAATGGACTGAGTAAGGAGTCATTAGATGATATCTTATTGACTTTTGGGATGCATTCTTATGGAGTTGTGCATCGTGAATTTATTAATTTGTGGAATCTCTTCAGGGACGAGCAAAATCGTTATAGTCTTGGGAATCTAACTCAAAAAGACTCTATTTGCCAATTTATAAGAAAATTGGATGGGAAGCTTATCCTCGACTCATAGAAGGCGTTTAAGCTGTTACTGGATGTAAAACTAGAGGAAGATGTGAGTCACAATCACAACAACATGTATATATTATCTTGTACATCTCCTAAAAAGAAAAAAGAAAAAAAAGAAAAAAAAAGAAGGTGAAACTTCGGTTGTACTTTGTCTTTAATTAGATTAGGAGCCCCTGCTAGTGGCAGACCCGTCATTAACTCGGGTGGTCCTTTGCACGCCAGTCCTTAAAAAAGGTTCGTGTACCATGATCTGTAGAGAGCCGCACTCCACAACCCAATGTTCACCATCTAGGCACTGTGGAGTTGATAGACAGACAGAAGTAGAGCTGGAAAAATGGGTTCAACCCGTCGGGTTAACCCACCAACCCGCTATTTTTTTGCGGGTTGGGTTCAAGAATTGAACCCATATTTTTTTTTTCAACCCGTATAACCCGCTCTGCTTAACCCGCAGGTTATGCGGGGCAAGGGTGGGTTGGCCTATCGGGTTGGCTCTTTTCTTTTTTAAAAAAAAAGTGACAAGTAATACTATAAAATGAAAAGCTCTTTGATGTTATAATTTATGTTTGAATATTTAATTAGGCTATTTTAAAAATTATTTTTTAGATATGTGGTTTGTAATTTTTTACCATTATTGTTTATTATTTTTTTGAAATATTTATAGTATTTTTTGGTTTTTTATATAATTTTTTTTGTTTTTTAGGTGGGTTAAGCGGGTTGACCCGCAAACCCATCTATTTTTTCTTATTTTATCTTTTATGCGGGCTAACCCGCCAACCCACCTTAAAATGGGGTGGGTTGGCTCTTCCAACCCATTTCTTAAAATGGGCCAGCCCACCCCGCCCCGTATTTTAGCGGGTTGAGGCGGGTCGAGGCGTGTGGAGGCGGGTTAGCCCATTTGGTCACCTCTAGGCAGAAGCGTCCCACTCTGGTTATTAGTGAGAAGTAACCCGCGATTGACAAAGCGTATGAGGCATCTGAGCTTGATCCTCTTTTTTATTAGAAGGGGCTCTCAGTGCCCTGGGATGGGACGTTCTGGATCTTGACATTGTGGGTTTCAGATTTTAACATATGTGTTGATGTTACGGACCCATGTGTGAGCTCTCCAGGTTCAAGACCCAGGATGGAAACCCATGATGGTTTCTTTCTTCTCTTTTTCTTTTCTTCAAATAAATGGGAGTGAGTGTTTTTGCATTGGTGACACGCAATTGTACATAAAAGTATGCCATCATTTGTTATTATAATTTTATCTTTATATGATTTTGTTATATTTTGATTTTGGACAGACGATTCTTTAGGCGGGGTCCTTCAGGGGTTTCTAAACTTCTTTACCTTGATGGTTTTCTTAAAGTCTAAAAAAAAAAAATTAAAAATTAAAAAATAAAAAAATAAAAAAAGTTTCTTAAATTCAAACTTTTCTGACAACAGCCAACTTACCCATACAGGAGCTATTATTACTTTTTCTATTCTCTTCCCTATTTAAACACTCTATTTTCTACACTTTCTTGCAACTCATAATCATTCAAAGAGAGTGTGAGTGTAAAAATAGAAGGAGCTTCTTCTTCAGTTTGTAGATTTACTAGTATCTAAGTATTTTGTGGGATAAGTTATGGGAAGAGTTTAGAGTTTGTAAACACAATAAGCACTATTGGTAGAACACTTGTTGCGAAGAACGTTCGTGTAGTATATGGGGGAGGTAGCATTAAGTTAATGGGGACTGTATCACTTTCTATACATATAAGAGGTGGTCAAGTTTTAGGTATCATTCCTGAACCTTTAACTTGAAGGAACATCATTGGAAAAATAATTGGGGAAGAACTTCAAGTATCATCTATGCATGAATGAATGAGGACAATGCTTGTAAACTCTGATGCATTCATAGCCTTACCAGGTGGTTTTGGTACTTTGGAAGAAGTTTTTCAAATTGTCTCTTGGGCCCAACTGAACATCCACCATAAACCCATAGGTTTGTTGAATGTTAATAATTTATTTGATCTTTTGTTATTTTGTTTTGACCATGCTGTGGAACATAAATTTATCACACCTTTGGCAAGACGACTCCTTATTTCTAGTTCCACTGTTGATGAGTTGATTAATAAATTAGAAGCTTTTGTTTATGAACCTGATCCAGTAATAGGTCAGATAGATTAGTCAAAAGGAAGCGATGAGGGAAGCAGTATGAAAAGCAAGCTAGATCAGACACTCCAACTATTAAATAATTACAAGCTTTGGTTTTATTTATTGTACTTTGTTTCTGTTTAACTAGGTAGATAACTTTGTTGTGTGGAAGTAGCAATTCAAATTCAAAGAAATTTGTATGATTGAGTAAATTGTCTTCTTTCTTAAAAATCACATGCTTAGTTATGGATGTTGCATTGGTGAACTGAGAATGATAGAAATATACCTTGTGAGATTTTGAGCTTATTGATGAATGGATTGAATATTCGTACCATTCTCTTCTTTCTTGTGTGATATTCACTCATGAAATTGTTACTCTAGAACTTACTTTAATTCTTTTTTAGACAACATTTTCACATGCATATATAAACATGATTGAGATATTTTTCTTGAAATAACTACTTTAACCAAATAGCCAAGAATGACTAGCCCATAAATAGGCAGTCTTGCTCAGTAGCATATTGTCTCAATATGATATCAAGCACTCTTATGGCTTCTTGAAAATTCTCTGATTCTTGTCAACGTAAAGCATTAGAAATAACTTATTTCCCCTTGCTTAACCCCTTTGAGCTTATTTGATCATTTTTTATTTTGAACTCATTATGTGCCTTAAATTAAAAATCATGTTCTTACCCAGCCTTAGGGAATAAGAGAATATTAGCTTTGTCATTGGATGAGTTCTTGAACAAGTGTGGGTGTGTGTGTGTGCAGAATGGTTAAAAAAATGTTTACTTAAAAAAATGTATATATTATGTTCTTCTTCAAAAAATATAAAAAAAATAAAAAAATAAAAAATGTAAAGAAGGGCCAACAAGGCAATAAAGGAAAGGAAAAGAATATGTAAAGGAAATTTGTATTAGGTGGAGTTGGGATGAACTTTCTTGCTTGTTAATTGAACTCAACTCTCACGTTCTTTTATTCTCTTTGGTATTTAACTTGTCGTATCCATATTACCTCCTCATTTACCTTGACCCAATTACAACCTTGAATAAAGTCCTCATGATTATGTGTACATATGTTTTGAGTAGTGGAGAAGTAGAAGATAAGCAAGCTTATGGTAATACAATTTTCATGGGTTGAATTGAGTGAAATATCTACCTTTTAAACACTTGAGGGATTGAGAGTGAATCTTGTGAAGATCTATCATTCTTGACTCATGCTTTTCAATTGAAGTTTCCTTACTTGTTGGTTTAAGATGTGAAGAAACATTACCTCATAAATGTTTTGATCCCTTGAATGATTGATTGTTCTTCATTCTTAAATATTATTAGAAATTGAGTCTTTTAGATTGTTTAGCTTTTGAGTCTGTTTCATTTTTTTTTAGTTTTGGTTTTATGTGTTTTGCCCAAGAGTGTAAAAAGCTAAGTGTGGGAGAATGTGATAATCACATATTTTATACATTAATAAACCCTCATTTTTAGTCATTTACACTCTCCATGTACTTAATTGATTAAGTTTGGTTATGTTCTGTAAGTTTAGACTCAAATTAGACTTAATTGAATTTTTTCAGCGTGATTATGTCTTACATTGTTTCTGTATTTTAGCCATATCTTGAGTTTTCGATGTCTAATAATTATGTATCTTACCTTGTATAAAAGATAAGAGAGAGCTCTACAACTTTTATGAAAAGCTCTAGGTGAAAATCAGACATCTAATGGAACTAATTGGGCTTGGAAGTCAGAATACAAGTTTTGTGATTGGAACCTGAATAATGTGCAGTAATCAGAGCATAACTCAGGCTGTAAGATCTAGATTAGGTTGAAATTTTGGTTCCTGCAAGTTACGACCCATATCTACAACTTTTATGAAGAACATAAGACTCAATTCGGACTCCTTGGAGGTCATATTAGGCTTAGAAGTCAGAACAGGGGAGTTGTAACTGGGCCTGAATACTGTGCAGTAATTAGGCCATATCTCATGCTATAGGTGGCCTTTTGAGGTGATTCTATTGGAATTTGAAAGCTAAGAGAAAAGCCTACAACTTTTATGAAGACCACATTTCAATATTCTGACACATTCAATGATTTCAGAACTGAATGATTTCAGAGACAAAGAATCTCCATAATTTTCCACTCATCAAAAGTCATTTGGCATTTTCCACACATCCACTCACTCATGAATCAGCCCCCTTGTCATTTTGTATCCCTAATCCTCTATAAAAGGGATCCTTGGAAGATCATTTAAGGGTCTTGGTGTTAGATATCAAGATCATACTATTTTTTTATTTGATTATCTTGTTGTAATTTTCCTTTGTTCTAAATTGAAGTCATGTTCTTCTTCTTCTTCTCTCTTTCTTTCTTCTTGTCTATGAGTAACTAAGTTTCATTTTACTTGGGTGAAAGGGTGAAGCTCTTGGTAATGAAATAATGTTAGATTCATTTCTTTTTTTGTGCTTAAATGATATATTTTCAAGTGCTCATTATACGTGTTGTATTTTATTTCCAATCAATTTAGAAATCCTCATTGTAAAGTGGAGATCTTGATTCATATTAGACAAGAGGTTGACACAATGAATGATTGAGCCCATTTATAAGTGGTAGTGTTAATAAATAATTAAAGGAATCATAATATAATTACGTATATATTTTTTAATGAACTTTGGTTGTTGTATTTTTCGATTGGAACCTCCATTATGTGTGGATTCTAATTGAGTTATAAAAAGAATTAATCTTATCCTTATTTTATTTACCAAGAGTGGATCCCCTAACCGAAGTAAATATTTTTTATTTGTGACTAAGTTTTATCACTTTTATTGTTGTGACAAAATATTTACTTTACGTCAAAGAATTTTTCTTCATCAATTCCCTGTGGATCGACCTCGAACTCCCGAGAATTTTATTACTTGAAACAACCTGCACTTGGGTTTACAACTTTTAATCCACATCAAACCTCTCCATTCTCTCCCTAGAGATATGTCTGAAACGTTTGTGCCACAATATAGAAGAGTTTTCAGTAACTTTACCATGCTTGTTCCCAACAACATTACTGATATCTGAATGCAGTTGATTAATAGAAATGGAATCAACATCCAACATATATAGACCATTAGACAAAACTCCAAAATCAACAAAAGCAGAATCATAATATAAAGAAATGTTTTTATTACTAAAATGGAAAGAGTAGCCACAACTATCCAAAATAGAAACTAAAACCAAATTCTTCCTCATAGAAGACACATAAATTGTATCTTTCAAAACTAAAACATGTCTAGTACATAATTTTAAATAAACTACTCATATATGTTCTACTTTGACTATAGCTCCATTTCCTACTATG
Source organism: Ormosia semicastrata (assembly GCA_029884595.1). Lineage (NCBI taxonomy): Eukaryota > Viridiplantae > Streptophyta > Magnoliopsida > Fabales > Fabaceae > Ormosia > Ormosia semicastrata. The sequence continues at coordinate 73,921,479 of JAQQTO010000061.1, forward strand.
ATCATCAACTCTGCTTCGTTTGGTCTCCTCCTACTTCTGAATTCATGCAATGAATGTGTAATATGAATAGTTGCACCAGTATCTAACCACAATGTATTTGAAGTAACATCAACTAGATTTGATTCAAAACACCCTAGAGCCAAGGGGTTACCTTTATTTTTCTTAGGCTAGCTCTTGAACTTCAAACAATCAGACTACTTATGGCTATATATACCACAAAACTTACAATTTCCATTAAACTAATATTTGGACTTAACACCAGAAGACTCACTAGGACCAGAAAGTGGCCTAAAAGGATATCCAAGTTTATTAGTCCTTTTTTTTTCTTAAATTGGGGCTTACTATTCTTCCCTTTAGCAAATTTCTTCTCCTTGTCACCATTCTTATGGGAAGAAAATTGAACACTATAGGCCTTGCCCTTTTTCATGGTTTGTTCCTCTTGAGTAAGAACAAATATAAGTTTATCAATAGTCTACTCCATTTTTTGAGCATTATAAGTAGTCCTCAGAACATCAAAACTAGCCAAAAGAAACTCAAAGACTTTCTAAATTAGGAAGTCCTCTCCCACTCCACGTTCATGGACCTCAACTTATTGTACCAATTCATAAGCTTCAAGACGTGTTCACGAATACCACTTACACTATCATATGGATCTCACCAGCAAACTTGAGAAACTTCTTAATATTATTTGTTTCAGGAATGCTCTCTTTAATAGTCTTATCCATGCTATACTTCATGGTCATCAAATAGATTTTATTGGATTGAACCCACTTTTCATGCTTTTTCCTATTTGTAGTAGAAGATGCATTTGTTGGTCACTAAGGCTCAACCTCACTGAGAGCAACATCAACATTAGAGACAACAAGGAAACATTTCACTGAATTCACCTACTCCTCATAATTAGTCCCATTCAATTTTGTTAAAGCAATCATTTGCATTGATAAAGCTGAAAGAATGATATATTAAAGGGAGATTTTGTCAAGCATATCAACATGTACAATATTTGAGCAAATAACCATAATGGAACTCTCCCATACAATTGTAATCCGGTCTAAGGGTCCTAAGTTACAACACGTGAGCAAACTTCTATGGACATCAAAATCATGTTCCGAAAGCTAGTACATAGAGGATACTGAGAACTTTAAGGATAGAACCTTAATGCCTTAAAAAAATTATCAGGAATCATATTAATGAAGCCAAACCGATAGGGTAAGTGCATCATCAACATAATCCTCAATACAATATTATTGACAAAATATTAACAAAATGACACTTTAACATAATTGGTCCCATGAAGGTGAGCTCACTATCATGCTAAATGCCCCAAAGCAATACCACAATACTTTAAACAATAGCTCTCAGAATCAAATTGCATAAATAACAACAAAATAAATAGTTTCCAAAACATTACATATTAATTTATGCACAAAAAAGTACTGAAAATTATTTTAGTGACCAAACAACATCAACTCTGAGAGTGGACAATATATATCATGCCCAACAGTATCAAAACAACACACAAAAACTTTCAAAGACAAAAGTGGAGAGTACTATATATTTTTAACAATTTTAAACACTAGAAATCATGAAATAAATAATAAATAGGCATGAAAAAATAAATAAAATTAACCAAAAAACAAATCAGGTTTCATAGAGAACAACCCAAAATATAGAATTGAAAAAGCATGCCTGGAATTGCCTCACACACCTACAAAGCGTGTGTGGGCAAAGGAAGACAATTGTGTCTTCCTTACTCATTTTTTTGGTAACGAGTTGTGCGACCTGTGGGTAGAATGGGTCGCGATAAAATTCTCCCTAATTTTTTAATCATTTTGAGAGATTTATATCTCTATAGAATCATAGAATGAGATCTACATTATCCCTAAATTAATTTCAAGAACAAATCACAAAATAAATTAGGTTTTTGGTGTAAATCGTGGTATATATTCGCAAGTTTGAAACAAGATTACTCATTCATTCCTTAATCATTTGACATGATTCTTGTGTTTATAGATTCACGATGAGATATATAAAACCCCCTAAACCAATTTTAGAAAATAATACACCAATAGAAACAGAGATTTGGATCAAAAGAGAGGGTTTAATGAGTTTTTCCAAAATTTCTAACCAGATTCTAATCTAATTGATACGATATGTATGTTGTTAAATTTAGGAAACTCCAATCTACAAAAGCCCTAACTTGATTTTCAAAATTAATCATAATTTTTTTTGAATTGCACATCATATTCGTTAGGGTTTTGGGTTTCTTTAATTTTAAACCTCATACAATTTTTAGGTAAACCAAAAAATTGATAGTTATAATTAGGATTAAAACTGCTCTAATACTAATTACTAAAACCCCTAAATCAATTAATCCCAAATTTATGGTATACCCAAATAATATATGTTGAGTTATAAGGTTATGTTGAAACCTTGAAAGTGATCTCGATGAGGGAGAGATATTATTCATATCCCACAATAGTCATTCACTCATTAGTATCAACGGGGCAATTGTACACACTAGAGTAGTGAGGAATAGAGGCATCTTCTTGTATATATAGAATAATTAAAATAGGCTAAACCTACCCACTATGGTAAGCTCATATACAAGATCCATAAACAAAACTCACATATGAGCAGTGCTTAACAACAATAGGCCTAATAACAATACTGATCACAATTTGGACTAAATAAAGTGTTATAATATTTTGATATCTAATTAATCTGGGTTTTATAAAATTATAATATGATTTATGCTAGTCCAAATAAAATATTGTAACAAAAACTACCATCAGAATCCTCAAGAAGAATCAACAAGAAGATGATGAAACCTAAAAGGATGAGAAGATAAGAAGTCTTTCAAGCTTGAGAAGGTTGGATGAGAAAGTTACCTAAGAAAGTTCTGTGAGAAGCTTGATGCTAAGAATGTTTATGAGAAGGTTGGCCATGAGAAAGTTGTTCAACCTTCTCAGTTAAAGCTAATGCCCTAACTTAACTGAAAAAGGACAAAATAACAGTCACCTACAACAAGCAAGTACAGTCACCATTTGAATAATCCAAAAGTCACTTTTTCAAAGCCTATAAAAGGATCCAAGCTTGAAGATCAGAAGGTTATGAACTTTGAAGCTAATCTGACCAAGTGAATTACGAATTGAACTTTTTCATCTTTATTTACTGATTCTGAAATCTGTAAACCCTTAGTAGGTGTTGTTATTAAGCTTGTTTAAGTGTTTGTATCCACTCTTAGAGTGATTTTGAGAGGCAGCTAACTAAAACAAACATTCTATTCCATCTCTTGATTCTCATTTATCTTGAGTGAGCATGTGGGCTATACAAGCCACTTGATTATAAGGTGTTGAGCCTAAAAAGGCTGTGTTAAAGAATACTTATTGTTTAGCTTGAAGAGATGAGGCTGTGTCAAAGAATACTTAAGGTGAGCTTAAAGAGACTGTTGCTAAAGAATACTTGGTATGAAGCCTGAATAGACTTGATTGTAAAGAATACTTGAAGATAATGAAAAATCCTAGTTGTTGCTAGGTACTAGATATAGCTTCATTGGTTTAGGAGTGAACCAATATAAATATCTAGATAAAACTATTCTTCCCTTAGCTCTTTATCTATTTTTTCAATTAAAATTAAGTCAAGAAGTTAAAACTGAAGTCTGAATCTATTTTGACTAAACCTTTGCTAGAAGTCTCAAAAACAACAAATGTAATATGAAGTCTAGAACTAATTTCTAAGCTTGTTAATTCTAATTTTATCTTAAGAATTTTTATTTTTTTTTTTAGTTTAGATTTGACTGATAAGAGCAATTTTCTGTGGTGAGAAGGTTGTTTTGACTCAACCAGTTAACCTTTTCACCTTTGTCTGATAACTATCTTTTGAACCTTCTCACTAATAATTTGTTTAAGTTTGAACTTTCTTACCTCCAAGTCTAAGCAGGTTGAGAAAGTTGAGAGAATGTTAATTTTTAGGGAAAAGAGGAATACAATTCAACCTCCCTTCTTGTGTTACTGTCAACTTCAGTTGGTATCAAAGCTTAGCCTCTGGGTTGAGTACACCTAAAAGTGTGAAAGGATAAGGATCCTAAAAGAAGTATGGCTCACCTGCAAGGAAGAAGAAACTACCTACTAGAAGGTTCATTGACAAACAGGCCGCCAGCCTTTGATGAAAGAGGCTTCTACTATTGGAAGGATAGGATGTGTAACATCCTAATACTAATACAAGCAGCATATCTAGATTTACGTATTAGTAATTAGGATTAGGCACGTTACTTTTATACTAATGACATTTATTTGTAAATACATTTATTTCATAAGTAAAAATATGAGCCTGCTATAGGAAAATTATAATTTACATATACTAAGAATGGTCTTTATACGAAATTATACATCATAATACGTTAATTACATAATATGCCTCTAAGGCACTAATCAAACTATTTATATACAAATTCTTAGACAAAAACAAAATCTAACTATTCCACATCCAATTTCTCATCTTCTTATTGCAGACTCCTTTCATAGAATTATCATGGAAATATAATACACGGGGTGATAATTCTAAATTTCTCGATAGTTCTAACATATACAATGCCATCACAATAATTCCATTTGCTTCAGGAAAAAATCATTTTAAAACTTATAATATAAGATGAAAAGGTGGCAAAAGCTAAAAGCAAGTCCTTTCACTTCCTGAGACAAAATTCCAATTAATACCATTACTATCAATTCATAAATTATCATTATCAAAAGATCATAAGTTATAATCACAATATCATTCAAATACATATTTCAATTCAATAATACATTCTCATCTCAACTTTATGATATTATATGATAACATTTTCATACACAATTTGTATCTCATTATCATATCAATAAGTCAAAGAATGATAAACTTAAACCTATGCAAAGATAATCATTCAAACAACATTCTTCATTTATCATATCTCAAGCATCAAATAGGTAGAGAGGGAATGTTAATCCTCATACTACCTTAATAATGAGGGAATGCCCATTCTTAATCTAGAGATTCAAGTAGAGAGGGAATCAACCTTCCTCGCACTACTAATCATCTAGAGTCATTTCAAGTAGAGAGGGAATGTTCATCCTCAACTACTTTGATAGAGAAGGAATCATCCTTCCTCACACTATCATGTGGAAATAGATTGCCCTAATAGTTTAATATATTAAGTTTTGATGATGATAAATACAAGACAAAAAGAATGATATTCATGTTACATAGATGTTCTTAATGAGATATATTGTATCATGCATGATTATGTACTTTTTCTAGTTATATTTTACTTAATAATCATGCAATGAGATATGTGTATCATTCTTTATATAATATATCTAATAATGCTTTATATGAGTTATAATGAATTAATATTGGATTTGGCTCTATTTAAATGAAAATGTGCAAAGCGTTCTTTGTTGCATCCTAGATAGAGCATATGAAGATATTGAATTATGAATTTAGACTAACTATGTTTGTTTAAGTGAGCAATACTTTGGAGGATAATCCAAGTACCAAGAGTGAGTATTGCAACAAGAACGTAAAAGATCATGAAGGTTTTGATGATAACAAAGTTAAGCCAAAGACCAAGTCCAAAGGAAGATTAAATGGTATAGTTTATAGGACTTAGGGTCTTCATGTGAGAAACTTTCTAGATATCTCAAATATGTTTTTAAATCTTTACAAATGTTTCTTACATGTTAAAATGCCCAACAAACATGTTTTGAAAAGCTAGTCATGGTGGTAGTTAAAAACTATGAAAAATAGTTAAGTTTGAGTTTTGAAAAACTGATATTTATTTATTATTTTGATCATAAATTTCAAAATACTTAGATTTTTATTCTAAAACTTATTTCATATGAAAATAGACTCAAAAATTTTTTCAATGAGTGGTCATTTGCTTAAAAATGATAAGCAATAAAGAAGTTATATGTGTTTAAAGTCGATTTCTAAGCATCAGAATGTTGTAAATGTGTTTTTAACAAAATAGAGGCCATGTAATCAATTATATGAGGCTTGTAATCAGGTACATCTTACCCAGAAAGCCTAGAACATATTCTAAGAGATATGTAATCGATTACAATATTCATGTAATCGATTACAATGAGTCTGTAAGTTCGCAATGGTCATTTTTTAAGCATTCAATGCTTAAATTAATTACCCCAACAACTCTTTTTCTTAGAACTCTATAAATACATATTTTTGGTTCATCTTTTACACATAACCAACAACCTGAAACACATCTCTTATGCTTTAATCAATGAATCAATCCTTTAAACATTTGTGCTATGCTTTTTGTGAGTTTTTGAGATATCATTGAGAGCTTCATAGGACTTCAATTTGTATTATCTACTCTTGTGGGAGTTTCTCTTTTCTATACACTTTAATTCATTGTAAAGAGGGTGAGACATCCCTCAAAGAATTGCAAGGGTGAGGTATCCTTGGTTGTTGAGGCTCAACCACAAAGGGTGTGGCATCCCAAGGTGTGAAGAGTGCTCTAGTTTGTAAAGGTTTCAAGTACTTGTTCAAGCTTGAAGTGATAGTAGAAAATCTCAGGTGGTTTACTTAAGGATTAGACGTAGGCCATAAGTGATTGGTGATTGAACCAAGATAAATTCTTGAGTTTGATTCTCTCTTTCCTACGCTGTTTATATTCTATATTAACTTAATTTATGCATATTCCGCTGTATGTGTTGATTGAGTTTATCAAAATGTTTAATTTCTTAATGTTATTTTAGAAACTTGTAATAACCCAATTCACCCTCCTCTTGGGTGATGGTTGTCATGACTAACATATCAATTATCTAGAGTTGTCTCAAGTAGAGAGGGGGTGTCTCAACCTCAATATACTCTAATAAGGAGGGAATGTTCCTTAACCTATCAATCATCTAGGATAACCTCAAGTAGAGAGGGAGTGTCTCAACCTCAATCTACCATCCATCTAGGATGATTTCTAGTAAAGAGGGAGGGAATGTCCATCCATAACCTCAATCTAACATCCTCTAGGATAATTTCAAGTAAAGAGGGAGAGAATGTCCATCCTCAACCTCAGTTACTAGAGTAAAGAGGGAAGGAATGTCCATCCTCAACCTCAATTACTATATAGTAAGGAGGGAATCATCTTTCCTCACACTATCATTGTCTGGATTATTACTAAATGTGAGGATCATCTCCTTCATCATTCATTAGAGATAGCAAACAATAACTATATCTCAAGAAAGTATAGCATCTTAATCTATCTCATCATTTGATTTTATATCTAGTGCACATTTTCATCGTCTTTCTAATTGATTCATTACACAATCATGGTAAACAATGATCTAGTTAAAGATCTCTTTCAATTTGACACATAATCATCTTAGAAAATGCCATAAGTAGTAAAAAGATTCATAAATCAAGCTTCTATTTAGATCTTATAGGGTAAGAAACTATTTTTGCAAAACAAGGTAGTGGTAATCGATTACCATTCGTGGTAATCGATTACCACATACTAAAATCTTAAAATAGAGGCTTGATAATCAATTACCAAGTCATGGTAATCGATTACTAGCTAGACAAAGGCTTGGTAATTAATTACCCATATGTGGTAATCGATTACCACCTGCCCAACATGTGTTCTAGAAACTTGGTCATCGATTACTACCTCATGGTAATTGATTACCACATTTCCAATAACATTTTCGTAGCTTGGTAATCGATTACCCATTCATGGTAATTGATTATCAGCTGGAATTTCACAGAAAATAGAGATTTCAAGCCAAACTTACCAAAACAAACCACATATAATTCAATCGCAACATCAATACTTCATAGTTATACATCTAATCCCATCTCAAAAAGGTATCACAAAAATGGGTAAAATCAAAGCCCATTTCATCAATCACCAAATTCAAAGTCAAATTCAAATTCAAATTCAAATACATGAACATAACACAAAATACCATTACATCTTCATCAATTCAACATCCATTTCATATTTCTCAATCAAATTATGAACTCAAAAACTCATAGGAAACAAGAAAATAGTTGGTAAAACAAAGGAATACACCCCTACCTCAACTCCTTTTATGAGATATTTCTTTCCTATCTTTTATTCTTCCTTCTTGTTTCTTCCTTGCTATTCTTCTTGCTTATTCTTTCTTTCTTTCTTTCTTCCTTTTCTTCTCACGTTCTACTCCTTCTCTTCTCCCTTTCTCTATTTTTTTTCTTTTTTTTATTCTATTTTTCTTTCTTTCTTTCTATTTTCTTCTCTTACTTTTTGACTGAGTAAAGCAAGAAAAAAAAACAACGATGAGGTGGTGGAAAAGGTAAAGATAAAACCTAGGAATGTGGTCACTATCAAATGTAAGAGTTTTATCTATTAGGGATACTTTATTCTCCTCTTGATGAATTTCCAAATTTCCATAATTGTCATAGGAAATTCTAGAACTTTGTTTAGTCTCCATACACATAATTTAATAACTATCTTTATATTCTCTATGCTCTATTACTTCTCCTTAGGTTAAAGTAAATCTAAGGGGATAAACTAATAGGCGTTCAAGTATCTGCCTTAATCTGTAACCTTTTCCAAAATATTCTCCATCCTCTACTTAGCATCTTCCCAAAATCTAATAATTTTTTCAAACCACTTTCCTATTTAGTTTGACATTTAAACACTCATCCTGTGCTATTAAAAATACCTAATTAACTTGGTTAATTCCTCAAAATTCACCACAACTCATTCTAATTATTCGCAGTCTAGAAATAAATTTTTTCTTATTTATTTTTCTCATCTAAGCAATTTGCGTTAAATTCTGAGCTAATATGAGATATTTTTCATATTCTTGGTTATAGCATTATACCTAAACAAGCTTAGAATAATCCCAAAATTAACAAATAATTGGCACTAATATTCATGAACTTCTATATAAATTCTTATAACTATTAGATTTCAAAGGATGTTACAGGATGAGGCTGTTCATCGAGTCTCAACATGTTGATCTTTGGGGTCTCATTGATGATGGTCCCTATATACCACAAATAAAATTCAATGATGGTACAGAAGTAGAGAAGCCTAAGGAAGAATGGACAGAAGATGTGAAGAATAGATATATTCTCAACTTAAAAGACAAGTTTTTATTGACCTTAGCTTTGAGAAGAAGTGAGTATGACAAGGTTGTTGGTGTAAGCTTCAAAGCCCTTTTGAAGTAATACCTCCTCTTTCAATTTTGATGCTAACGAATTATGTTGAAAATGTTAATCTATTGCTCTTAGTGCTTGAAGTGGTTTAATATATTCTTTGTGGATTTTTACTATTATATTAACTTATGTAGGACTAATCAAGTATGAAGGAAGTCTTCTAGGTGATTAAAAAGGGTTAAGAAGATCAAATTCTAACTTGAGAAAGTTCAAGTATAATCTGAGAAGATTCTTGAAGAACTAGAGAAGCTTCAATGAGAAAGTCCTGAGAAGGTTGTGAAAAAGTTCAAGAACATGAATAATCTTCACAAGAACTAATATAAAGAGCAAATCAGAGATCAGAATGAAGCTCACACCATCCAAGTTATGAAGAAGAAACATGTGTTTAATGATGGAATCAAAGGATGAGAATATTGGACAAATTCAAGCTTGAGAAAGTTGGATGAAATAGTTGGCTGAGAAAGATCAATGAGAAGATTGCTCATGAGAAAGTTCTATGACATCCTGAGAAGGTTCTGAGAAAGTTTCAATAGAAGACTAGAAAAGAGAAGACTTCTCATACTTTAAAAGAGCAATCTCAACCACCTAAGTCATCAAAGAATATCATCAAGTGGTGTTATCAATGAAGATGAGAAGATTGAAGCATAATAGGCTATAAGAAAGTTTGGCTAAGAAGGTTGGATAAGAAGACTAGTTATGAGAAAGTTCACATCAAGTTAAATAAAGAATGAAGAACTCTTCCAGAACATATTTGAAGATTGAAGCATGTTAGAAGAACATCTTATCCACCTACAATGACAAGCCAAATTCAATTAAGTGGAAGAAACCAAGCCTGAGAAGATTGAAGACTTGAGGAAGTTAGATGAGAACGTTCAAGTTGATAATAGTCATCAAAAATCCTTCTCAAAGTCTCTAAAAGACAAATCTGGATAGCAAAGCTAATGAAAATGATTAAGATGAAGTTAAAAATGATTAGCACCAAATGAGAAGCATCAAAATAGAAGCCTTGAACATGTGCTTACAAGCTGAGAAAGGTCGAAAGCTAGAAAAAAATGTTTGAATCCTTTTTGAACAAGATTACAAGCCTTAAAAAGACAAGATTTGCAAAGTTATACTTTCAAGAAATCAAGCACAAAAGGGTAAGCATGAAAGATTCCAACAAAGCAATGCCAAATTTGAGCCAAGCAGTATCTGAAAAAGTTTGTGTTGAGAAAGTTCGAGTTGAGAAGGTTTAGTGCTAGCAACCTTTTCACCTATACCATAAAAGGACAAACAAGTGAGTGAATGTGCTATAGTGGCTAGTAATAGCTAGTTTCTATATGGAATCACTTGGGACTTATTCCTAACGGCTAGAAACATGTTCCTAAGTATAAATACGACCTACCCATGAAGATTAACAAGGGCTTCACATGGATCAATACCAAATTATGCCAACAAGTCAGATTTGAGTTTATACTCTATTTTATGATCTTTTTTAGAGAAGACATCTTGTTTATATCTTAGAAGCTGAGGCCTACTGAGCTTAAACAAGATATAGACTCCTTGAGTGATTAGAAAGATGCCTATGATGATGTGAAGGCTAGAAGCTTGAGCCTCAATAGCATAATGAACACATTCTTGAACATTCTCATCTTTACCTACTTGTTTTTCAATTTACCAAAGTCTTAGTAGGTATGTTGTCAGCTCTACCAAACAGTGTCAATCCACTCTCTGAGTGTTTTTTAGAGCCACCTTGTTGTAACGAACACCTAAATCTCTATAGTGATCTTTGAGTGTTGAAGTGAGCTTGTGGGTTATACAAGTCATTGTAAGCTTGCGAGGTTGAGCCTGAAGAGGCTGTCTTGAAATAATACTTATTGAAGCCTGGAGAAGTTTAGTTGACATAGAATACTTGACTCATCCTGAAGAGGCTATTGTCAAGAATACTTGTAGTCAGCCTGAAGAGCGTATTGTCAAGAATGCTTATATTGAAGGCTGAAGAGGCTTGGTTGTTAAAGAATACTCTTGATGGTGGAAAATCCTAGTGTTTTACTAGGCACTAGATGTAGCCCCATGTGGTTTCGAGGTGAACTAGTATAAACCTTGGTGTTCAACTCTTCTTCTCTTACTCGTATTTATCTAGTTCATTTGATAGTCATTCAAAGAGCAAAAACTGAGTTTTGGCAAAATATTATTGAAGAACTTATCAAGTGAACTTAAAGTTTAACTTCATCAACATAAGTTCAATTCTTTGATTATTAAGACTTTATCTATTGTTGAAAGTGTTTTCAAAAGAAAGAGTTTTGATTTATTAAAATACAGCCTTGAGAAAACTATATTGATTCTGATACTATAGTGAGAAAGTTCTTTTCTCTCAACTAGTAAACCTTCTCACTTTGGACTGACAGTTTATCTTGAACCTTTTTATTAACATTCTAGTTTAAGTGTAAAATCTGAGAGTGTTTTTGAGAAAGTTCTTTAAATATGTTTTTAACAAAGTTCATAAGTTAAATATAATTTATTGTCTAAATCTGAAGTATTTGAGAAAACAATCTTTAAATAATTAAGTGACCCAAATTGTTTCAGAAAAAAAAGTTAAAGTGGTGTGAAGGTTGTTTTCACTCAACCATTAAAGCTTCTCATAAACTTTCTCACCTTGATCTATTAGTTTCTTTTCTAAACCTTCTCACTTACCGTCTGCTTTGAGCTATAACCTTCTCACCTTAAAATGTACTAACTTGAGAAAGGTGTGAGAAGGTTATTTTTTAGAAACAAAATAACACAATTTAACCCCTTTTCTTTTGTTACTGCTAACTTCAGTTAGTATAAGAGCTCAGCTTCTTAGTTGAGCACTCCTATCAGTGTGAGAGGATAAAAGATCCTGAAGGAAGTATGGCACACCAACAAAGAGGAGGCACCTACCTGCTAGAAGCTTTATTAATGAACAAACCACTAGCCTTTGATGGAAGAGATTAGTTCTATTGGAAGGATAGAGTAAGGCTGTTCATCGAGTTTTAGCATGCTGATCTCTAAGAAATAATCGAAAATGGTTCCTACATCCCAATGACTAGAAGTGAAGGTGGAGCTTAAGTTATGAAGCCTAAAGCTGATTGGACTAATGATGAGAACAAGAAGTTCATCTTAAATTCAAAGGGAAAATTCTTTCTACCTTGTACTCAAAGTAGAAGTGAGTGTGATAAGATTGCTAGATGTGAATCTACAAAAGAGAAATAGGACACTCTTGTCATAGCTCATGAAGGAACAAACCAAGTGAAGGAGAAAAAATCAGTATGTTGGTCTATTAGTATAAGATGGTTGCAAGAGTCACAAGCATTGTAAATAATCTCAGACCCTTTGGAAGGACTTACACAAATCAGGATCATACGAGAAAATTGTTGAAAAGTTTGCCTAAGGTGTGGAGGCCAAAGGTGATAGCTATGCAAGTGGCTAAGGATCTATCAACCTTGAGGTTGGATGAACTGCTGAGATCCTTGAAGGTTCATGAACAAGAACTAGCTGAAATGATTAAGGATGTTCCTAGAAAAGAAAAATTTGTTGCTCTAAAATTAGTTTAAAAAGTCCATAGCAAGCAACATTTTCACCACTTTTCACCTTTTCTCAATCCTCAGAATTAAGTTTAGTGAATGATTCAGATGAAGAAAGTACCGAGGATGATGATCTCTCTGATGAAGATGAACTTACATTCATATCTATAGAAATTCAGAAGATGTGGAAGAAGATAGGAAAGAACAAGAAGGGATGATGACTATATGGGATGATCTTAATGAAGACTTAAGTGAATATTAGCAAGAAGAAATAGCCAATCTTTGCCTTATTGCAAAATATCATGAAAGTGAGGATGAGGAAAGATCTTAGGAGCTTGAAGGATGAAATAGAGCACTTGAGCTTAAATGAGAACTCCAAAGATAGGAAAAATAAGAAAGATAAGCAAGTTGAGAAAGTTGAGACAGAAGATGAGAAAGTTCAGGAACCTTCTCAACTCACAACAGAATGCAACCAACATGCTTCCTATCCAAAAAGACTGATCATTGGAGATACATCAGTTGGTGATTAAATTAGTTAGGGAAGATTGAAGTCTGGACTTCAGTGCCTGCACTTAAAGACCATTCATTGATTGGCACAAAATGGATATTTAGAAATAAATACGATGTAGAAAGAACAAAACAAGGTGAGTGGCTTAAAGGTATATAATCAATAAGATGGTATTACCTTTTACCCTTGCAGATAGACTTGAAATTATTAAAATATTACTTTCATGTGTTATGTTTAAAGCTTTTAAGTTATTGCAAATGGTTGTTAAAAGTGTATTTTGGAGTTGTTTCATAAATGAAGAAGTGTAAGTTCTTTAACCGCCTTATTTTAAGAATGAAAAGTTTCCTAACCATGTATTCAAACTTTACAAAGCTATGCTTGGATTTATGCAGGCTCTATGAGCTTGGTATGAAAGTTTGATTAGTTTACTTATAGAAAGTGGTTTTATAAGAGAAAAGGTGGAGGCTTCTTTATTTAGAAAACATTCAAGAATGATCTTTTAATTATTTATATATATGTTTATTATATAATGTTTGGATATATTAATTAGAAGTTATGCAAAGAACTTTTTGATCATATGATAAATGACAATGATAGGAGAATTAAATTTCCTTCTTGGCCTGCAAATCTAGCAAGTCTAGAATTTTCATATATCAAGAAAAATGTACCAAAGACTTGCTAAGAAAGGTTCATATAGAAAAAAAAAGCCAATATGAACTCCAATTCATCTCTCTATGATGTTTGATAAAGATGGGTATGGTATAAAGTCAATAAGAGGCCCAAGGAAGTGAGAAAAACGAGTTGGAGCACCTACTAATGTTGCTACGGTAATTTGAGTGTAACTAGTGCTACAAATATCGGATTGGGATGATTCTAGTGGCATTAGAAAGATAAAAGAAAGCTCTAAGACTTTTATGAAGACACCAAAGCCCAGTTCCCACTTTTGGAGAGTGTAAAATTATGTGCAAGTAAGAGGAAAGAAGCTAATAAAATTATAACAAAAGAAATTCTCTAGGTAGCAAAAGGACATTTCAACATGTATCTATCAACTATAGAACCTAAGTGTGTGTCAGCCCCCAACTATTACTCATAAATGCTATGGGCTAAGCATCATCTTAGGAATTATTCTTTGAGGTATGACTACATTACTATCTTTTGTGATAATACAAATTTCATAAACCTCTCAAAGAAGCCCATTTAACATTAAAAAAATTAAACATATTGATAACAAATGTTATTTTGTTTGAGATCATGATTAAAAAGGGTTTTCAAACTTAAATTTATGGATACTAACCACCAATGGTAAGATGTTTTCAAAAAACCCCTAGTAAATAAGAATTTTGGTTTATAAGAGAAAATTTGAAGATATTTGTTCTCAAGTGATTGATTCTAAAATCTAGATGTTAATTCTTGTTTATTATGTGTTATTTGTATAAATTTTATGCTTTTATATACTTAACCATGATTTTATGAGTTTGAGAAAGTAATTCGAGAACACAGTGTGAACTCTGGATGCATGAGAAAGTTAAGCTACAAAGATGAGAAAGTTTCTTTGAGCAAACATTCTCAAAGGACTACTGTACCAAGGAAGAAGGCTAAGATCATAGATATGGTTGAGATAAAAAAAGAAGGAGAACCTGCTCTAGCTAAATTTGTCTGTGAAAGAAACATCTCTTTAGAAGAAATGGCTAAAAGAAAAATGGACATATGCGAGTTCATAAGGAAATTGTGATGGAAGACTTTCTTTAACATCTCTAAAGGGTCTGCCCTAGACTCGTATGAAGTTTCTATGCAATTGTTCAAATGATGAAAGAGCCACATTCTTTCTCCTGTAATTTGAATGACATCTAAATCACTATGGATGTTGAATCTTGGTAAAAAATCATTAGAGTGAAGAACTAAGGAGCCAAAATATATGATGAAGGACCATGATGAATTGCCTATGATAAATGGGATGATGAGATAATGGACACACTATTCATAGAGGATGATGAACCATTCACTGCTACTGAACTCAGCTTAATGGCCAAGTTCCTACATTCTTTTACGAGCCATATCTTTCAGCCACAAGTGGGAAGCACACTAAAGATTACAAATGCTGCCATAATCATTATGTTTCATATAAAAGAGAAGAAGGCCCATAACACATAGGTTCCTAAATCTTCATTGTGTGATCTTGAAATATGTGATTGTTATTGATGAAAATCCCAAAAAGGTCTACAAGTTTATCTCATGGGATGTTATTGAAAAAAAAAAGACGTCAACAATCTAGACTTAAATGAGGAAGAATTTGAGAAGGAATGTTATTTCTTCTCAAAGAAGAATTTGAAGTTGAAATATCTTGAGAAGAGGCATGATAAAGAGAACCTATTAATAAAGGTTTTGAATTATGAACAAAGAAGAAGCATGATAAATCTCCAAGCCTCAAAAGAAAGAAAAAAAAGAAGCTACAAAGAAGAAAAGAAAGTCATTTGAGAAGAGTGCTGGTGAATGTTCTCAAGTACTGCTTGCGAACCTTCTCATATTATACCAAATTCTAATGAAGCAGTATCTAACCTTGATGAAGCATATGCTAAACTAAATCTTGTCCAACATGATTCCTCTATGAGTAAAGAAGCTGCTGACATAGTTAAAAAGCCTGCACTTGACACTTTTTGTAACATCCTAATACCAGCATCTCAATATATGTAGTATACAAGGAGATACCTAGCATTACAATATCACTGCAAACTTAAGAACCTAATAAATATATCCATAATATTCATTGGAAACATTACAGAGAGCTTTATGAAATGTGGAAAACATAACATTTATAACATAATGCTTCTATGTACATATATATCATTAGCCTCCCTTGGGGCATGAAGTAATACATAACTATTCAAATTACAAAAGAAGTATAAAAATACAAAGATTGCAACGTAAAAGCTAAAACTAGAACTAATCTAAGACTATAGCATCCTTTTTCTTATTCTTCATGGAAGAACCTTCATTTGGAATTAAATGATAACACAACTAGGTGAGAATCAATATTTCTCAATATGAGTAATCAAAACCAGTATTACATAACATAATAACACAGTCTAAACAATTAAGAATAAGACAAGTTACCTTCTTTATAAGGTTTAACTTTAATAACTAGATAAACTAAGTTAAACATACATACATTCATTCTTACATACTTAGCTCATGTAAGTTCTAGGCATGTTTCATTAGGAATGCTAACTTCTCATGTTTACCTCTTATAGATAGGAAAACTGAAATTTCCATACTACATGCAACTCTAGCACTTGGTTAGGAATACTTGTTCCCTTAGGAACTTTTGACTCCCATCCTTTTGGCCAAATGACCTTTTATAATATAAAGTCACATTCAGAGGTAGACAATGCCAACTTATCCTAATTTACTTATATCTAACACCCTTCATCATAACATCTTTAGTGAAGCTAAGTAACATTAAGTTACCATAGGTGCTAGACTCTTATCTATAGCAAACCCTTACTTTTGGTTTCTTTAAAGATCATACATAACTTATACATACCAAAGGATTATCCTCTCATTGATTTACCTCTAGTAGTATACTAAACATATCCTAAGACCAACCATTGTTCTTAGATGACCAAAGGCTTAGACTTTCTCATCTATGCTAGGTGATAATTTCTCTCTTAAAAATATCCTTATTTATGCCTTAACACACCTTAAGAAACATATATAAATGATCCCAATTAGCCAAGATCTTGAAAACATCATAAATGATATTTTTGGAGTTCCAGGGCCTCACGCCGCGGCACAACTTAGGCACGCCGCGGCGCCCTAGCCTCGGGTTTTAGTACTGGATGTAGCATCACTCTCACGCCACGATGCGACTCTCCTCACACCGTGGTGCAAGCAGACAACCAACCTCACACTGCAGCGTAACTTCCTCATGCCGCGGCGCACGCAACAGAAACCAGATTCTGTAGAATTCTACAGAATCGTGGTACTGTTCTACTAGTTCTTTTAATGGATTTTGGTCATTCCAAATTAGTTTCTAAGTGATTCTAAGTCCCTAATCAGTTCTTAAACACATAGGTATCATCAATTACTAACTTAAACCTCTTAATTTGGATTATGAATCAAAACCCCCAAACTTGACCTAAAACTCATCTTTTGGTGGATCCATGGTCTAAATGAAATGTTCTAAGTTTCTATCTTCAACTTATGTTATGAACAAGTCATAAATGACCAAAGAAACATATACAAGCAAGCCAAACACATCAAACACCTCTAGAACTTAATTTGACTTATTCTGCACCTTAAGTGCATCTATGGTGAAAATAGAGAAAAGAGATGAAGATGAGCATAGAAACCTTACCTTTGGCAACAGTGAAAAAGATTCAAGCTTGGTTGGATCTCAAGCCTTGGCTTTGGCTTTGGCTTTCCTCTTCCTCTCTTCCTCTTCCTTGGTCTTTACTTTCTCTTCTTTCCTTTCTTCTCTCACAGTTTATGTTTCTATTTTGGTGCAGAAAATAGCAGTGAATAAAGCTTATAAAGAGAAGGCAAAAGACTCTTAAGCCATAACTGATAAATCCTGGTATGCTAAAAACACTTAAATTTAGCTAATTCAAGATTTTTAACTTCCAAAAACTTTAAAATAAATACTAAGATTCATATAAAAACTCGCTTCACCTTTATCTAATATTTCCAAATCGACTACTAGTCAATCTGGCTTTAAAATAGATAACCAATATACCTAAAAATGCCAAACCAACTCAATTTACCTTGAAACTTTAACTATATCTTGTCTCATAAAT
Organism: Ormosia semicastrata; assembly: GCA_029884595.1. NCBI lineage: Eukaryota > Viridiplantae > Streptophyta > Magnoliopsida > Fabales > Fabaceae > Ormosia > Ormosia semicastrata. The sequence goes on from JAQQTO010000061.1 coordinate 73,939,502, forward strand.
TTGTGACCTTGAAATAAATCATCCATATTTATTTCCCTTATTTGAGCAATTTATGCTATTATTTGAGTCATTTTAAGCTACTTTTTACATTGAGTTGCAACTAAGTGCCTAAATTAACTCAATTTGTCACAAAATTAAACATGCATATTAAGCAAGTCATATGCTACCTTTTGAACATATAAACAAGTCTAACATGTCATTTAGGGTATTACACTTCTCCCCACCTTTTTAAAATTTTGACCCTAAAATTGCTCACCTGAAATGAATAAATCCGAGTAATCCTACTGCAAGTGGGACTGTAACTTCCAAATAGCCTCCTTGGTGTCATTGTCACCCTATAAAACCTTCACCAGAGGAATCTTCTTACTTCTAAGCTCTTTGATCCCTCTGTTCATCATCCTTACTGTAATTGGCATTGACTAAAGTAATGGTTTTGATGATAACAAACAAGAAAGGAATGGAAGTGCAAAGATAAAGTCCCAAGACTCTTCAAGCTTAGCTTATAAGACTTAGATCTTGTGTAAAGGTAAAAAGAAATCACACTAAGCTCAAACAAGTTTTAAACATATTTATAAGTATTTCTAAAATGTTTAAATGCCCAACAAACTATTTTGGAAAGCTAGTTATGGTAATAGTTCAAATCTATGAAAAATAGTCAAGTTTGTGTTTTGCAAAACTGACATATAGTTACTCTTTTGATCATAACTTTTAAAATACTTTGAGTTTTACTTTGAAATATCTCATTTGAAAATAGACTCAAAGAGCTTTCCAATGAGTGGTCATTTGCTTTAATTGGATAAGAAACAAAAAAGTTATGACTAATTAAAGTTTGAGTTTTGAAAATTTGACCTTTAGTTACTATTTTGATCATATCTTTCAAAATACTTAGAGTTTTGTTCTGAAACTTCTTTCATATGAAAATAGACTCAAAGAGCTTTCCCATGAGTGGTCATTTGCTTTAATTGGATAAGAAATGAAGAAGTTATGACCTTTTAAAGTCGGTTTCAAAAACCAGAAATGGTGTAATCGATTACACGAGTCATGTAATCGATTACAACGTTGACAGAAGCCGTGTAATCGATTACATGAAGCTTGTAATCGATTACAAAGTGCCCAAGAATGTTTCTAACGGCTATAAACGACTAGTTTTCATAGAAAATCATTTCTAAAACCCTCCAACGGCTCTAAAACTCATTGGGCTATAAATGCAAGTGTTTGAGCATAAAAAATGAGTTGGAGAACATTTTGAAAATTACCCTTGAGCATTGAAAACGAAATTCATCATCTTTTTCTCCAAATCTTTGTTTTGAGCTAAGTGTGTAAATTCTTTATACCCATAAGTTTCAAGTTGTATTATCTACTCTTCAAGAGAGTTTCTATCTTCCACACTTTGTGTAATCTATAAAGAGAGGGTGAGGTATCCCTCTAGAGTAAAGGGTGAAGTATCCCTAGAGAGTGAGGCATCTCTCAAAGTTAGTAAAGGGTGAGGTATCCCTTGAGGGTGAGGCATCCCTCAAAAGTTGTAAAGGGTGAGGTATACCTATTTGAGGCTCAAGCACAAGGGTGAGGTATCCCAAGGTGTGTTGAGTGCTCTCAATTGTAAAGGTTATCAAGCACCTGTTGAAGCTTGAAGATAGTGGAAAATCTCTAGCGGTTGCTTGAGGACTGGACGTAGATCACAAGTGGATTGATGATCGAACCAGGATAAACTATTATGTTTGATCTTCTAAACTCTATCTCTTTATATTTGCACCTTAACTATATATGCTTGAGTTAAAGTTAATATTTAGCTTATTTGCTTGATTTATCCTATATCTCAAGTTGTAGTTGAGTAATCTATAATAGTTGTACATTTATTGTGCATATTCCGCTGCATTTATTTATTGAGTGATTTAAAATGCATAATTTGTCAAAGTTGCATTAAAACAAGTCATCACCCAATTCACCCCCCTTCTTGGGTAATAGTTGTCATGGCTAACACTTACCAGATGTGCATCATAAGCAAATTATCCCTTAACTGTACAGATTCATATTCTATGATATGCAAAGGATCTGGATTATACTTTCTCAACTGAGATACATGAAAAACATTATGAAGGTTAGACAAACTGGGAGGAAGGGCTATTTGGTAAGCTACGGGTCCAACTCTCTTCAGAATTTGGTAGGGACTAAGAAAACTAGGATTTAACTTTTAGGTTTTCAATGCTCTACTAATCCTTGTTGTAGGAGTAAATCTTAAGAATACACCATCTCTGTCATTAAACCCAAGAGGTCTCATTCTCTTGTTAGTATAGCTCTTTTGTTGACTTTGAGCAGTAACCAACCTATCCTTAATCATCTTCATTTGCTCTGTGGTTTGTTGGAACAACTTTGGACCTTGGATGGTTCTCTCACCTACCTAATACCAACATAGAGGTGATCTACACTTCCTTCCATACAAAGCCTCATAGAGTGTCATACCTATGCTGGAATGTTAGCTATTGTTATAGGCAAACTCCACTAAAGGTAAGAACTTGTCCCAACTATCTTGTTGTTCTAGAACACATGCTCTACGCATATCTTCAAGGGTTTAGATAGTCTTCTTTGTTTTCCCATTTGTCTGTGGGTGATAAGTTGTGCTAAGGCTTAACTTAGTTCCAAAAGCCTGTTACAAGGCTCCCCAGAATCTAGATGTAAATCTAGGATCCCTATCTAAAACTATGCTTACAGGGACTCCATGCAACCTAACTATCTCCTTAAGATATAGTTGAGCTAATTTCTCTAGAGGATAGCTAGCTCTCATTCATAAAAAGTAGACATATTTAGTTAATCTATTCACTACAACCCAAACTACGTCATACCCTTGCTAAGTTCTAGGTAGACCCATTACAAAGTCCATAGAAATCTTATCCTATTTCCACTTTGGGACTCCTAAAGACTGTAATGGTCTTGCCAGTTTTTGGTCTTCAATCTTCACTTTTTGACAAACTAAACACCTTGCAACATACTCTGCTATGTCTCTTTTCATTCAAGACCACCAAAACATTCTCTTCAGATCTTGATACATCTTAGTGGTTCTAGTGTAACACCCCAAAAATTTACTTGTTTCATGATATATATTCATTTTATAATATTTGTGATTTTGTGAATTTTTCTGGAATTATTTGAATTATTTGATTATTTTAATATATTCTTTGATTTACGTACACGCTGAGCTAGGCTGAGAAAATGAAATATTTTTCCTAAAGTCGGAAAACCTTGGATTGTAAAAACGGTGATGGGGGATCTTACTAAACCCAAGGCCGGACACAGTTTATGAAGTTTTTATTTTTCGAGATTTGATCTGATAAATAAAAATCATGGTACGTTTTATTACCCGTTGGATAATAAATATTAGTTTTGTTAACTGTAGCTTTTGTCCACTGAATAATAGCTTTAGTAGAATGTTAGTCATCTTTTCTAAAGAGCACTTTAATGACATCACTAAGATGATATCATCAAAGTGACATCATCCTTGACTTTTTCCAAAAAGTGGACAAAACTTCTCAAGGAAGCTTTGTATCAAGCTTCTCAAGGAAGCCAACTTCCCTCTCTCCTCCCTTGGAAACCCTATGGCAATGAGGGGTGAAAAGATGACACAAATTATCATCTTTTCATCTAAACATATATTCACCTTTTCACATTTTCACCTTCTACATTTTCAAAAGTTTCTATCACTTTCTCTCTCTACTTTTCCTTTCTCTCTCAACTTCTCCTTTTCTCTCACTTTCTATCACATTTTCTCTTCTTCCTCTCCTCTCCAACCTCACGACCATCCTCCTTTCAAGCACCCATTCGTTTTCTTTAATCTCAACTATCTACATCCTTGAATCTAATTCACCATCCCAAGGCATTTTGGTGAGGAGATCTTGGTTTTCTCTTGTTTTCTTCTCTCTTTTCTCTCCTCACTCTCACGGCCAAGCACCACTATTGATGGCCATCCATGCTTACTTGCTCAACCAACCTTATTTCTTGCATTTACTCATCACCTAGAAGCTTTTTCTTTTATGACCATCACTTGATTCTTCCATCTTCATCTTCTTCCATAAAGCCTTAAACTTGAAGTTTTGAGGTAAAGTTCTTGATTTTCTATTTTCTTTCCCTCATTTTCATTATTCTTGGTCATTTTAGTGGTCAAGGACTCCTCTTTTCAAGCTTTGGTTGTTGATTATGTGAGTTTGATCATCCTAGGGTTTTGGTGGAGGAGTTGGACAAATTTCAAGAGACAAAAAGGGAGTTCTTTTCTTGTTATCTTCTAAGGTAAGAGAGAGATTAACCTCATCAACCACTCATGGTGGTGAGAAACGACTTTCTTATGGGTGATAAATTCATGTGAGGACTTATTTGTAATTGGCATTGACTAAAGCAATGGTTTTGATGATAACAAACAAGAAAGGAATGGAAGTGCAAAGATCAAGTCCCAAGACTCTTCAAGCTTAGCTTATAGGACTTAGATCTTATGTAAAGGTAAAAAGAAATTATACTAAGCTCAAACAAGTTTTAAACATATTTATAAGTGTTTCTAAAATGTTTAAATGCCCAACAAACTGTTTTGGAAAGCTAGTTATGGTAATAGTTCAAAACTATGAAAAATAGTCAAGTCTGTGTTTTACAAAACTGACCTTTAGTTACTCTTTTGATCATAACTTTCAAAATACTTTGAGTTTTATTTTGAAACTTATTTCATACGAAAATAAACTCAAATTTCTTTCCAATGAGTGGTCATTTGCTTTAAACGGATAGGAAACGAAAAAGTTATGACTAATTAAAGTTTGAGTTTTGAAAATCTGACCTTTGGTTACTATTTTGATCATATCTTTCAAAATACTTTGAGTTTTGTTCTGAAACTCTTTCATATGAAAATAGACTCAAATATCTTTCCAATGAGTGGTCATTCGCTTTAATCGGATAAGAAATGAAGAAGTTATGACCTTTTAAAGTCAGTTTTCAAAACCAGAAATAGTGTAATCGATTACACGAGTCATGTAATCGATTACAATGTTGACAGAAGCCGTGTAATCGATTACACAAAGTATGTAATTGATTACAAAGTGCCCAGAAAGGTTGTTATCGATTACATGAAGCTTGTAATCGATTACCAAGTGCCTAGGAACATTTCTAACGGCTATAAACGGCTAGTTCTCATAGAAAATCATTTCTAAAACCCTCCAACAGCTCTAAAACTCATTGGGCTATAAATACAAGTGTTTAGGCATCAAAAACAAGTTGGAGAACATTCTGAAAATTATCTTTGAGCATTGAAAACAAAATTCATCATCTTTTTCTCCAAATCTTTGTTTTGAGCTAAGTGTGTAAATCTTTTATACCCATAAGCTTCAAGTTGTATTATCTACTCTTCAAGAGAGTTTCTATCTTCTACACTTTGTACAATCTATAAAGAGAGGGTGAGGTATCCCTCTAGAGTAAAAGGTGAGGTATCCCTAGAGAGTGAGGTATCTCTCAAAGTTAGTAAAGGGTGAGGTATCCCTTGAGGGTGAGGCATCCCTCAAAAGTTGTAAAGGGTGAGGTATCCCTATTCGAGGCTCAAGCAAAAGGGTGAGATATCCCAAGGTGTGGTGAGTGCTCTAACTTATAAAGGTTATCAAGCACCTATTGAAGCTTGAAGATAGTGGAAAATCTCTAGCGGTTGCTTGAGGACTGGACGTAGATCACAAGTGGATTGGTGATCGAACCAGGATAAACTATTGTATTTGATCTTCTAAACTCATCTCTTTACATTTGTGCATTTATTTTATATGCTTGCTTGAATGTTATTTATCTTAGATTGTTTAATTTGTGAGTGAAGTATTCAATCTCATTTATCTATTCACTTCAATCATCCAATAGCTTCAACGAAAATTGTTTAACAATGTTTTATGAAAGATTTACGAAAATATTTTACAAACTCAATTCACCCCTCTCTTGAGTTTGAGGCCACTTGGTAACAAGTGGTATCAGAGCTAGGCTCTTTTATAAAGGGCTTAGCAGCTTCAAGAGAAAGTGATGGCCTCCTCAAATGATTTTATGGAAAGTTCTTCAATTTATAGACCTCCCTTTTTCAATGGGGATGGATATGCTTATTGGAAAGGAAGAATGAAAATTTTTATTGAAGCTATTGACTTAGATGTGTGGGATGCTATTGAAAATGGTCCTCTTATGCCCATAAAAGTTGTTAATGGTGTAAGGGTTAATACACCAAGAAGTGAATGGACCAATGATGATAAGAAAAAGGTCCAATATAATTTGAGTGCCAAAAACATCATTACCACATCCTTGGGGTATGATGAATTCTTTAAAGTCTCAAATTGTAAATCTACCCAAGAAATGTGGGACACTTTAGAAGTAACCCATGAGGGTACTAGTGAAGTGAAAAGATCAAGGATCAATACTCTCACTCATGAATATGAGCTTTTTAAATGAACCAAAATGAAAGCATTCAAGAAATGCAAAAACGTTTTACACTTATTGTAAATCATTTAACTTCATTAGGAAAGACATTTTCTAATGAAGATCTTATTAACAAGGTTTTAAGATGTTTGAGCAGGGATTGACAACCTAAAGTGACGGCTATATCAGAGTCAAGAAATCTCTCAACCATGACCTTAGCCACACTTTTTGGCAAGCTCCAAGAACATGAATTGGAATTGAATAGACTCAACCAAAGTGAGGAGATTGACAAGAAAAAGAAGGGAATAGCTCTCAAGGCCACTTCCTCCATGATTAATGATGATGATGATGATGGAGATAGCTTAGAAATAGATGAGGAGAATTTTGCTCTACTAGTAAAGAAATTTGGAAGATTCTTCAAGAAGAATGGAGCTCAAAGAAGACCTCCCTTTCCCCAAAAGAATGTCTATCACAGAGGGGAAGGAACCTCATCAACTCTTAAATGCTATGAATGTGGAGAATTGGGTCACATGAAGATGGAGTGCCCAATTTATCAAAGTAAAGTGGAAAAGTATCACAAGAGATCCTCAAGGGAGAAGAAAGAAAGAAGAGCCTACATAGCTTGGGATGATAATGACATGGATTTAACCGATAGCTCGTATAATGAGAAAGCCAATCTATGTTTCATGGCTAGAGGAGAAGAGGAAGATGGAGACGACACAGAGGTAACATCCTCAATTTTTGAATCAAACTCTTCCCCTTCCTATGATGAATTGCAAGATGCATTTGAAGAATTACATAATGAATCTAATACTTGCAAAACTTGTTTTATCATCCAAGAAATCAATTTCCTCTTTTGAAAACAAGATATCTATGTTAAATAAGGAAATTAAGGAACTTAAAATAGAAAATGAAACTCTTGGACTTATTGATGCAAATTCTTCATGCATGACATGTTTATCACTAGAAAATGCATCTACGCCCTCATCTTGCTCATCATGTAAAGCATTTGAAATTGAGATTGAGGACTTGAAAAACACTCTTTCAAAATTTACTTATGGAAGAGATAATTTGAACATTTTGCTTGGAAACCAAAGATGCGTTTTTCAAAAGGCTGATTTAGGGTACAATCCTAATAAACAACAAAAGTTTCTCAAGAACTTCTTTGTTTCATCAAGTACATCAAGTAGTCCCTTTATTAAATGCTTTCATTGTGATAGGAAAGGGCATAGTGCATCAAATTTCAATATAAGGTAGATTATCAATAACAAGCTAGGAACTAAATTGGTTTAGGTTCCCAAAGGTACTTTGCTAAAGACTAACACTCAAGGACCCAAGAAAATTTGGGTACCAAAAGTCAAAAATTGAAGTGTGTTGTAGGTGTGCTTGAAGGTCAAGAATTAACTTTGGATATCTTGAAAAGTGGCTACTCCAAGCACAAAACAAGAAAATGTTTCATGTTGTCCTCCTTGTCTCCAAAAGGCATGAACTTGCATCATTTGGTTAAGTGGAGTCTTGTTCTATGCTTGACTTGGTTAACATCTTGAAAAATATCTTTTATATGTCTTGTATATGCTAAATGAATATGCATCTTGTGTGAAATAACATGCATAATATCAATTTCTTTGAACTTGACATAATGGTTTAATCATACATATAATTTGTTGCATAATTCATCATCCTTCTGCATAATATGTAAGTTTCTGCATAAAGAGCACTTTTGCTGCATAATGTGTTATCTTGGTGCATAATATGGTATGTTGATACATAATATGTTGTATTGCTACATAATAATGTGTTTTTGTTGCACTAAATTGCTCAAAATCCACAAAGTGATTTAATCCTTGGTAAAAGTAGTGTTTTTGCAAAAACATGTGTTTTAGATCAAGAACTAGTCTGTTTTTATGCCTTTATGATGTTTGGAATTGATTTGGAATGTTTTGGAACCTTTTTGAATGTTTTAAGTTTGGTCATTTACTATTTAAAGTGCAAAAACTATTTTCAACAAGCTTGTAATCGATTACAGAGGCTCTACCAAGCGTTCCAAGCAAAGTCAGAGAGCGTGTAATCGATTACACATACTATGTAATCGATTACAACGTCTCCAGAACTCGTGTAATCGATTACACCAAACATGTAATCGATTACATGGATTCCAGAAGGTTGGTAATCGATTACACAGGCTTTAAAAATGGTTCTCAATGCTAAAATGATCATTTTTACTTAAGATTGTCTATATATCATGAAAGCATGCATATTATTGGCTATGTGCTTAATGGTAATTGATTCTTTAAATTTGTTGTGCTCAAATTACATACTATGGAAAATTTGATATTTATGAGAGTATAATGGATTAATGATCAATGACTAACCCCTATGGATCTAAAATTGGTGGATACCAAAGAAAATGCTTTGAATTATGTTGTAGGGTGACTATTAGCTCAAGCATGCACTAAAGTGAAGTGAAAACTTGAAATGGTCCAAGTTCTCCAAGAGTCATGAAGACTTGAAGCTTAAAAGTTGGAATCACTTACAAAAACTCAAAGAGCACACTTTTGGTGATTTCAATTTCTTATTCTTATTTATGTTTTAATTTGAATATCATGTTATATTTGGAAAAGTCATATTTTTCTGCATAATACCATTAATTTTGCTACATAATGTGACATTTTTGCTGCATAATCTAACTTTCAATGCATAAATTGGTCATTTTATTGCACAATTTATACTTTTTGCTATTTTGCTGTATAAAGACATATTTTTCTACATAATGCCATTATCTTGCTGCATAATGTGACTTTTCTGCTGCATAATCTAACTTTTATTGCATTATTTTGAAATGGATATTTTTCAATGGATATTCTGGTTATATAATGATGATTTGGTTGAATTCCTTATTGAATATTCATTATTTAGCAATGGTTTTGCTCTATCACTTCTCTCTTTATCAAAATATATATCTTGTATATCTTTTTGATCATGACAAAAGGGGGAGAAGTTTATGAGTCTTTGAGAAAAGGTAAATAACAAGGTATAAATTCAATGATATTAGAATTCCAAAATTAAAGGGGAGCTGTGCAATCTATGATCTAATCACCTCTTGAAAAATAGAGGGGGAGTAAGTCTCTAATACACCTTTTGTGAATTCCAATTTATTTGAACTAACTCTTTTCTCAAATGAATGTTTATCATCATCAAAAAGGGGAAGAATGTAATTGGCATTGACTAAAGCAATGGTTTTGATGATAACAAACAAGAAAGGAATGGAAGTGCAAAGATCAAGTCCCAAGACTCTTCAAGCTTAGCTTATAGGACTTAGATATTGTGTAAAGGTAAAAAGAAATTATACTAAGCTCAAACAAATTTTAAACATATTTATAAGTGTTTCTAAAATGTTTAAATGCCCAACAAACTGCTTTGGAAAGCTAGTTATGGTAATAGTTCAAAACTATGAAAAATAGTCAAGTTTGTGTTTTACAAAACTGACCTTTAGTTACTCTTTTGATCATAACTTTCAAATACTTTGAGTTTTGTTTTGAAACTTATTTCATATGAAAATAGACTCAAATATCTTTCCAATGAGTGGTCATTTGCTTTAAACGGATAGGAAACGAAAAAGTTATGACTAATTAAAGTTTGAGTTTTGAAAATCTGACCTTTGGTTACTATTTTGATCATATCTTTCAAAATACTTTGCGTTTTGTTCTTAAACCTCTTTCATATGAAAATAGACTCAAAAATCTTTCCAATGAGTGGTCATTCGCTTTAATCGGATAAGAAATGAAGAAGTTATGACATTTTAAAGTCAGTTTTCAAAACCAGAAATGGTGTAATCGATTACATGAGTCATGTAATCGATTACAACGTTGACAGAAGTCGTGTAATCGATTACACAAAGTATGTAATCGATTACAAAGTACCCAGAAAGCTTGTAATCGATTGCATGAAGCTTGTAATCAATTACCAAGTGCCTAGGAACGTTTCTAACGGCTATATATGGCTAGTTTTCATAGAAAATCATTTCTAAAACCCTCCAACAGCTCTAAAACTCATTGGGCTATAAATACAAGTGTTTGGGCATCAAAAACAAGTTGGAGAACATTCTGAAAATTATCCTTGAGCATTGAAAACGAAATTCATCATCTTTTTTTCCAAATCTTTGTTTTGAGCTAAGTGTGTAAATCCTTTATACCCGTAAGCTTCAAGTTGTATTATCTACTCTTCAAGAGAGTTTCTATCTTCTACACTTCGTGTAATCTATAAAGAGAGGGTGAGATATCCTTCTAGAGTAAAGGGTGAGGTATCCCTAGAGAGTGAGGCATCTCTCAAAGTTAGTAAAGGGTGAGGTATCCCTTGAGGGTGAGGCATCCCTCAAAAGTTGTAAAGGGTGAGGTATCCCTATTCGAGGCTCAAGCACAAGGGTGAGGTATCCCAAGGTGTGGTGAGTGCTCTAGCTTGTAAAGGTTATCAATCACCTATTAAAGCTTGAAGATAGTGAAAAATCTCTAGTGGTTGCTTGAGGACTGGACATAGATCACAAGTGGATTGGTGATCGAATCAGGATAAACTATTATGTTTGATCTTCTAAACTCATCTCTTTACATTTGTGCATTTATTTTATATGCTTGCTTGAATGTTATTTATCTTAGATTGTTTAATTTGTGAGTGAAGTATTCAATCTCATTTATCTATTCACTTCAATCATCCAATAGCTTCAACGAAAATTGTTTAACAAACGTTTTACGAAAGATTTGCGAAAATATTTTATAAACTCAATTCACCCCCCTCTTGAGTTTGAGGCCACTTGGTAACATTATTCACCTTGATTGCATGACTTTGTGGCTTGTGGTTATATACTTTATGTGACCTTATTACTTGATATTATGTATGAATTTGTTATAGTATGATTTTGACTCTTAAAAATTATGTTGTATGCTTTAAATGGTGCTAGAAAGGAAAAATATTTTGGTCCCAATAGCTATTGAAGCTCACGGCCATGGTATGGAAAGATAGGGTTTCAAGGCTAAGATACTTCATTGTTTAAGAACTTAGATGATTAAGTAGCAATAATATGATTTATGAGGTTACAAGTCGAAAGAGGAAAGGAATAAATTTTTTACCATTGAAAAAAATTGATTTGTGGTTATGGTATTTGATAATTGGATGAAAGAGTGAATTGGAGACCTAAAATATTTGATAATGGGATGGACAAGTAACTAGGATGGAAAGGATTTTATTTAGAATTTGAATAATGAAAGATTTAGAAAGAACATAGGGAAATTTTACTTAGATGATTTGGGGAACTAACTAGGGTCAAAGGATTTATAAGTAAAAGAGAAGATAATCGCAATGTTATAATTTGAGGAGTAATGACTTTTGGATATACTAATGGAAATAATTTTGGAGATAATTGGAATAATGAAAATGATTTATTAGTGGTGAATCTAGTTGGTTTGATAGTAAAGACATTTAATTAATGATTTATAAGATGAGGATGAAAAAGAACAAATTTTTATCATTAAGCAAAAGAGTGATTTTCGGTCTTGAGAAAGAAAATGAGCTTGAGGAAGAAATAGTGAAAACTTGAAAGACTTAGGGAAAGAGGAAAGGAATCGTGAGATTAAGACAACGTGTTTCTTTTTTTTTTTTCTTAATTTTTCGTGAACGATATGAGGAAAGGTCACTCGAGGAACTTAGTTAGAAGAATCTAGTGATTAGGATTTATTTCTATCTTTATTCTGGAAAGTGTTACAATTAAAGCTTAAAGATGAAACAATGGTTCTATATACTAGAGAAATTTATGAGAATGCTTCATGTGATTTGATAGTGATGACTCTTGAATTGGCACAATTGAAATACCTTGTGAAAGAATGCATTAGCATTGTGCTTTTGAGCCGACGTACTAGACCCAAGTGGATCAATTGTATTTAGCATTATGCTTTTGGGCCGATGTTCTGGACCTGAGTGGATCAGTGGTATTATGTAATTGTACGGGTGGTTATATAATATCATTGATACAAATAGTATTAGACGATTGTATGGGCAGTTGCTTTAATACCATTGGGAACAGTCCAACGGTGGTTTGATTTCATTGATCATGCACTTGAGCATTATACAGTCGACTTTTGTTGCCTAGGAGTGAACGAGAATTTGGATAGTGTGATCCTGGATGGATCTCAGGGGGCGTCAGGGTGAGGTGATTCACTTAGTGATCTGATATCATATTGTATACCCCTGGCCATGAAAAATCGTTGCAACGCACGACGAGGACCTGACAAACACTATCTTTTTCGTGGTCCGGCGTAGACTGTCCTTTGAGGGGGGACAGATCTTTTGAAATGTTTATCTCTGAATTTTAGCTCCATAGAGTAGGAATTGGTTGCACTGTGCATAAGGATGGTCAGCATACACATCGTGCATATGCATAGTCAGTATATCTGTTATTGTGGCATAGTTTATACTTATGTATTTTGATATACATTGTTGAATTATCTATCAGTTAATAACATGATTATGCTTGTTGTTCTGTAATATTCCCGTATTGACATGATCATATATGCTATTATTTAATGTTGTTGTGTATAAAAGGCATTAGTGTCTTTGTTGTTATTTCTTGCTGCCATGATGGTATTAATGTAGGGGATCTCACCTCTTTCATTATATTATCCTGTTTGCCTCTGTTTTATGCTCATGTCTATAAAGACTGCAATAGCAGTAAGACAAGATCCGCGAGGTTTCACTAGACTACAGTTTCACGGGGGCATCGAAGCGTGGAATGTCCATTGGGATACGGGGCACATTCAGTACATCGGAGGGGTCACCTTACTTTGGAGTAGGACCTGACATGACGCTGCTACATTTACTGTGGACGTATCTGTTCACTTGGAGTTTTGTATGCCTCTTGGGGAGCTTTGGGATGATTGGAGAGCTTCCTCTAGGGGGGACTTTGTGGAGTCGACTGCTCGGACTCTCGTCCGTAAGGACATGCCCCAACTGGGGGTTTTGCCTGCTAGGGATCCCGAAGAGGATCTGGAGGAAGATCAGGTACAGGACCCTACTCTTCAAGTGTTTGGACTTGGACTAGGCGCAGTCTTCATATGGTAGTTATATATCTATTTATTTTTGGAGTATGTGAGTTTTATGCTTTGGAACATGAGATAATATATTCATGGATTTAATAAACTTTGTTTTATGAAAAGTCTATTTTATGGTTCTTATGTTTTGTGCCTCTATAATTTGATAAGTTTATGTTATCTATGAAAAAAAGTTTTGAAACTCGTATTTTATAATATCGGCTTTTATAACTTGGGTGAAAAAGTTTTAAAGGAGTCGGTCTTAAAAGTAATGCTCTCTCAAAGGGGGTGATACATATAGGATGGATGGTATACTTACTACTGTGAACTTCTTCTAGAATCTTTTCTTTGATCTTTGACTCTCCTGGAACACAAAGTCTGTCTCTAAACTTTATCATCCCATCATCAGTCATATTAAAATCCTCTAAGGTTCCTAAAAATATTTAGTTAATAATGTCCATTAAAGCTTCATCCTCCTTTTGAGCTTCTAAAATCTGAGTCCTTAAGTCATTTACTATGTCCACTCTACTCACAAAGAGACTCTGTGGCATCACAGTCACTGCTAAACTCAAATCTCTGAAACTCTCGAGAAGTTCACTCTCTTGGACCATCATGCGGGACACATGTAGAGACTTCCTAATTAGTGCATCAGCCACTACATTGGCCTTACCCAAATGATACTTTAACTCAAAGTCATAATCCTTTAAGAATTCCATTAATCTTCTCTACATCATGTTCAGCTCCTTCTGATTAAATAAGTACTTTAAACTTTTATGATCGCTAAACATCTCAAACTGGACTCTATAGAGATAATGCCTCCAAATCTTTAAGGTAAACAGTACAGTTGCTAACTCCAAATCATGCGTAAGGTAGCTCTCTTCATGTGGCCTTAACTACCTTGATGCACAGGCAACTACTCTTCTATTTTGCATTAGAACAAACCCTAGTCCTATCTTTGAAGCGTCACAAAAGACTTCAAAGTTCTCATGGGGATCAGGAATCACCAACATTGGCATAGTAGTCAACCTCTTCTTTAACTCTTGGAAACTATTCTCACAATCTTGAGTCAACTCAAAATTAATACCCTTCCTAGTCAACTTGGTCAAAGGCAGCGCTAACTGAGAAAAATCCTTGATGAACCTTCTATAGTACCCAGCTAGGCCTATAAAGCTCCTAATCTCGATCACAGTGGTGGGTCTTTCCCATTGTGACATAGTTTCCACTTTGGTAGGGCCCATTGAGATTCCTCCTCGAGAAATAACATGGCCCAAAAATTGAACTTCCATTAGCCAAAACTCATATTTGGACAATTTGGAAAACAATTTCTTTTCTTTAAGGATATCCAAAACTATCCTTACATGTTGCTCATGTTCTTTCCTTGTCTTTGAATAGATAAGGATGTCATCAATAAATACTACCGCAAACTTGTCTAGGTGAGGTCTAAAAACTCTGTTCATGTAATCCATAAATACTACTGGAGCATTCATCAACCCAAAGAACATCACAAGATACTCATAATGCCCATACCTAGTTCTAAAATCGGTCTTAAGGATATCTTCTCCCCTTACTCTGATTTGATGATAACCAAATCTCATATCAATCTTGGAAAACACTGAATCTCATGTTAATTAATTCATCAGATCATCTATTCTAGGCAACAGATACTTGTTCTTGATGGTTACCTTGTTCAACTGCCTGTAGTTAACACATAACCTCATGGTACCATATTTCTTTTTCACTAGAAACACTGGTGCTCCCCACGGAGAAACACTAGGCCTAATGAATTGCTTATTCAACAACTCCTCTAATTATTTCTTGAGTTCTGCTAACTCTAGAGGTGCCATCCTATAGGGTGCTAAAGATATAGGTCCTGTACCTAATACTAAATCTATAGTAAACTTTATTTCTCGCTCCGGTGGTAACTTTGCTATGTCACTAAAAAATAGGTATTCCCTCACCACAAGTATATTGTCTAGGCTCTGCTTAACCTCTACATCTAAAGAAAAAAGAAGAACATATCCTAGAGCTCTTTCTACCAAACAATGATTGACCTGATTTACATTAAGATAGGCAGACTCGGAAGAAACAACTTTGGTAGGAATATCAAACAGAAAAACTAGAGTCTTATATGAACAATTCAAAATCACATGATTAGACGACAACCAATCCATACCAAGGATGACATCTATGTCCACAAGGGGTAAACAGATAAGGTTTACAAAGAAAACTTTATCCTTGGTCCTTATACAACAGTCAAGACATACTTTCGAAGTTATATCTGACTTACCAGTGGGTGTGGAAACATATAAGTCATATGGTAACTCTGATATAGGCAAATCCAACATCCTTACACAATCATAAGAAACAAAAGAGTGGGTTACTCCTAAATCACACATGACATTTAAAAGATGATTACAAATTATGCCTTTACCTTGGATGAGGTCGGAAGACTGGGCCACCTCTTTCTGCCTAGAGTGTAAACTCGTCTCCTGGGTAGTGGCTTTGGGATAGGCGCATCTTCCTTGTTCTAAGGACAAGCTTTGGAGAAATGCCCCAGCTACCCACATGTGAAAAACACAGACTGGCTTGCCAAGCACTTGCCTGCCTCCATGTACTTTCTTACATTTAGGGCACCTTGAAAATTTAGAGCTCGTCTTGTCTTTTCCTTTAGCGTTACTTGCCTTTGAAGCACCCTTCTTACTTTTATCATCCTCATATTTTCTCTTCTTGACGTCTTGTACCCTTTCCTCTGATGGAGGGTTATGAGCACTTGACTCCATAATCCTACATTTATTGACCAAGGTAGGAAAGTCCCTAATCTCCATAGGTCTCACCATACTCTTGATCTCACTTCTCAAGCCAGTTTTGAATTTCAAACATCGCTATTTCTAGTTCGGATGGTAACGGAAATGTGAAGAGAATTTTGATAATTCATCAAACTTGGCCACATACTGGCCTACTAATATGCTTCCTTATTTCAACTACATAAACTCCACTTCCTTGTCATTATGTAGAGTTTGTGGGAAAAACTTCTCCAGAAAAAGCTATCTTGAAAACTTCCCATGACATTGGGGTTTCTACGGCTTCAAGTACCCACTTGGTACCTTTCCACTAATGCTCTACCTCACCCTTCAACATATATGAGGCGAAACCACTTTTTGCTCCTTCGAGTAAACCATTGTGTTGAAGATCTTTTCCATCTCATTGAGTCACTCCTCAACTTTTGTGGGGTTGTACTCGCCTTTGAATGGTGGAGGGTTCATCTGACGGAAAGCTATCAAGTCTAGGAAATTCTGATTCCTTCCAACTTGTTGTATATCTTGCACTGGCTGCTCAGGTGGTAGAAGCTGTCGAGGTGAATTTTCTTCCATCCTCTCAAGCATCCTTATCATAACATTGGCCACAGCCATAAAAGCTTCGACCATATCTGGACCTTGTGGGGTCAAGTTCTTTGCTTCTCTAGGTCGCCTTTTTGGTGCCATAATTTCCTATACACACAAAAATAACATATATTAAGTTACAGTCTCAATATCATGTAACCATGCAGCACTGGCTAATAACAAACCAACTTAAGGCAAATCATGCAATTCTATCTTCACATCTAACATATGAAACAAGAAAAGTACAATTTCTAAGAAAGAACTCTTAACATGCCTAAGCATAGTCAGTCCATACCTCGACTCAACAGGATGAACTGCTCTGATACTATAATATAACCTCATAATACCAACATCTCAATATATGCAGTATACAAGGAGATACTAGCATTACAATGTCACTGCAAACTTATGAACCTAATAGATATATCTATAATGTTCATTGGAAACATTACAGAAAGCCTTATGAAATGCGAAAAACACAACAATTATAACATAATGCATCTATGTACATGTACATCATTAGCCTCCCTTGGAGCATGAAGTAATATATAACTATTCACATTACAAAAGAAGTATAAAAATACAAAGATTGCAATGTAAAAGCTAAAACTAGAACTATTCTATGACTTTAGCATCCTTTTTCTTATTCTTCTTGGAAGACCCTTCACCTGGAATTACATGATAACACAGCGAGGTGAGAATCAATATTTCTCAATATGAGTAATTAAAACTAGACATACATAACATAATAACATAGTCTTAACAATTAAGAATAAGACATGTTACATTCTTTAGAAGGTTTAACTTTAATAACTAGATAAACCAAGTTAAACAAACATACATTCATTCTTACATACTTAACTCATTTAAGTTCTAGGCATGTTTTATTAGGAATGCTAACTTCTCATGTTTACTTCTTGTAGATAGGAAAACTGAAATTTCCACACTACATGCAACCCTAGCACTTGGTTAAGAATACTTGTCCCCTTAGGAACTTTTGACTCATTTCCTTCTTGTCAAATGACCTTTTGTCATATAAAGTCATATTCATAGGTAGACAATGCCAACTTATCCTAATTTACTTATATCTAACACCCTTCATCATCACATCTCTAATGAAGCTAAGAAACATTAAGTTACCATTGGTGCTAGACTCTTATCTATAGAAAACCCTTACTTTTGGTTGCTTTAAAGATCATACATAACTTATACATACCAAAGGATCATCCTCTCATTGATTTATCTCTAGTAGTATACTAAACATATCCTAAGACCATTCATTATTCTTAGATGACCAAAGGCTTAGACTTTCTCATCTATGCTAGGTGATAATTTCTCTTTTGAAAATATCCCTATTTGTGCCTTAACAAACCTTAGGAAACATATATAAATAATCCCAACTAGCCAATAACTTGAAAACATCATAAATGACATTTTTGGAGTTCCAAGGCCTCACGCCGCGGCATAACTTGGGTATGTCGTAGTGCGCTAGCCTCGGGTTTCAATACTGGATGTAGCATCACTTTCACACCACGACGCCACTCACCTTACGCCACAGTGAATGCAGTAAAACCAACCTTAAGTTACGGCGTACTTCCTCATGCCACAGTACACGCAACAAAAACCAGATTCTACAGAATTCTGCAGAATCGTGGTACTGTTCTATTGGTTCTTTTCATAGATTTTGGTCATTCCAAATCAGTTTCTAAGTGATTCTAAGTCCCTAATCAGTTCTCAAATACATAGGAATCATCAATCACCAACTTAAGCCTATTAATTTGGATTATGAATCAAAACCCCCAAACTTGACCTAAAACTCATCTTTGGTGGATCCATGGTCTTAATGAAATGTTCTAAGTTTCTATCTTCAACTTATGTTATGAACAAGTCATAAATGACCAAAGAAACATATACAAGCAAGCCAAACACATCAAACACCTCTAGAACTCAATTTGACCTATTATGCACCATAAGTGCATCTATGGTGAAAATAGAGAAAAGAGATGAAGATGAGCATAGAACCCTTTCCTTTGGCAGCTGTGAAGATTCAAGTTTGGTTGGATCTCAAGCCATGGCTTTGCCATTGGCTTTCCTCTTCCTCTTCCTTGGTCTTTCTTCTTCTTTCCTTTCTTCTCTCACAGTTTCTATTTCTGTTTTTGTGTAGAAAATGGCTGTGAATAAGGCTTATAAAGAGAAGGCAAAAAACTCTTAAGCCAAATTGATAAATCTTAATATACTAAAAACACTTAGATTTAGCTAATTCAAGATTTCCAACTTCCAACAACTTTAAAATAAATACTAGAATTCATATAAAAAGTCGTTTCACCTTTATTTGATATTTTCATATTTGCCACTAGTCAATCCGGCTTTAAAATAGACAACCAGTATGCCTAAAAATGTCAAACTAACCCAGTTTATCTCGAAACTTTAATTGTATCTTGTCTCTTACATTTGTGACCTTAAAATAAATTATCTATATTTATTTCCCTTATCTGAGCAATTTATGCTATTATTTGAGTCATTTTAAGCTACTTTTCACACTGAGTTGTAACTAAGTGCCTAAATTGACTCAGTTTGTCACAAAATTAAACATGCATGTTAAGAAAGTCATATGCTACTTTCTGAACACGTAAACAAGTCTAACGTGTCATTTAGGGTATTATATTTCTCCCCTCCTTTTTAAAATTTTGACCCCAAAATTGTTCACTTGAAAGGAACAAATCTAAGTAATCCTGCTACAAGTGGGACTCTAACTCCCAAATAGCCTCCTCAGTGTCATTGTCACCCCATAAAACCTTCACCAGAGGAATCTACTTACTTCTAAGCTCTTTGATCCCTCTGTCCATCATCCTTACTAGATGTGCATCATAAGAAAAATTATCCATTAACTGTATAGATTCGTGTTCTATGATATGCAAAGGATCTGGATTATACTTTCTCAACTGAGATAAATGAAAAACATTATAAAGGTTAGATAAATTGGGAGGAAGGGCTGTTTGGTAAGCTACGGGTCCAACTCTTTTCAGAATTTGGGAGGGACAAAGAAAACGAGGATTTAACTTTCAAGTTTTCAATGCTTTACTAATCCCCGTTGTAGGAGTAACTCTTAAGAATACATGATCTCGCTCGTTAAACCTAAGAGGTCTCATTCTCTTATCAGCATAGCTCTTTTGCTGACTTTGAGCAGTAACCAACCTATCCTTAATCATCTTCATTTGCTCTGTGGTTTGCTGGACCAACTCTGGACCTAGAATGGTTCTCTCACCTACCTCATACTAACATAAAGGCGATCTACACTTCCTTCCATACAAAGCCTTATAGGGTGCCATACCTATGCTGGAATGGTAGCTATTATTATAGGCAAACTCCACTAAAGGTAAGAACTTGTCCCAACTACCTTGTTGTTCTAGAACACATGCTCTAAGCATATCTTCAAGGGTTTGTATAATCTTCTTTGTGTGCCCATTTGTTTGTGAGTGATTAGTTGTGCTAAGGCTTAACTTAGTTCCAAAAGCCTGTTACAAAGCTCCTCAGAATCTAGATGTAAATCTAGGATCCCTATTTGAAACTATGCTTACGGGGACTCCGTGCAATGTACAATGTGGTCTACATCCAGTCCATAAGCTTAACTTGAGATTTTCTTCACTATCTCCTAGACTTCACGGGTGCTAGGAAAACCTTTGTACAAGTAAGAGTACTCCTCACACCTTAGGATACCTCACCCTTGTACTAGAGCCTCCAACTCTTCAAGATTCATAGGTGCTTGAAAGACCTTGACAACCAAGAGCACTCAACACACCTTGGAATGCCTCACCGTTTGTGTTTGAGCCTCTACTTTCAAGGGATACCTCACCCATACAACTTTGAGGTATACCTCACCCTCTCTTTTATAGTTTATACAAAGTATAGATGATAAGAAACTCTCTCAAGAGTGGATAATACAAATTGAAGCACTATGGGTATTAAGGATTCACACTTTGAAGCTCAAAAAAGGGGTTTATGAGAAATGATAGTTAAAACTCGTTTTCAATGCTCAAGAATGATTTTCAGATTATTCTCTAACTTTTCTTTGATGCCCAAATACTTATATTTATAGCCCAAAGCATTTTAAAGTCATTGGTGGTGGTTAGGAGGCATTAAATGCCAAAATAGAGCCGTTGTAAAACTGTTTTGGTTCGCAAATAACCGGTTAGAAAGTTATCCTAATCAGTTAGGAGCCTCAAAATTTGGCCTCTGACTTTTACAATAACCGATTAGGTGGAGATGGTAATCAGTTAGGAGCTTTTATAAAAACATGAAAATGCTCCTTTCTTTTGTACTAACTGATTAGGTGAATTTCGTAATCGGTTAGGAGCTTTAGAAACATTGAAAAATGCTCCTTTCTTTTGCACTAACTGATTAGGTAAATTGCCTAATCAGTTAGGAGCTTTTAAAACATGAAAAATGTTCCTATCTTTCACAATAACCGGTTAGGTGAATTGCCTAATCGGTTAGGATCTTTTAGAACATGAAAAATGCTCCTGACATGGTGAATAATCGGTTATTGCACTTTAGTTTTGAAAATTGACTTTAAATGGTCATAATTTCTTCGTTTCTTATCCGTTTAAAGCAAATGATAATTCATTGGAAAGATCTTTGAGTCTATTTTCATATGAAATATTTTAGAACAAAACTCGAAGTATTTTAAAAGTTATAATCAAAAGAGTAACTAAAG
This sequence comes from Ormosia semicastrata, assembly GCA_029884595.1. NCBI lineage: Eukaryota > Viridiplantae > Streptophyta > Magnoliopsida > Fabales > Fabaceae > Ormosia > Ormosia semicastrata. Next base: position 73,961,074 of record JAQQTO010000061.1, read on the forward strand.
ATCAGTTTTACAAAACACAAACTTGGCTATTTTTCATAGATTTGAATTACCACAAAGACTAGCTTTTCAAAACATGTTTGTTGGGAATTTTAGAATGTAAGAAACATTTTTAAAGATGTTAAAACATATTTGAGCTTAGTGTGATTCCTGTTTATCTTTACATAAGATCTAAGTCCTATAAACTATTCTTGAAGAACTTGGACTTGATCTAGCCATCATCAATTCTAGTCCTTAGACTTCTTGATGTAAACCAAACTTCCAAAAGTTTCTTCTCTTCAAATTTTGCAAATGCTTAGAACATATTATCATTTCATTCTTCTTGAGTTGAGCATAGTTGTGATCTTTTGCTTTCTTGTTGCAATGCTCACTCCTGGTACTTGGACTATCCTACAAAGTATTACTCACTTAAAACAAATATAGTTAGTCCAAATTCATAACTCAATATCTTCATATGCATGGTTCATAAATGTATAACTCTAGTTTGTCTAACATGCATATAAGACTTTCATAGACACATCCAAATAAGATATTTATCAATTACGAATGGATATACTCTATATAGGATGCAACAAAGAATACTTTGCATATTTTCATTTAAACAAAGTCAAATCCAATATTAATTCATTTATAACTCATATAAAGCATTATTGGATATATTATATGAAGAATGTTACATATATCTCATTACATGATTATTAAGTGAAATATAACTAGACAGAGTACATGATCATGCATGATTCAATAAGCACATCTTTGTAGCATAATCAATATTCTTTTGTAATGCATTTGTCATCTATTAAGCACGTCTATCAAGCATAAACATAATTCTTTTTGTCATGTATTTGTCATTATCAAAACTTAATATATTAAACCATTGAAGCAAACTTATTTCCACATTTCAGTCAATCATAGATTAACCATTTAATTCAATCTAGATGCATGTTTAGTGATCGATGACAAGCCAACTAGGTTTCTGTAGGTTTCTTGGATTAGTTATTTTGCAATTTGATTTTCTTTCTTACATTTAGTTATTATGTTTGCATTCTACATGCACAATCCCCTCTGTTTGACCTTGATTTGGTTTGATTGGTATCTTGATCCTCAAGAGACAACTCAATTCGCTGCTTGTGCTACAAGTTATCAACAGAACTAGAATTTTATTATTTGGTTGAGCTCGGCACTTGAATCGGTACACATGTTTAAAAACAAGATTCCATAAATACTCAATCCTTCACTTCCTCTATGTTCTTTAGTACATATGCATTTATCCCTATTTGTCCCAAACTAATAAGTCATTTCATAGAATCGACATTATTGATATTATTGTATTATCTAATAACCAATTTTCTACATGACATGGGACCAATATAGAGTTAAATGTGGCATCTCATTCTAGGCTATTCAGTTCCTTTCAAATCCTACACCATCATTCTCAATATATATATATATATATATATATATATATATATATATGTGTGTGTGTGTGTGTGTGTGTGTGTGTGTGTGTGTGTGTGTGTGTGTGTGTGTGTGTGTGTGTGTGTAGGGAGCATATTTAGTGAGAGGAGTTTTTATTATGAGAGGATGAGAGAAGTAAATCTTGACCATACAATCATACATAGATAGTTAAGATTAAAAGTTACTTAAAGGTCATGTGGCCACTTAAAAAAGTCACATGCATTTATGTTCTAATCTTAACCATTCATATAAGATCCATTGGTCAAGATTCACTCCTTTCACCTCTTACAATAAACACTCCTCTCACCATATACACTCCACACACACACACACACACACACACACACATATATATATATGTCATACACATGAGCAATGGCACATTTCAAATAATATTTTCAAAATTTAACAACAAACTAATGGATATTCAAGCAAACTTTATTATTCCTAGTGAAATTCTTATTAATGAGATTAGACTAAACAGGTATAACAAAACCTCATACATTCCAAATGCAGCGCTTGACTTTGGATACCACACGAAGATATGTGAGTTACTAAGAAATGTCTTTTGAAGTAAGAAAACAATTTGAGTTTCAGTTTAGCTTTGAAAAGATAAGGCTGTCAAAACCTCAATTTTACTTTAAAAGGTTTATTTTCATGACTGCACCAAAAATAAATCTTAACTACAAAAATTCTAAATTTTTATACAAAGTGGCCTTATCTCATATCTTTCAAATGAAAGAGACCTCACTTCATTTGACATAGTGTAATTGAAGTTATACAACAAAATGCAGAAGTTGTAACAGGGAAACTAGCCATTTTATTAGAATTTGACCCTACTTTAAACTAAAACTGGGAATGCATGAAGAATTCAAAATTCTTGAAATCTCTATCTCTTATAGCCTCACATGTTAGCTTCAAAATGTCATTGGTCTCATGTATTTTAGACTTCGGAGGAAAATGTTATGCAATCAGGTTTAAGAGGTACTAGTTTACTCTTTTCTGTAGAATTTACCCTGCTTTCAACTAGAAACTGATGCAACTAGAGAAGTTACAAAAATTTGAAATTTTTACTACAAGAAGCGTTATGTCTTAGCTTTCAAATGTGACTAGTTTCATGATTTTTCAAGTTCCTATAGACTAAGTTATGCATAAACTCTCAAGGTTGTTCGTTCATGATAGCAGAATGTAATTCTGCAAAATTTGACCTATCTTCTCTGGTGATCTGGAACTTTATAGTTGGTGCTAAAATTCTGGTTATTTTACTACAAATAGCCTTATATTTTAACTTTCAAATATCATAAGTGACAAATAATTTGCTTACCGATAACTCCAATTATGGCACTAGAATTAGGAGCTGTCAAGTGAAGATAGAACTTTAAAGACTAGGAACTTATAGAACCACAGAGATATGACACTCACAACATTATGCATTTTTAAAATTTAAAGAAGCTCTTTGGAAAACTGAATTTCCTAAACTAAGCATAGATTTTCATTTTTAGAAAACATTAACAACCAAAAGACAATAGCATGATTCCGAACAACATGATTACCATATGCACATCAGGAAACTCACTTAAGTCCCTGGTAAAACAACAAAAACCAGGTGCAATTCTAGAGTGCCAATTCAAAGCACAACATCATGAACTAATAAGTATGACTCAATAAGTATAGCTCAAGATCTTGTGTAAACTTGGAATCCATGAAATTTGTATTCCTATGACCTCAAATATCTTATTTTCCATAAGTCCATTGGGGAACTGATTTGTATCTTTTTCTTATTTAAACTAGATTTGACATATAAGAGGACACTAAATAAAATGACAGCAATGATTATAGATATTAAACCTATTCTCTACATATAAAAAATTCTTTTTAATTTATGATAAGGCATTATAGACCAGCAATTCTCTTAAAATATCATGCAAGCCTAGCTTTCTTATTTCATGCACGCAACAATGTATTCTTTTATTTTGAGCACAAGCAAACTTCCTCAAAGAAAACAAAACAAAATCAATGTAGCATAAAAAAAATCAGGGCTTCATAAGGAAAGAACAAAATCATTGCTAAAGACCCAGAACCAATCTATATCACTTTCACCCCACAACCTTGGCTAAATTATCATCAAATCAAGCCATGATTTAACTTAACAACTCAACCTTCAATATAGTAAGATGCAAGTCTCATAATTGATTTGAAGAACAAATGAAACCAATTACACTAACCTGTATTCTAGCCACCCATACCCATTACACTCGTGGCAGTTAGGAACAAACCATAACATGGCATTCATATATTAATGAGCACAAAAAAAAAAAGATTTGAGGTTTTTGAACTAAGAGAGCTAAACTCTATGCCTTTCATCATTTCATTCACATACAACCCTTGAAGAACTACTTTTTTTTTATTACCATAACCAAACCATTCCCAAAACAAAGATACACATAAAAAAATTTATTCATAGTAAAGCATTATAAATCAGTTAAGATCTCAAATCATCAAACACCATAAATCAGTCTATCTAAACACTTCACAACACATTCATTCAATCTCAAAACACTTACACCACCATATCTCTTTTTCATTCATCAAAATACACATTAGCATATCAACATTGAGTCCAAAAAATAAAATAAAAACAACATGCATCAAAGAATTAAACAACTACAACTCCAATTCAATCTTACACTCTTAAAGTTCATGCTAATTAAAGATATCCATGGAACCAATATAATAGAAAATGAAGAGTTTAGGTTAGTAATATGTCTTTCTACTTATGATGACCATTAAATTTCCTTGAAGACTCGCCTACACAGTTTAATGGTATAATAATATTACCTGATTACAATCTTATTGTCCACCAACTAGGATAGCTCTTAACAGAAAATTTTAAACATCACAAGCATAATCTAGAATTCCTCTAAGACTTGTTTTCCTCAAACGATACAAGGAAAACAATCACATTATATACACAAAATAAAAGCATTTGAAATGGCAATTATGCATCTTGCTCCACATATTCAAGCTCATGGTTCATATTAACAAGGTTCTAGCAGAGAATCATTTACATATTTATAAGTGGATTTCCACATAATAGTTTGAATCCCTCTTTCATCCTATTTAAAAAAAATTAAAGTAAGGTAATGATTATCTTTTTAACCAATATAAATTAATGCAAAGGTGACTTCTATGCTAAGTCTACATCTCATTGGATGGTAATAAAGGTTGAAATAAGTGGATTTAGGCTTGATTAGACTTAAACTAATAGGATTGCATGCATGTAGCTTACTTGAACCTCAGGTTAATTACCTATTACTAATAATTTGGACCTAATTAACACTAAGTAGCTTAAGTTAAGATCCTATATGAATCCTCACGAGTTCTAAAACGCGATAAGGAGTTGAAATTATAAGGATTAAGGATTAAAATTTTCCTAGGAGCATTAGAGCTTAACTAATTAACCTATGGTAACTTAAACTTAAAAGCTAAGTTCCGTATCTCTCCTATTAGCTAGATCGGTGCCCCCGTCCCCCTCCATTTCTTCTTTCTTCTTCATTTCTCTTCCTCTCCACGCATAAACATTTCGAGAAGCAGCCAGGGCTATATTTCTTCCAAGCCTTGTGTAACACCCACCTTAGGGTATCACATTTCAAACCAACTTCTTATAAAATCCTTTACCCAAGTTATAAAAATATTTAATATTATCTTATACGAGTTTCAAAATTTCTTTTTCGCGGATAACATAAACTTACCAAATTTTAGAAACACAAAACACAAGAACTGAATAACATACATTTTCATACATAACATAGATTAATAACATCTTCATTACATAAGATTTATGTACTCTAAGCAATATTTAATTACCATATAAAAACTCGACTTGGCCCAAGTTCACAACATCTAGAGACAAAAGTCCTTCTCAGAAGATCAATTCCTAGCGGGAAGGTCTCGATGGATAGAAATCCGAGCAAGTGATATCCCGGAGTCCTTCCTAGGAGTATAGTAAAGATCATTCCACAACTCCCTGATAGGTAAAACAAACTCTACATATGCAACCGTGAAAAAAGAAGTAGTGACCCCATGGCGGGTCCTACTTGCGGATAGAGTAATGTCACCACAATACTCTATATACTTTAAGTCCTAATGGACACGCCAAGCAGCAGCGCCTTCAAGAAATTGTAGTCTAAAGAAATCTAGCTGATTCCTCCTTGCCATCATCGCAGTCTTCATAGAAGTAAGCATACAATAGAAATAAACAGAACAATACAGTAAAGAGGTGAGATCCCCTACATCGCATACCAATACAATACAACATATAATCCATTAAATAATATAAAATCAGCAGATATATTCATGATAGTTAACAAATAAATAATCCAATAAACTTGCAGCATAATAGCAGAAATAATGAAAATGCCACATCAATATTATATCATAACAATATAAATGTTGACTATGTATATGCATAATGCAACCAATTCCTACTCCATGGAGTTAGACTCAAATTCAGAGATGAACGTTCCAGAAGATTTGTCCCCCCTAAAAGACAGTCTACGTCGGATCATGAAAAGAAATAATGGTTGTCGGGCTTCCAGTGTGTTGCAGTCGGTTTATCATGGCCAAGGATATATATATATATAGTGATAGCATAATCACTAAGTGAATTACCGCGCCCTGACATCCCCCAAGATCTGGTCCAGATCCACTATCCTATGAGTTCCTGCTCACTCTTTAGGCATAAAACGTCACAACAGCCACCGACTATATAATGCTCAAATGCATATTCAATGAAATCCAACTACCGTTGTACCGTTCCCAGTGATATTAAATCAACCACCCATACAGCACAACTCGTTCTTCCTCTCAATCACGTAGCAATATTATTGCATTTTCACATTCGCGTAACACTTTTGTTACATTTTCAAATCGCATACTGATTTCTCAACGTTTTCTCAATCGCATAAAGATTTTAAAATATTTTCTCAATTGCGTAACTAAAAATCACTGTTTTTAAATCGCGTAAGAGTTTTTCTGCGTATTTTTCATCGCGTAAAATATTTTAATCATATTCTAAGTTTAAATTAAAACTTTTCTCATTTATTATCAAAATTGGAGTTTAATTCCAATATTTCCTTAACAAATCATCGTTAAATAATATTTCCAACATTTTCTCACTAAACCTCCTTTAATAAATATTTCCAAATATTTTCCATAGAAACTTAAATTATTTAAATTAATTCAAAATATCTCAAAAATATTTATTCATTACTCTTAATAAATCTTTGAATAAAATCTTTGTAAGTTCCCAACCATCCTCAAAAATCATTTCATTGCTAAAACTGCTCTAAATAATATTTTCTAATATTTTCTTCACAAAACTGTATTTCTTTGATTAACTTAGAATATTACAACTCAAAATTTCTTAAGGATGAGCTATACGTTAATAAATTTTAAGTTTTAACTTTTATCTTACTTAATAGCTTAATTACACTAATTTAATTCTAAAAAATTAGTTTATTTCATTTTTAGGTCTAACAACCTATCAAATAAATTTCTTATTAATCAAATACCTAAGTCTACACTTAGTAAAATACTTTTGATTCTAGGATATTGAAAATTGACATGCTGGCTGAATTTCATTATATGTTTCATAACTCATAATTAATTATTTTCTAACACCTTATTCTTTACAAAAATCTTTAATCCAATTTCTCATCATAAAATCATTTAATTCAGGATTAGGAAAATAATTTAGAACATTTTGCTCCTTGGTGGTGGTTGAGGTCGTGAGCCTCTAGGGTTCTTTGGAACCATCATACAATTTCTCATCATATGAATCGCATCCTACTTTACACAAGAATCAACATGCTTTCATAATTACATATTCAAGCTTATCATTAAAGCAATAAAATCATATTAAACATCTAATCACAATTCAATCAAAATCATACCATCTCACATATATAAATCATGCATAATTATCAAAGCAATAAAAATCACATATAATCCAATAAATATAAATCAATAATCACACAATTGAGTGAATAAATCCTCACATGGATTTTCCTCTCATAAACACAAATAATCCATTCCTTCACCACCACATATGGCCGATGAGGTTAATCTCCTTCTTAGCTAGTGTGTAGCTTCCTAAGCTTCTTGTAAAACTCTCTTTGTATCAATCTTTCACTACCAAGTAGATCTTCGAATTAAAACAAACACATACAAATTAGTATCTATGGCTTGATTAAGATGGCCATAGATCAAACATGGTCTTAGGATTTCAAGAATCAAATAAGAAATCGAGTTTCAAGATCTTTACCTTGAAATCGTAGAACTTAAATCCAGGAATCAAGCTTGAAGATGATTGATTTAGACTAAAGTCTCTACACCAAAGAGTCTTAGAATGATGTAAGGATTCAAGAAGTGAGGTTGGATTGAATCAAAAGTGGTTGGATATTGGTAGAATGGGTATAGCTGTGAGCTTCCATGGATGAACAAGGTGTGAACTTTTTGATTTTCAACTTGAAAAACAAGATTGAAGATGGATGATCTAGGCTAAGATCTCAACTGCAAAGTATCTTAGGATTGTGTATAGATTCTAGATCTAAGGTTGTTTCGCATTATTGAAGCTTGGAAGGTGTTTCAATAGGTTTGGCTGTGTGCCTTCAAGAGAAGAAAAGAATGGAGTTCTTGGAAGAGAGAAAAGATGATAGATGTTTATTGTCACAAAGTGTTGGAAATGAAATAGAATTTCCTATTCTCATACATATGGCCGTGTAGGTGTTTTGGAGAGAAACTCAAAGCTTGTTTAATAAGATAAAATCTATCACATGGTTTTCACATGACTTAGGTCACAAGATAGTCATCCTTTGATCATTAGATCATTCAAGAACACACTGGAATAGCCTAGTAACTGTGTGACTCAATGGAAAAGGCTAACTAAGTTTTGTTTTTAATTAGTTTCTAGTTACACCTAGTTTAAGTAGTTAGTTCACTTAACCTAACTTAGTTAGGTCATTTAGTTACATAACTAACCATCTAGTTACATTATTAAGTCATGCATTATTATGCATTGGTCATGCTTCTAGAAGACTCTAGATACTTTCTTGTAACTATAGACTCTAAATATTAGTAAACTAAGTTAGTTCCATTTAGTTACTAGTTAGGTTTAGAGTAACTAAGTTAGATTACTTAAAGTAACTAAGTTGGATTATCTAGTTCCTTGATTAACTAGTCTAACCATTAATGTTTACTTCATCTCCTAACCATTGATTTAATCTAGGGTAGATATCTAAGCTTCCTTATAAAGTTTGCTCTCACACCATTAATTAGATCAATGGTGATCATCCAAGGCTTCTTCATTAAGTTTGCCATCCAACGGTTCACAACAAAGTCCATGCCACTAAACTTGACCAATTTCTGTTGGTTAGTCATTAATCTATGTAATGATGGTTCATTATTACACTTAAGATATTTAACTTAGATATTTTCATTCAGATATTTTTTAAAAGATATTTTCATCTAGATATTTTACTGAGATATTTACGGAGATATTTTTCGTTAGATATTTTATCCTTAGATATTTATCCATAAATATTTTACTAGGTGAGTCATTATTTCTACAAGTTTCTAGAGAAAGAATAATAAGATAAGCTTGAAAGAGTAAGTAGCCAATTTGAATTTCTCTTCTTTAACTTGAGTAACCATTGTGACTTCTTCATGCTTGCCATTGGTTCATCACTTTGAATCATAGCTATCAAGATATTTTCCTGAAGATATTACCCAATGGACAATAGCTATTGCTATTATTACTTAATGGATAATAGAAAACTCAGATAAAGAAAATTTTCATCAACTGTTCCTAATTTTGGGTTTAGTAAGATCCCCCGATCTCGCCTTGACAGTCCGAAACTTTCTGGTCCAGGAAAAATTTTATTTTTTCGGGCCCGCCTCAAACACACATACAGTTCAAAATAATATTAAAATAATCAAAAACTCAGAAAATTTCACAAAAATTCTCAAAAATCATAAAAATTATAAAACTTATATATTTTTAGAAAAAAAGAAATTCAGGCATACAGTTCAAAAATAATATTAAAATAATCAAAATAATTAAAAATTTTCAAAAATTCACCAAAATCCTCAAATATTATAAAACATATCTATATCAAGAAAAATAAAAAATTGGAGTGTTACACCTTGCACGAGCCTCTTAGTGACCTCGTCTTAACCAGAGCCAGAAGACAAAAACGTTCTTCACTACTTTCTCTAGCTAGTGCACTGATTGGATTGCAGATTAAAGCACTTTCATCTCTTCCTCTTCACCTTCAAGCTGGGAACTAGGTGTCCAAGTAGGGGTGCTTGCTTACCTTGCTATTCTTTTACTTGTTCCTAGTTAATTGATGCCTAAGCATGTTAGTTTGGATTGAAATTTTGATGTTGAAGTTGATGGGGCTGTCTTGGGTTCCTTGGGTGTATCAATTGATTCCTTACTTGACTGTTGTTTTGTGCTTGAATTGTGAATTTGTGCATATTGATGAGCTTGGATTTGAAGTTGCATGTGAGTTCTATCATTGGTATCCTCACCTTGGCCAAATGTGTGCCTCGGGCCCAAGGAGGAAATCTACACTAAATTAACATTGTGAATGTAATATATGGTGCACTCATGCTCAAATTTGTTAGAAATGATGGATTCTAGGCTAAATTTGTTGGTATGATGAAGTTGGTATGGATGGAGGTTTTGGGTTCCTTAGGGGAGATTGCATTATGTTGGGTTTGATTTCAAATCATGATAATTGGATCTTAATTTTACTTAGTTTTAGCTTAATTAGGTGATTAATGGATATTAGCAAGTTGAAATGATAGTGGCCTAGGTTGGTTAAGGTCTCGGGTTTAGGTGTTAGTGCACCAAGGAATGTGATCTAAAATCTAATTAAGATAATTGGACTTAATCTAGCTTAAGAACAATGGTTAGAAGCTACTTGGACTATTGGTGGATAAATGGTGAGCTTGGAAAATTGGTTTAGCACCTTAGATAAGCTAAAAATATAAGGAAATTGGCTAATTAGGCTTAATTAATAGTATTATGATTAATTAGAATTTAAACAAGTTAAGGCAAGGTTGATTAACTAGGTTGAATTATGATTAAAGCATTAATTAGTTTATGCTTGAAGTCTTAAATGAGATAACTACTAAAAGAGAAGAGATGACTCACAACCCTTGGGTGCAATGACTACTAATAACAATGAGATGACTACTAATAGTAATTAGATGACTACTAACAATGATGAGATGACTCATGTGTATGGTAAGTTGACTCATGTCATATATATATATATATTTATGTGTGTGTGTGTGTGTGTGTGTCAATATGAGATTTAATATACTTGTTGATGAAAGATTCAGCAATGAGGCACATGATATGATGTGGCCAAATTTGTTATATTGAAATTGTGTTATCTTTTGTGATATATGTATTACTCATTTTGGCTGGATATTTTGATTGATTGGAACTATAGCACAATTGCATCAATGATGAGCATGCATGGAGAAGAATTGAAATACTCATTGAAACTGCTGAATTGAGCTAGAAAGATAAAGATCAGTATGGTACTATAAAAATCCTTAAGTATGCAGATTGAAAAGAGATGTTTAACATGATCCTCTTGTGCACAGAGGTGATCATATGAGCTATTCCCAAACTACAGGTGAGGCCGTAGTATTAAGGGATAGAGTTGTGTAGAGATATACGATCATATATAGGATGAGGGCTCAAGCCTAATAAGCAACTTATCACCAAGTATGTATATGTGTAGGTGGAGTGAGAAACTCCCTACTTATGATTATGAAGATCTGGGATCCACTGTGAATGAGCTAATGATAAGATGAATTAATTAAATGAGCATTGTAAGGTATAAAAGCAGTAATGACATTGCATTGCATGGGTATACGCATTGTGTATTGGTGATATAATTCTGATTGATTGCTTTGGATATCTTTGTATTTCTGATTATGAAAGATAGTCTTCTGTGTTTTAGGACTAATTATCTCTGTGAGTTTTTGTGGATGATATTGTGCTTTGGGACTATTGATTTGTCATGTTATGTTTATTCGATAATAAAAACATGTACGTTAATTCATATGGATAGTAATTGTAAATGTTTGCGAGAACCTCGCAACAGCTGGAATCATCATGATGACACTTGTTTATTAGAATTACTGAGAATTCTTAGAATTCTCACCCCATTTATGTTTCTATGGTATTCCAACCCCTGCCACTACAATTTGATGATGCTGTTGTTATCGATCTACTAGGATCCCTCTGATTGTTAGTGTGTGTATAACCCAACAACCAACTCATATGTGGTCTACTGATAATCACATATTTTATACATTAATAAACCCTCATTTTTAGTCATTTACATTCTCCATGTACTTAATTGATTGAACTTGGTCATGTTCTGTAAGTTCGGGCTCAAATTGGACTTAATTGAATTTTTCTAGCATTATTGAGGTTTGACACTGTTTCTGTATTTTGTCCATATCTTGAGTTCTAGATGTCTAAAAATTATGTATCTTACTTTGTAGAAAATATGAGAAAGAGCCCTACAACTTTATGAGCTCTAGGGCAGAATCGGACATCTAGTGGAGCTAATTGGGCCTAGAAGTTAGAACACAGGTTCTGTTACTAGAACCCGAGTAGTGTGCACCAATCAGGGCATAACTTGGGCTATAGATGTGATATAGGCCTGAAACTAGTGGAATTTGAAATCTAAGACATATATCTTCAATTCATATGAAGACCACTTTTCCAAAATACATCATTTTGGTGTGCAATTGCAACTAGAAAATAGAGACAAGTTGCTAATGAGTTTATGTCACTTAAATGGGCATAACTTGAGTTGTAGGCCTCTAATTGACATGGGACTTGGGCCCAATGATCCCTAATTGACCCAACTTTGTGACTAATAGGTTTCTAATCATGTAAGGCAAAATTAGAGGGGTAGTTATAGGGGTTAGAGGTAGAAATCCGAGACTCATCTTTCTATTTTTGACTTTTCTCACCTTCTCTCTCTAGATCTAGATCTAAATCTAGATTTTTCTCTCTTTTTCTTCCTTCTTCCTCAAGCTCCTCCATGGTGATGCCTATGGAGAGTTAAACTTCTGTAATCAATTCAGAGATTCTTGAAGAAATTGTGGTTTGAATTCTTGAGATCTTGGTTTTGTTTTGTGTTTGAATTGCATTTGGATTCCTTTTCTTCTTCTTGATCTTGAATGCATGAATGATGATTCTATTTATGTTTGATCTGATTGGGTTTAGATTTAAGATTGAGAATAATGATGAATTTAGAATTGATTGATCTAAATTAATCATGGAATTAAGTGCATGTTTGGTATGGCTTTTGATTAGCTTTTTTTGGGAAAAAAGTTGTTGTAACAGTGTTTAATCATGTTTGGTAAAATTAGCTTCAGCTTTTACACGAAATTCAATGTAAAATAAAAGCTTTTTAAAGCTGATTTTTATAATGCTGAAGATTGAAGCTTATGATTTTAGCTTATAGATTATTCCTTACATTTTGATATGTAAATACCATTTTGTCCTCAATCAAATAATTTTTTTAATCATTCTATACCTATTTTAGTAATTTAATGCATAAAAGCGATTCTTTTTTATATCATCCAAACGAATCGGATTAACTTAAAATCACTTTACAGCTAATGCATCCAAACATGAAAATGAATCAATTATAATCGATTATAACAAAAAGCTTTTATAAATAATCGATTACTAAGCATAATCAAATTTTTACAACTATCCCAAACACACCCTAAAGAGGTTAAGTTACTGATTTGTGCCTAGGTTAATTGAATTCAGAGATTAAATTAACATAGATTCCAACATGAATTGTGCGATTGCAAATTTGTGTGTTAATTGTTAATTGAATTCTAGATGATTGTCTAGTATGAATTATGGATTTGATGCTGAGATTTCAATTGAATCCAAATTTGTTACTAAGTGGCCTTAATACTCAAGAGGGGGGTGAATTGAGTATATAAAATAAGTTCGCAAATCTTTCGCAAAACACTTGAATTCTTATTTTTGTTAAAGCTATTTAATTAGTAGAGATGAATGGATAGATGAGATGAACACTTTCACTTACAAATACTACAATCAAGCAAGATAGAATTCAAGCAAACTCAATAAAATAGTGTACAATATTAAAAAATTGAGTTTAGAAGAACATACACCAAGCTTTATCCTGGTTTAGCCACCAATCCACTTGTGGCTTACGTCCAGTCCTCAAGCAATCACTTAAAATTTTCCACTAAATTCCAAGCTTGAATCAGGTGCTTGTAACCTTTAGAATTTGGAGCACTCAACACCACCTTGGGATACCTCACCCTTTGTAGCTTAAGCCTCTTCAAACAAGGGATGCCTCACCCTTTACAAATTGGAGGAATACCTCACCCTCTTCTTTACAATAATCAAGATTGATAGAATGAAACTCTCACTAATACAAATTGAAGCTCTAGAATGCTCTTTTAGAATATCTCAAGGATTTGTATAAAAAACAGAGCAAGAAAGAATTCAAGGATTGATTTTCGTGTATGATGTTAGAAAAATGTTTCAAGGTTCAAGATTAACTATTAATGAACCCCCAACTCAAGTATATAAGCAGTTTTTCATTAAAAGAGCCCTTGGGGAAATTAAAGCCAAGCATTTAATGCACCTAATATAGCCGTTGGGCATTGTCAGGTTAGTGGTAATCGATTACACCATAGTGATAATCGATTACCAGGCTGTTTGAACGTGTTCTTGGCTTTCTGGGCCGGATGTAATTGATTACCAGCCTTGTGTAATCGATTACATAGCCTCTGTCTGACTTGTAATTGAGTACCAGCCTTGTGTAATCGATTACAAGGCTTCTGCCATGCTTGTAATTGATTACAAGGCCTCTGTTTAGCTTGTAATCGATTACAACACATGTGTAATCGATTACCAAGACCTTTGAACACATTTTTCAACTTTAATTAAGTGTATTGATCAATCCTTTCATATTGAGCTTGGATTTAAACAAGATTTACGTTTAAGTTATGAAATCCAAGATTGAAATCAACATATCTTTAAAAAAAATGATCTTTGAATTGTTAGTTAATTTAAAAGGATCATTTGAAGAACCATTTGATGATCATTGAGATACCTTGAGAGCATTTTACATTTAATTCCTAAGACATATCTATATATCTCTTAGTTTCCTTCTTTTGATCTTGGTCTTTTCTTTTGGTCTTGATATTCTCTTTTTGTCTTTGTTATCATCAAAAACCCATTTGATATGCTTCAAGACATGAGCATTCACATTCTTCCCCTTTTTGATGATGACAAACTAAACATCCAACAGAATGAGAAATATTTGCATATAAAGATTATCAGAGAATTAAGCACGACTCTCCCCCATAATGTATGTATGATATGTAATATGTGAGAATATGTGAAAGCGCAAAAACTCCCCTATATACATGCAATATTTCACTCTCCTAATAATTTCTCCCCCGTTGGCATTATAAAAAAGAAGACATGAGCATTCAGCTAAAAAGATCAAACCAAAAAATATTCAGCCCAGCCAATATCCAATCACAGTGACAATACCAAACGAAATAATGTCAAATATAAAGATCGACAATAAATATAAACATTCCAGGCCATAAACATTTCATATGATGAAAGACATATCAAGTTTTGATTAATAATCATCCAAAGTTTCATACAAGAAAATAAATACATATCAAAAGAAGATAATGACTAGACAAAAAAGTCATAAAGTCACCTCACTGTCATTATCTTCATCGTCGACCACATCATCCACGTTATCGTCATCGGTGTCAAGATCATTCGCAAAGCCTAGAATCTCCTCATCGTCATCCGGAGGAGCTCCGGAAGGTCCAGCAAAGGATAGGGGAGCAGGAGGGGTAGGCGGTGTAGGAGGGGCAGAATGAACAGGAGAAGCAAAAGGTGCAGGAAGAGCAGGAGTTGCTTGCCTCGAGATATATCCTGGTTCTTCTAAGAAGGATCGAATAGAAGCTAACTCCTGATCTGAGTAATCCATTCTCAGCTCTAAGTGATCCACCTTTTGTTCAATACAATCCATGCCCATTTTTAAGCTGTGATTCTCTTGTAGCAAAAAGCTCCATGGTGGCTGTAGGAGGAGGAGGCTGCTGATCTCTATCTTTATCTTCTTCCTCAGGATCATGAGGGATATGACCATAGCTTCCGTGAACAATATTTTGCCATCTATCATTGACCTTGTACAGCTTGAGCTTGTGTAGTGTGTGCAGCCCAATAGATTGAGGTCCCTTGGAGCTCGTGTCTTTTGATTCCTCCGACAAGGAAATATTGCAGCGCTGCAATATGGCCGTAACTAGCATAGCATAAGGAATAGTAGAGTTCTTCCTCTTCCTTACATCCAACATGTGCTGAATAATGTAATAGGGCCAGTTGATTTACTTTCCTGTAGTCATAGCCCATAAAACTACCACATCATCTTTAAGTACCTGGGAGTAGTTTCCTCCCCGAGGAATTAATCTTCTAGCTACCAGATAGTGAAGCACTCTGTTTTCCATAGTTAGGCCAGTGGCCATTACCCTCTTCCTGTCCATAGGAATATCATATCCAGAACTTAACAGAGGAGTTAATGCAGCCTTGTACTTAAAATCATCTCCCCATACATCTTCATTCCCATAGAATTTTGTGCCATGATACTCAAGCTGAGTTAGCCTACACCAAGCTTCCCTAGTGACCTTAATTTGCTTTTTCTTAACTTCAGAAATCAGACATCCATTTTCATAACTCAAGTTTGCATAAAATACTCTAACTAGGTTTGGGTAGATGTCCTTTTGGATGCTAAAGAAGCTAAGCAAACCTAACCTTTCTATTAACCAGAAGCACTCTAAAGGTTCACTTGAACAGAAGGATTGAGGGAGATACCTTGGAGATATAAGCTTCCTTAATTGGAAGTTCTTTCTGAATAACTCCACCTTTTTGGTGGTGGAGAAATGGCGTGTGAGGTCCAGCCCAGAGACATCACGTGAAGGAGCTCTGGAAGACTCTCTAATGGTGACCCCTGTTCTTGGGCATTTGGAGCGTTGGGAAGATTCAACTATTGATGGATCCACGTGGTGTTTAGTGATGGAGAAGTGTGGAAGATTTATGAAAAACTTGAGTTGGGGATTAGATGAAGAGAGAAAGTGCGTGGAGAGAGATGGGGATGAAAATGGAGAGGTTTGTTGGTGAAATTGACTGGGTGCTATGAAAGGGAGGTGTAATCCGAGGAGTATGGAGGTGGAATGGGGTGTTTTGGCCAAGAAATGGGAGAGAAAATGAAGATTTAGGGGTGAGAAGAGGAAGAGAAGTCGTGGAGCAGAGAAGAGAAAATGAAAGGTTTCAAGTGAAAATGGCTATCCCACGCTAAAAAACCTTTTAAACCTACTATGTAATCGATTACAATGTTTGTGTAATCAATTACCATTCTTCTAGAATTCATGTAATCGTTTACAATGTTTGTGTAATCGATTACCAGCCTTCTAAAATGTATGTAATCGATTACAATGTTTGTGTAATTGATTACCAGCTTTCTGGAAGTCCTTGTAATCGATTACAGGGTTAATGTAATCGATTACTAACTAAGACAGAACCATTATAATCAATTACAATGGTCTTGTAATCGATTACCAGCTTACAAAAACTCAATTTTTTACATTTTAAACAATAAAGGGCTAATCTTAAAGCATTCAAAATTGATCCAAAGAGTCTCAAACTAATTTCAAACATCATGTAGGCATACAAATTGATTAGTTCTTAATCCAAAATACATGTTTGTGTAAAATTACCACTTTTGTCAAGAATTTAATCTATTTTGTTAGAATGAGCTTCTTGGTGGACTTAGTCATGATGGAGTACCTACAAAATAACTTTAGAGAAACCTCCAACGCTCAAGTCAATATTGGAATTTAGGAAAGATTAAAGAATAAGAGCATTTAGCATCAAAACACCATTATTATGTAGTAAAAATGCATATTATGCGGTAAAAATTCAAATTATGCAGCAAAGGTAATATATGATGCAATATGATGAATTTGTGCAAGTTTTCAGCTTACACAAGATTGATTCAATATGCCAAGTTCATTTCTTATATAAAAGAATACTTCTTTTGTTAATGGCTTAGTGAAAATGTCAGCTAGTTGCTTAGTGGTTTCTACAAATTCAAGAATGTAATCACCTTTTTGTACACGATCCCTAATGAAATGATGTCTTATTTCAATATGTTTTGTTCTAGAGTGCAGAATGGGATTTTTGGATAAATTAATTGCACTTGTGATATCACTTTATAGGAATGTAATTCATCTCAAGACCATAGTCTAGAAGTTGTTGCTTCATCCAAAGGATTTGCGCACAACAACTTCCAGGTGCAATATATTCAGCTTCAGCTTAGACAATGCCACATTATTTTGTTTCTTACTATGCCAAGAAACTAGTAAGCTTCCAAGCAAGTGGTATATCCCACTAGTGCTCTTCCTATCTATTTTAAATCCGACAAAATCAGAATCGGAATACCTAATTAAGCTACAAGAAGCACCTTTAAGGTACCATAATCCCATTTGTGAAGTGTCTATTAGATATTTCATTATTCTTTTAACAGCACTTAGGTGTGATTATTTAAGATTTACTTGAAATCTAGCACATATGCACACACTAAACATAATATCTGGCCTACTTGCTGTAAGAGAAAGCAGTGAGCCTATCATACCTCTATATTTTGTAATTTCTACAAGTTTACCACCTTCATCCTTGTCCAAGTGACAAGAAGTGCCCATTGGTGTAGTCATTTGCTTGGCACTTTCCATTCCAAACTTCTTGACTAACTCCTTATAATATTTTGATTGACTTATGAAGGTCCCATCCTTTGTTTGCTTTATTTGGAGACCAAGGAAGAAGTTGAGCTCACCTATCATGGACATCTCAAACTCACTTTGCATAATATTAGCAAATTCTTTACAAAGAGAGTTATTAGTGGCACCAAATATAATATCATCAACATATATTTGAACAAGAAGAATGTTGGGAATTGCGGATCAAAATATCTCGCAGCGGAATAATAGGATTCCCACACAGGATCCATGCGAAAAGTCCATAATCCGAGTTTTTAAAATTTACCTCTTGAAGCGTGATAAACACAAGCGAGGTGAATCACCAACACCGTAATAGCGACGATGTTTCTGCGGTATCCACACGAACAGACTTGCAAAAGGAGTCACGCCTCTGTTTCGCGGTGCTAGCTGCGAATAGAAGAGAAGAACCTTTCACTGTCTCTCACTCACTTTCTTAGGTGCGGCTAGGGTTGTGATGTAACATCTATAGCAGCCCCCTTAACAGTACTATTTATAATAGTGGCTGCCTTAAGTGAGTGTGAGCAGTAGCAAGGTAAGCTGTGCAACCCTAAAACCCATCTGTCATGAGTTAGGCCCATAATTGAATCCGAGTCCAACTTAGATCCTTATTACTCCAATTTAGTCTGTTCTAAGTGTGCGACCCTGCAGGTTCTCATGACGTTGGTAGTAATATTAAAATCTCATTTTAATATTACAAACAGTGAGCGATATCTAGCAACACATCACTGCTACCCAAGTAATGAGAATGTCAGTGATTTGACATAACTTATCCGTGATCAATGTTTCCGTGTCGTTTAGTCCCTTTGTCAAGATATCTAGATTGAACACAAGGCATGGAATGCGTCACCCTTGTATAGTCCAATCATTCGTTTCCTGATACTCGAGTAGACTTTGTAACAATAAATGAGATCAATATCTCATATTGACTCATTTGAGCATGGCCATGCATTTCGCGATCTCACTCAATCGAGGCCCGAAGATATCGCTCTGTTATGTAGGAGTGACAAATTCCATCTAGGTCACTCACATCCCTCTGCATGATTTGCGGTATGTCCAATAACCAACTTTATAATCACCTTGTTACAGATGACGTTTGATGGCATTAAAACACACAACTCCTCATGTAGGAATCATAGTGATTTCAGGTCAAAGGACCACAAACACCATTATCACTATGAAAATTGCTTATGACACTCACGTAACGATCCATGTAGCGTTCTCATGGTGGGTCAGTCCAGTACATCATTACTCTAATATGTACCAATGTGAAGACTTGATATCTCATATCCATGACCCGTGAGATGCGGTCATCAGTCTCTACACATACTAGTCTCAATGTATTATTGTTGTCCTAATTAACAATAATACTTGACTAGGGACATTTAAGAATAGTGTTGTAACCAAAAGGATCTCACGATCAAGTCATCCACTTGATGTCCTATGGCATCAAACTTACTATTCTAAGGACTTTATTATGTTTATAAAAAAGAACACAATAAATGAAATGCCTCATATATAAAATAGCATAATAGAATATATGTAAATACAGAAAATGTATTAGCCTCTAGGGCATACACCAACAAAGAATGTCATGGTTTTTATGTTTGATGAAAAGAGTAGTGTCAACCTCTCCTCTAGAAAAGCCATTTTCAAAAAGGAATTTGCTCAACCTTTCATACTAAGCTCTAGGAGCTTGTTTTAGGCTATACAGGACCTTTTTCAATTTAAAAACATGGTTGGACAGTTAAAAATTTTCAAAAATAGGAGGTTGTTCACATACACTTCTTCTTGTACAAGACCATTTAAAAAGGCACTTTTAACATCCATTTGAAAAAGTTTGAAATCCTTGATGCATGCATATGCAAGTAGCATTCTTATGGCCTCTAATATAGCTACGGGAGCATAAATTTCTTCATAATCTATTCCTTCTTCTTGATTATATCCTTTAGCTACAAGCCTAGCTTTGTTTCTTATTATTAAGCCTGTTTCATCAAATTTGTTCCTAAAGACCCATTTAGTGCCAATAATTGGATGTTCATTGGGCCTTGGAACTAATTCCTAAACTTGATTTCTTTCAAATGTCCCGGAAAAGGTAATATTAGTCCTCGTAATCAACAACTCCGCCCATTTTTGTGGAACTCTTTTGAGAGATAAATTGGTTTTGTTTATCTTGCATGGCCAAGATCCAATGATCATCATTTAAGGCTTCATTTATGTCTTTAGGTTCAACTTAAGATACAAAAGCTATATGATTACATGCATTTCTAAGAGAGTTTTGAGTGATTACCCTTTTTGATACATCACCTATTACTTTGTCGAGAGGATGATATCTTGATGTCCTCCATTCTTTAGGTAGATCCAAGATTTCTGAATCCTCTTGCCATGAGTGATCAAGGTGTCTCTCTTCTTGCTTCTTGGGCTCTTTTTCTTAATTTTCCAAGTGTGTTCTTACCAAAATTTCTACAACATCACCAACAAACTCCTTTCTCAGCTCATTTGGGTTAGTTTCATCAAAAGCAACATGTATATACTCTTCTATGGTTATAATTCATTTATTATAAACTCTAAAGGCCTTATTATGTATAGAATAGCTAATAAAAATTCCTTCATTAGATTTTGCATCAAACTTCCCCAAGTTATCATTTCCATTATTCAAAACAAAGCATTTACATCCAAAGACATAAAAATGTGAAACATTTGGTTTCCTTCCCTTGTACAATTCATATGGGATTTTCTTTAAAATTGGCCTTATTAGGGCCGTATTCATAACATAACAAGTGATATTAATCGCATCTACCCAAAAGTACTTAGGAAGGTTAGCCTCATTGAGCATAGTTCTTGCCATTTCCTCTAAAGATCAATTTTTCTTTTCAACAACATCATTTTGTTATGGTATTCTAGGGGCAGAAAAATTATGCTCAATGTCATGTTCATCACAAAAGGTTTCAAATTCATCTCCATGATCACTTCTTATGGATGTAATACAAAAATCTTTTTCATTTTGAATAAATTTGGCAAGTTTTTTGAATGATTGAAAAGCATCATTTTTATGGGACAAGAATAATGTCTATGTAAACATAGAGAAATCATCCACAATCACTAATGCATAGTAATTTTCACTAAAATTCATAGTTCTAGAGGTACCAAAAAGATCCATGTGAAAAAGTTATAAAGGTTTAAAAGTTGAAACCACATTTTTAGCTTTAAAAGAGACCTTTACTTGTTTTTCCTTTTGACATGCATCATAGAGTTTGTCTTTTTCAAATTTGAGTTTTGGAAGACCAATTAGTAGTTCTTTAGAAATCAATTTGTTTAAGTGATCCATGTGAATGTGAGCAATTCTTCTATGCCATAACCATGAATCATTTTCTTTACTCATAAAGCATTTAGCATCATTTGAGGAAATGTCATTGACAATCACATATTTTATTTATTAAGAAACCCTTATGTTTAGTCATTTACACTCTCCATATTCTTAATTGATTGAGTTTGGTATGATTTTGTGAGTTTGAGCTCAAATTGGTCCTAATTGAATATTTTCAGCATTATTGAGATTTTACACTGTTTCTGTATTTTGGCCATAACTTGAGTTCCTGATATCTGATAATCATGAATTTTATCTTGTAGGAAAGCTAAGAGGAAGCTCTGCAACTTTGATGAAGAGCTCAAAGTCCTAAACAGATGTCTAAGGGACCTAAGTTTATATGGAAGTCAGAATACGGGTTCTCTCACTAGAATCCGAACGGTGTGCACTCATAAAATCATATCTTAAGCTGTAATAATGGAGATGAGCTGAAATTTGGATAGTTGATAGTCAAGACCCAAGTAAACAACTTTCATGAAGAATACCTTTTGAAAGAATGAAGTCTAATGGGTCAGTTTGGGCTTGCAAGTCGGAACAGATGTGCTGAAGTTGGGTTTGAACAACCTGTGGTATTTGGGTCATATCTTGGGCTGTAGGAAGCCAAATTGGACGATCCAGATATGCATGTTATAGCCAAGACAAAGATCTACAACTTTCATGAAGAGTACTTTTCATGGATCTGAAGTATAGTCGGTCGTTTTTGGCTTCCAAGTCAGACCAAGAAATTTTTGCACTCAACCACTCCACTCCACTCAACCAAATCACTCCACTCACCCACTCAACCAACCCACGCACTCCACTCATCCACTTAACTACTCATCCACTAAATCAATCCACTCAACTACTCATCCACTAAATCAATCCACTCAACTACTCAACCACTCCACTCCACTCACCCACTCAACCAACCCACTCACTCTACTCATCCACTCAACTACTCATCCACTAAATCACTCCACTCATCCACTCAACCACTCCACTCCACTAACCCACTCATCCATCCACTCCCCTTTGTCATTTTGTTACCCTAGACTTCTATAAAAGGCACCATTGGTTATCATGAAAGAAGTTGGACTCTCCTTCATTTCTCTCATAGTTTCTTCTTGTTTCTTTATAGTTTTTCTTGTGATTTCCTTCTAGTTATGTGTAACTAAACCTCCCTTGGTTAAGGGAGTGATGAAACCACTAGTATTAATGTTGTGAACCTTACATATTTGATTATTTCAACACAGTTATGTTTTTATTCATATATTTCTGAATCTATTGTTGGTATGAAGGTTTTTATACTTGTTTCCACTTTCAAAGTGGTAGATCTGGGTTTATTATGCACGGTTGTGGTAGTAGATCTAGTGGGATGTATGATGTTCATGTGGGTATAATTATCTTTGTGCTATTTGCCAGTTATAAAAGTGGTAGATCTGGGTTTATTATGCACGGTTGTGGTAGTAGATCTAGAGAAATATATGTTCTAAGTAATTTAATCCTGGTGTGTGATTAGATCTTAGTGTAATTGGTTTTCTAAATCTTAATGCAATTGTTGGATAGTTGTAAGAGCGGTTGCTTTATGACTAATCAGTGATTAGGAGTTGATTTGAGCGGTTGCTAAATTGGCCAACACGTAAGGAAAACAGAGATTTACTCTCACAATTGCATAAAAACATAATTAAGCATGTTGGAATAAAATGATATGTGAATTTACATTATCATATAAATCTAGTGGTGGATTCAATCTCTTAACCAATTTTCTTATATTGTTGATTTCAGTTTGTTTATTGTTATTGTCTTTGAAGCTGTTCATTGTTCATCAAAACTCCAAAACCCCCTATTTACTGTTTATTATTAATCAGAGTTTACATTGGGAATTATTTAATAGTGTTAATTGAATTGGTTCTCTGTGGATCGACCCTTACTAACTACAACTAGTTGTAAGGTTTTTATTTTCTGGTGGGCCTGACAACTGATTTTTATCTAAATTTTAATCACTACTTCCGCACGCATCAGTCATCAAGGCTAATCATATATATATTATTGACCCTATGACCAATAAACTTAACATGCTTATCATCTTTACCCTCAATTATGCAATAATTAGAATCAAATATTACTCTATTCCCCTTATCACATAGTTAACTAATGCTAAGCAAATTATGTTTGAGTTCTTCAACAAGCAAAACATTATCAATAGATGAGGAAGGGTTCTTACTAACTTTACCAACTTCAAGGATCTTCCCTTTGTTGTTGTCACTATATTTCACTTGACCACTCTTCTTGGGGACAAGAAAGGAAAACTTAGAGCCATCACCAGTCATGTGCTTGGAGCAACCACTATCAAGATATCAACTTGAACTTTTGGTCTTCAAGCACACCTACAACACATATTCAAAATTTAACCTTTGGTACCCAAATTGTCTTGGGTCCTTGTGTATTAGAGTTAGGCAAGATGCCATTAGGAACCTAAACTTTTTTAGTTCCAATCTTGGTGTTAATGTTCTTTCTAACATTATATGTGGATGCACTATGCCATTTCTTCCTACAATGAAAGCATTTGTGGAAACAAAGAAATTTTTGTAAGATTTTTATTGATTATTTGGATTATACCCCAAACCGGCTTTTTGGAAAACACATTTTTGTTTCCCTAACAATACATTCAAGTTATCTTTTCTAAGGGGAAATTTTGCAAAAGTGTTGTTTAAATCTTCAATTTCTTTTTCAAATGCTTTGCATGATAAGCAAGGTAAGGGTATGGATGTGTTATCATATGAGGAGTAAGTCATGCACAATGAGTTAGCATCAATAAGTACTAGGGTTTCATTTTCAATCTTAAGCTCATTAATCTCCTTGTTTAAAATAGAAACTTTATTTACTAATAAGGAGATTATTTTATTTGAAGATAAAACCATTTTTGTGAGCCTCATAGATTCATCATACAATTCTTGAAAAACATCTTGTAATTCATTATAAGAATATGAAGAATCTAAGTTAGAGGATGTTACCTCGGTGTCGCTATCTTCACTTTCTTCTCCTTGAGCCATAAGGCAAAGATGAGCTTCTTCATTCTCCAAGCTATCAGAAGAACTCACGTCATTATCCTCCCATGTTATATATGTTCTCCTTCCTTTCTTTTCTTTGGAAGGTCTTTTCTCAAACTTCTCCGTCTTCTTATGACATACGGGACACTCTATTTTCATGTGCCCTAGTTTTCCATATTCATAACATTTTAGAGGAGTTGAGGATCCTTCTCCTTTGTGGTAGGCTTTCTTTTAAAGGAAGGGTGGTCTTATTTGGAATCCCTTCTTCTTTAAGAATTTTCCAAACTTCCTCACAAGGAGACTAAGATTTTCCTCACTTAGCTCAAGATTTTTTGCATCTTCTTCACCATCTTCAATTATAGAAGATGTGACTTTGAGTGCAATCCCCTTTTTCTTCTTATCACGCTCTTCATTTTGATTGAGCATATTTAGCTCCAACTCATGTTCTTGAAGCTTCCCAAATAAGGTGGCTAGCGTCATGGTTGATAGATTCCTTGATTCCGCAATAGCCGTCACCTTTGGTTGCCAATTCTTACTCAAACATCTCAAGATTTTGTTAATAAGATCCTCATTAGGAAAAGTCTTTCCCAATGAAGCAAGATGATTAATGATATATGTAAATCTTTTTTGCATTTCTTGAATACTCTCTCCTTGGTTCATTCTAAACAATTTATATTCATGAGTGAGAATGTTTATTCTTGATCTTTTTATCTCACTTGTGCGCTCATGAGTTACTTGTAGGGTATCCCACATTTCTTGTGCGGTCTTACAATTTAACACCCTAAAGAATTCATCATACCCCAAGGATGTGGTAATGATATTCTTGACTCTCAAGTTGTATTGAATATTCTTTTTGTCCTCATCGGTCCATTCATTTCTAGGTGTATTAGTTCTTACAACATTTATAGTACGTGTGGGAACAAAAACACCATTTTCAATGGCATCCCATACATCTAAATTAATAACTTCAATAAAAAAATTTCATTCTTTATTTCCAATATGCATAACCATCCCCATTGAAAAATGGAGGTCTATTTATAGAAGAACTTTCATTAGAAAACTATTTGAAGCCATTTCTTCTCTTGAATATGGTAAGCTCTTTACACAAGAGTCTAGCTCTGATACCACTTGTTACTAAGTGGCCTCAATACTCAAGAGAGGGGTTGAATTGAGTATATAAAATAAGTTCGTAAATCTTTCACAAAACACTTGAATTCTTACTTTTGTTGAAGCTATTTAATTAATAGAGATGAATGGATAGATGAGATGAATACTTTCACTTACAAATACTACAACCAAGCAAGATAGAATACAAGCAAACTCAATAAAATAGTGCACAATATTAAAGAGTTGAGTTTAGAAGAACAAGCACTAAGCTTTATCCTAGTTTAGCTACAAATTCACTTGTGCCTTACGTCCAGTCCTCAAGCAATCACTTAAGATTTTTCACTAAATTCCAAGCTTGAATCAGGTGCTTGTAACCTTTACAATTTGGAGCACTCAATATCACCTTGGGATATCTCACTCTTTGTAACTTGAGCCTCTTCAAACAAAGGATGCCTCACCCTTTACAATTTGGAGGGATGCCTCACCCTCTTCTTTAAAATAATAAAGATTGATAGAATAAAACTCTCACTAATACAAATTGAAGCTCTAGAAAGCAATTTTAGAATATCTCAAGGATTTGTATGAAAAACAGAGCAAGAAAGAATTCAAGGATTGATTTTCGTGTATGATGTTAGAAAGATGTTTCAAGGTTCAAGATTAACCATTAATGAACCCCCAACTTAAGTATATAAGCAGTTTTTCATTAAAAGAGCCCTTGGGGAAATTAAAGCCAAGCATTTAATGCACCTAATATAGCTGTTGGCCATTATCAGGCTAGTGGTAATCAATTACACCATAGTGGTAATTGATTACCAGCCTGTTTGAACGTGTTCTTGGCTTTTTGGGCAGGATGAAATTGATTACCAGCCTTATGTAATCGATTACATGGCCTCTGTCTAACTTGTAATCGATTACCAGCCTTGTGTAATTGATTACAAGGCTTCTGCCATGCTTGTAATTGATTACATGCTCAATGTAATCGATTACAACACATGTGTAATCGATTACCAAGACCTTTAAACACATTTTTCAACTCTAATTAAGTGTATTGATCAATTCTTTCATATTGATATTGGATTTAAACAAGATTTACGTTTAAGTTATGAAATCCAAGATTGAAATCAATATATTTTTAAAAAAAATGATCTTTGAATTGTTAGTTAATTTAAAAGGATCATTTGAAAAACCATTTGATGATCATTGAGATACCTTGAGAGCATTTCACATTTAATTCCAAATACTTATATCTATATACCTCTTGGTTTCCTTCTTTTGATCTTGGTCTTTTCTTTTGGTCTTGATCTTCTTTTTTTGTCTTTGTTATCATCAAAAACCTATTTGATATGCTTCAAGACATGAGCATTCACAAAATTAACTATTCAAATGCACTTCAAAGGTTTGTTGAAAGATCTATGATAGAATCAACCCAATTTCGGATAAGTTTTTGAATTGATTACTTTTTTAACTGAATTTCTCACTTTAATTCTGTTATTATATTTTGAATTCTCAAACCCCCCCTAATTTTGGCTTAATCTGATCAAATTGCATTTACAATCCTTAAGAGATGATCCGATGCTATTTCCTATGCTACAAGCCATAGGCATAACTCGATTATAATTTTGATTAAGTTTGGCACTCGTCATCTACATGAATGTGTGACTGCACTTGAGCTACTCGTCAAGGGTCATCGTCCTGTTCTTACCTACTTCACATTGCTGCTAGAGTACTACATTTTTTTTTTTGTGGTAGACTCCACTTAGGATGTGGTGTTTTTCATTATCATGGTGTACCACATCAGTATATGTATGTATGGTAGATATATGTATGCCTATCAAGACTTTTGTAGAGCTGACAAGGACACTGATTTGCACTATTGTAGTTATGATGTATAGGGCACTAATGCTTGTAGCACTACTAGAAAAATCCTATTCAAAGATGACATTTAGAGATGGAAAAAAGATGGGTTTGATGATTTAGAGAGGGAAAATATATTTTACAATTTAAAGTCATAATTTAGAGACAAAGTTTATTCATCTCAGACTTTTCTGACTCTAATTTCGTCTCTATTTAGTCAATTTAAAGTCAAATATGTTTAGAGACGAAATTTAGTGACGGAATATACCCATCTCAGATTTTTTTCTTCTCTAATATCATCTCTATTTAGTCAATTTAGAATTTTAAAATGCAAATATAGTTAGAGACGGAATTTAGAAATGAAATTTACTCGTCTTAGATATTTTTCATCTCTAATTGCATCTCTATTCAGTCAATTTAGCTTTTTTAAAAAGTCAAATACATTTAGAGATGGAATTATTCCGTCTCTAAATAATTTATATAATTTTAAAAATTAAAAAACTAATAAATAAAATTATTTTATTTTTTTTCTAAAATATAGAGACAAAATGTTTCCATCTCTAACTGATAATTTTTTTTAATAAAGCATTAACAATTTCTTCAGAAAAAAAATTTAATATTAAAAAGTTTAGAGATATACTATTTGTAACATTTTCTCCAACCCAATCAACTTAATCAAGGTTATAGAAGCTTAACAATATTGATAAAGATCACTCGTTAATTCTGGTGATTATTTGGATTAGTTTGAGCATAAATCTATAACATTGAATGTGAGAAAAAGCTCCTATAAACTTGGATTTTATTTGAATGAGCTGAGAAAATAGAAATAAATAAGGAAGATTTATTTCTAAGCTATGAACAATTAGAATGGATATCTGAAAGCTTCTTAATTCAGTTCCATAGGTTTAATTTAACCTAGGAAAGAATAATGAAGCTTAGAGATTAATAACGCAGTATAATGAAAATAGTGGAATGACAATACAGTGAATAGAATGAAATCCTAGAATTTTCTATGATACCTATAAAGGTTAGAAAATTCTTTTATGAAAGATTAAAGTGTTCTTAGCAGATATAAAGTTTTCAATTGCATTTCATTTTTGAAACTCTCCTCAAGTTCTCCACTGTTACATTCTGCTGAAGCTCACCTAATATGTTGACATTTTGTTACTTTTCCTTCACTCTTTCCATTCTCTCACGCTTCCATATTCTCATTTCCCATTCTCTCACTTTTCATTCTCACTCTCTCTATTCTCTCATTTTCACGCCCAACAGAGGAGAGAAAGGGAAACAAGAAAAATAAGAAAGAAACAAGGGAAGAAGAAGGAGGAAGCAGCCAAGAAAGTAGAAAGGGAAAAAAGAAGAAGAAAGTGTTAAGTTGAGGTAGGGGTGCTTGTTTCTTTGTCTCATCTTTTGCTTCATGAACTTGTTAACTTCTTATTTGATTGTATGAGTTAAAAAAATGGGTTTTTGAGGTAAAGATAAGCCCTTTGATTGATTTTCATTTGCTTGGGCTAATTTTGATTTGCATTTGGCTAAAACTATGCTTGGTTGTTGTTTGTGAACCTATGAATCTCCATTTATCTACTAGTGTTGGTATTGAAAAACAGGTATAGAAGATATTGTTTTGGTTCATAAATCTACATGCTAATTGAGTTTAGAGTTTGTATGAGAGTTTTAGCAAGTTTGGGTTTCATGTTTGTGATTGGAAACCACTTAAAATTTGAGTTTGGGAGGATTGAATCTGGTTCGAAAACCAAAGGATCTGAGATCGGCTTACTGATGCACTGGTGTCTAGGCGACAGATTAGGTGCCTTGGTGCCCAATGCCCAGAGCTATTTCTGCTTCAAACTGCGCACAAGGTGCCTGCACGCCAAGTGAGGAGCGCTTGAATGCCCGTGGGGCGCCTAATCTCCAGGCATAGAGTGTCTGAGTGCCAGTGCCTGGAGAAATAGAGTGAGTTTCTGGTGTCTGGGCACCTGAGCAACTAGTGTCCATCGCCCATGTGCTAGCACCCAGAAAGAACAGGGTAGCTCGCTATCATTCCAATGCCTAAGCGCTAGAGAGTGGGCGCCTAGAGCAGATTTTCCCAAGATAATTATTTTGATAAAATGGAGTCCCCTAATTATTGGATTTGTTTACATATGCTTTTTAAAGAGTGTTTAGACACTAGTAGGGGTATTTCATAAAAGAATTAATTAACTTGGATTTGTGAAATTCTAATTATGAAACAATATGATGAATTATCCTCTTGCTTGTATGATAAGATATTAATGCATTTTACTATAAGATAAGATGATAGGATGAAATATCTTAAAGCATG
Organism: Ormosia semicastrata; assembly: GCA_029884595.1. NCBI lineage: Eukaryota > Viridiplantae > Streptophyta > Magnoliopsida > Fabales > Fabaceae > Ormosia > Ormosia semicastrata. The sequence continues at coordinate 73,991,153 of JAQQTO010000061.1, forward strand.
CATGTTGAGGTTAATGATTGAGATAATTAACTTGTAAAATGATTGATTTTCATGAGTAACCCATTATCTAGGATATCCTTGGTCCTAAGGTGAGACTTGGAAATGGTGGTTGAGGATGGACATTCCCTTACCACCTGAGTAATTGAGGTTGAGGATGGATATTCCCTCCCTCTTTACTTGAGTTCTCTTTGGATGAAATGTAGTTGAGAATGAACATTCCCTCTCTACTTGAGGCATTCCTAAATTAGAGATAGTGTGAGGAAGGATGGACATTCCCTCTCTACTCACAACTATAAAGAGGATGGACATTCCCTTGTTTGTTGTGGATTGATTGGGTTACTCGAAATAGTTCAGTGTAATGAGAAATACCATTATAACTAGTTTGAAGTGCACCAACCTGAAAGCAAACTACTACCAAGTGAACGGTATTGTGAGGATGGACGTTCCTTTCATACCAATTTGATAAAAGAGAAATGATGATCATTGATGATTGATAAATGATGATTATTGATGGATGACCATCATGAGATAGCTTAATGCATAGGTCTATCATGGATGAATTTCTTTATATGAATTTGAGATTTCGATAAGATTTGATGATTGATTTGATTATTCAAATGATTTTTGATAAAGGATATAAAATGAACCTCTGTTTTGGGAAGACAAAGGACTTGATTTAGCTTTAGCCACCTTTCTAATGATTATATACTAATGATTTGAAATGATTTTTCTTCGAAATAGCTGGAATGATTATGATGACCTATTTTTATAAATATTACTGAGAATTGTGAGATTCTCACCCCAATTCCTTGATTTCCATAATGATAAAGGATATAAAATGAACCTCTGTTTTGGGAAGAGAAATGACTTGATTTGGCTTTAGCCACCTTTCTAATGATTATATGTTAATGATTTGAAATGAATTTTCTTCAAAATAGCTGGAATGATTATGATAATGTATTTTTATAAATATTACTGAGAATTGTAATATTCTCACCCCAATTCCTTGATTTCCATAATGATTCTAGGACAACTTCCTGCTCATAACAGAGGAGAAGAAGAACCTGATCTTGAAGAAGATTTGTCTCTTTTTGTTTTGATAATTGTATATGTTTATATATGATTTTGTGCCATAATGGCCAATGATGAACCTTGATGTATAGTTTATGTAACACCTCTTCCTCTCTCCCGAAAGAAAAGAAAAGAGATGTTACGTTTCAGACTAACTCCATTCTTTTCCAAAAGAGAAATTATAACTTTGCTTAACTATAAAATAACCGACACTATAAAATCAAAGTTTCAAAAAAAATCTTTCTCCTTTAAAGGAAATAGCATAAAATCACCGAAATAGAGAAACTCAAGTTATAAGATCTGAATAAAAGACATTTCATAAAATAAAGTTTACTACATCCTTGAATACATTATACTTATGTTCCAAAAACTTAAAACTTATGTATTCCAAAATAACACATCTAATTACCATATAAAGATTGAGCCTAGTCTAAGTCCAAACACCTGAAGAGTAGGGTCCAATACTCGATCTTCCTCTAGATCCCCTTCGGGATCCCTAGCAGACAAAACCCCCCCTCGGGACATGTCACCACGGATGGGAGTCTGAGCAGTCGACTCCATAGAGTCCTCCTTAGAGGAAGCTCTACGATCATCCCAAAGCTTCCCAAGAGGCATGTAAAACTCCAAGTGAACAGCTGCATCCACAGTAAACGTAGCAGTGTCATGTTGGGTCCTACTCCAAAGTAAAGTGACATCTCCGACATACTGAACACGCCCCGTGTCCCAGTGGATGTTCCACGCTTCGACGCCCCCATAAAATTGTAGTCTAGTGAAACCTCGCGGATCTTGCCTTGCCGCCATCACAATCTTTACAGACATGAGCATAAAATAGAAACAGACAGAATAATACAATAAAAGAGGTGAGATTTCCTACATCAATACCATCATGGCAGAAAAAACACAACGAAAGACAATAATGCCTTTCATGAACAACGATATCAATGAATAACAGATATAATCATATTATCACAGGGATATGAAAGATCAACAGGTATAGTCATGTTATCAACTAATATATATGATTCAGCAAAGTACATCAAAATACATAAACACTGACCATACCACAACAAGACGTACACTGAAAATGCATATGCACAATGTGTATGCTGACCATCCTTATGCTCAATGCAACCAGTTCCTACTCCATGGAGCTAAAAATTCAGTGATGAACGTTCCAGAAGATCTGTCCCCCCTCAAAAGACAATTTACGCTGAACCATGAAAAGGATAGTGTTTGTCGCATTCTCATCGTGCATTACAACAGTTTTTCACGGCGAGGGGTATACGATGTGATATCAGATCACTAAGTGAATCACTTCGCCCTGACGCCGCCAGAGATCCATCCGGGATCACACTATCCAAATTCTCGTTCACTCCTAGGCAACAAAAGCCAACTGTATAATGTTCAAAGCATGAACAATGAAATCAAACCATCGTTGTACCATACCCAATGGTATTAAAGCAACCGCCCATACAATTGTCTAATACCATTAGTACCAATGATATTATATAACTGCCTATACAATTACATAATACCAAAGATCCACTCGGGTCTAGTACTTTGGTTCCACAATCCACTCGGGTATAGTACGTCGGCCCAGCGATAACCTTACTGTTACTTTCAATCGTAAGATATCTTTGTCACATAATGCAAAAAATCATCATTCATGTCCCACAGTAACCTTACTATTACTTTCAACACAAGATACCTTTATTGCATGATTTACAAAATCATCATTTATTATTTTGAGTTCATAAATTCGTTTCCTTTCCCTAAACCCTAAAATACTTCAAGTTTTCATTTGCTAAAATTCCTGAAAATACCATTTAGTAATATTCTTTCCAAAACTTATATTGTTTTTAATTTAATGATACCTTTTCCATTCTTATCTTGTAAGTCCTTATTTCTTTATCATTAAACACACTAGATTCACCACCAATAAATCATTCTTCATTATTCCAAAACCAACTAGATTCACCACTAATAAATCATTTTCATTATTCTAAACTAACTAGATTCACCACTAATAAATCATTTTCATTATTCTAAACTAACTAGATTTTATTCTATCTATCCCCACAACTATTTCCATTGATATAGCTAAAAGTTATTACTCCTCAAATCATAATATTGTGATTATCTTCTCTTTTTACTTATAATTCATTTAATCCCAATTACTCTCCCAATTCACCTAAACAATATTTTCTAATATTCTTTCTAAAACTTTCATTATTCAACTTCTAAATAAAATCCTTTCCATTTGACTTATCAAGAATCATCTTAGATAAAATACTTAAGTCTCCAAATTACTTCTCCATCCGATTACCAAATATCATGACTAAAAGTCAATTTTTTCTTCAATGGTAAAACTGGCTCCTTTTCTCTTTCAAGTTGTAACCTCACAAATCATGTTCTTACCTCCTCATCATCTAAGTTCTTAAATCAATAAAATATTTTCCTTATGTATATCTCCTCGTAGGCCAAAAGGTCGTGAGCCTCAAGTGATTAATGGAACCCAAAAATCATTCCTTTACAACATAACCATAGCATGTCACATACTTTAATCACCACAATTAATTAAATTCATACATACTATCACAATCATATCATCACATATAATCATCAATCCACCATAACTATCTCTTTACATACAATAACATCACATAATCATATAAAATCAAACAAACATAAATCAAAAGTCACACAATCAAGTGGATGAATCCTCATGTGGATTCTCCACTCCCAACACAACTATTTCATTGCTCACCACCATAGCACGGTTGATGAGGTTAATCTCCCTCTTACTTAAGAAGATAACAAGAAAAAGAACTCCCTTTATGCCTCTTGAAATTCATCCAACTCCTCCACCAAAACCCTAGGATGATCAAACTCACATAATCAACAACCAAAGCTTGAAAAGAGGAGTCCTTGATCACCAAGGTGACCAAGAATCACGAAAATGAAGGAAAGAAAATAGAAAGTCAAGAACTTTACCTCAAAGCTTCAAGTTTAGGGCTTTATGGAAGAAGATGAAGATGGAAGAATCAAGCGATGGTCATAAAAGGAAAAAGCTTCTAGGTGATGAGTAGATGCAAGAAATAAGGTTGGTTGAGCAAGTAAGCATGGATGACCATCAATGGTGGTGCTTGGCCGTGAGAGTAAGGAGAGAAAATGGAGGTGAGAGCTTTAGGAGGTGATTCCAACAAGAAAAGGTCTTCAAACAAGATATATTTTCAAGCAATGTGATTGCTTGAAATTAAACAAACATGGAAGGTGAAGAAAAGGGGTGTGGCCATGAAGTTGGAGAGGAGAAGAAGAAGAAGAGAAAATGTGATAGAAAAGTGAGAGAAAAGGAGAAGTTGAGAGGGAAAGGAAAGGTGGAGAGAGAAAGTGGCAGAAACTTTTGAAAATGGAAAAGATGAAAATGTGAAAAGGTGAATGGGTGTTTAGATGAAAAGATGACAATTTGTGTCATCTTTTCCCCCTTCATTGTCGTGGAGTTTCCAAGGGAGGAGAGAAAAAAGTTAGCTTCCTTAAGAAACTTTGTCCACTTTTTGAAAAAAGTCAAGGATGATGTCACTTTGATGATGTCATCTTAGTGATGTCATTAAAGTGCTCTTTAGAAAAGATGACTAACACTCTACTAAAACTATTACTTAGCGGACAAAAGCTACAATTAACAAAACCAGTATTTATTGTCCAACGGATAATAAAACGTACCGCGATTTTATTTATCAGATCAAATCTCAATAAATAAAACTTCGTAAACTGTGTCCAGCCTCGGGTTTAGTAAGATCCCCCTTCACCATTTCCACAGTCCAAGGTTTTTCGACCTTGGAGAAAATATTTCATTTTTCCTACCCCGCTTAGTGTGCATGTAAATTGAGAAATATATTAAAATAATCAAATAATTCAAATAATTCTAAAAAAATTCACAAAATTCTTAAATATTATAAAATGAATATATATTATGAAACTAGTAATTTTCGGGGTGTTACAACTCTCTCATTCTAAAAAGAAATTCCGTCCTCGAAATTTTTCATACCTTAGAATACATGCAATTATTGCTCCTTGTAGAAAATGTCTCCAGATCTTCAATGCAACCACAAAAGCTAACTCTGAGTTTGTGTAGGGTAGTTCTTTTCATGTACTCTTAGTTGCCTTGAAGCATAAGCTACTACTCCTTCTATTCCGAACAAGCACACGTTCTAAACTCCAACGTGAAGCCTCATGAGATGTCTCAAAAGGTTCGTTGGGATTGGATAGAATCACCACTGGAGAAGTAGTCGAGTTTCTTTTCAACTCTTGAAAAATTCCTGCACATGCATTAGTCCATACAAAAGGTTGACTATTTCATGTGAGCTGGATAAGAGGTCCTGCTGTCTTGGAAAATCCTTCGATGAATCTCCAATGATAACCAGCTAATCCCATAAAGCTACGAATCTCCATTACGATTTTCGGCCTTTCTATTGTAGAATTGCTTTAACTTTCAACGAATCCACAATAATCACATGCCCCAAAAATTTAACTTTTTCCACCCAAAATTCACACTTTGATATCTTGGCCTACAACTTCTTCTCCCCCAGAATCTGAAGAACCACATTGAGAGGTTCAACATGTTCTTCTGGGCTTCGAGAATCTGTCAAAATGTCATCAATAAGGTGTTGGTGTATGCTCTAGAGGCCAATACATTTTCTGTATTTATATACATTCTATTATGCTATTTTTATATATGAGGCATTTCATTTATTGTGTTTTTTTTATAAATATAATAAAGTCCTTAGAATAGTAAGTTTGATGCCATAGGACATCAAGTGGATGACTTGATCGTGAGATCCTTTTAGTTACAACACTATTCTTAAATGTCCCTAATCAAGTATTATTGTTAATTAGGACAACAATAATACATTGAGACTAGTATGTGCATAGACTGATGACCATATCTCACGGGTCATGGATATGAGATATCAAGTCTTCACATGGGTACATATTAGAGTAATGATGTACTGGACTGACCCACCATGAGAACGCTACATGGATCGTTACGTGAGTGTCATAAGCGATTCTCATAGTGACAATGGTGTTTTAATATTAAAATGGGATTTTAATATTACTGCCAACGTAATAAGAACCTACAGGGTCACACACATAGAGTAGACTAAAATTGGAGCAATGGATCCAAGTTGGACTCGGATTCAAATATGGGCCAGACTCATAACAGATGAGTCTAGGGTTCACAACTTACCTTGCTGCTGCTCACACTCACTTAAGGCATTCACCATTATAAATAGTACTGCTAAGGGGGCTGCTAAGAGACACAATTCTGAACCCTAGCCACACCTACAGAAAAGTGAGTGAGAGAGCAACAGGTTTCTTCTATTCTCTTCGCAGCTAGCACTGTGTGAGAGACGTGAGGCTCCTCTTTGCGGACGTTGGACGTTCGTGAGTCTATTCGTGTGGATACCACAGAGACATCGTTTCTATTACGGTGTTGGTGATTCGTGCTTCAAGAGGTAAATCATTTAAAAAAAAATCAGATTATGGCCTTTTCGCATAGATCCTAGGTGGGAATCCCTGTTTTTTGCTGCGTGTTATATCCGCAATTCCCAACATAAGGACAACGATAAATTTGTCTAAATAGGGAAGAAGATCCTATTCATGTGATCCACAAACATTGCTGGAGCATTCATTACTTCGAACGACATTACTAAATACTCATAGTGCTCATAACGTGTCAGAAAGGTTGTTTTGGGAACATCTTCTACTTTCACATGGACTTGATGGTAACCAGAATGCAATTTGATCTTGGAGAAAACAGCAGCTCCCTTCAGTTGGTCCATTAAATCATCTATTCTCAATCTTAACAGGAAGTGTTTCATAAGTCAAGTCCTTTTCTAATTGTACTGTATTCAGCATTATGATATGGTTTGGATCAGGAACATATTTTCTCAATTGAGATACATGGAAAATATTATGAAGGTTAGAAAGAAAAACTAGTAAAGCTATTTGGTATGCTGCTGGACCTATCCAACAAATTCGATATAGTCCGATGAATTCAAGAGTGAGCTTTCTAGGTTCAAATATAGAAATCTCAATCTCAGGGAACAATAAAGCCTTATTGAAACAAAATAGCAAGATGTGGTTAAAAGATAACTAATCGATTCCTGAGATCATGTCTTTTGTGAAAGAGATAAACAAATCAAATTGGTAAGAAGGTTTCGATTTCCAATAGTGATAGGAAAATTTAAACAGGCTTGAGTAGTAATAGCAAGTTTAATAACGGGAAATAGTGATATTTAAGTCAAAAGGGAAATGTCAACAAAAACAAACCCAAATGGTTCACATAGTTAAAGGTAACAAAAGAAAGAGTCGCCCTTGAGTCAAATAGTACAAGTTGAGGCTTACTTCCTATGGTACCATCTCCCTTGGTTAAACCTTCAAATTATAAAGCTTCTGCTCCACTCAATGTACCGATTCCTCCTTCAGCTTGAGATCCTATCGAATGCTCATTGATAACGGAAGGCTTCGTCTTTTGTCAAGGACAATTCTTAAACACGTGTCTTGGCTTTTCGCACTTGAAACAGATCATTTCCTTGCTCGTACAATCCCTCGTTAAGTGATTCCTTCCACACTTCTTACAATGTGGTAAAAATTTCATGATCTGACCGAATCTGCTGTCATTAGTACTTCCTCCAACCATTTATTGTTGATGTTGATTCCCTGGTGGCCGTAAATATGATTTCTGCTGGAATCACTTAACCTTACGATTTCTTCTTTTTGGGAACCAATATGGTCCCATGTTATGGGATTCCATATCTTGAGACTGATTCAACTCTAACAAAACCTGAGCCTCGGCTATCAATTCCTGCTACTGAGCGGCCCTCTATTTTTGTTGTATTGTTACATCAGCCATCCTTTGAATTGCTTCTGCAGTTGCAGCCATCCCTTCATTTTGGTGTTCCACATTCCCACGCGTACGTCTACCGCGAGTCATTGTATTCTCTTTGAAAACAGACAAATCAAAACATAATGGGAATAAGAGGTAACCACTTTAAACAATATTATCTCCTTTCAAAGACCAAACACAAAGAAACACATAGCACAAACAAAGAAAATCTACTTGGACTTTACTCACACTAGAGGTACCACCCCAAAGGGTGTAGGTACAAACAATCCTATATGAGTTCAGTCATCCAATTGGACTCTTACTAGAAGAACCCCTATCCTCCTAGTTTGCTCAGTTGAAGTCATAGTTTCCTATCCACACAGAATATTACATATTGAGTTAGCCAGTCCTTAATATTATGTAACTATGTAACAATAACTACTAACATCCAACCTAAAGCAACTTATACAATCCTCTTTTAACATCTCAAACAAGAGACAAGGAAATGCATAACATACACACAAAAATTTCTACCTACCTAAGCACAGTCAGTCCATACCCTAGCTCAACAGGATGAACTGCTCTGATGTCACCTAATGTAACACCCCTTCCTCTCTCCCGAAAGAAAAGAAAAGAGGCATTACGTTTCAGACTAACTCCATTCTTTTCCAAAAGAGAAATTATAACTTTGCTCAATTATAAAATAATCGACACTATAAAATCTGAGTTTCAAAAAAAATCTTTCTCCTTTAAAGGAAATAACATAAAATCACTAAAATAGAGAAACTCAAGTTATAAGATCTAAATAAAAGACTTTTCATAAAATAAAGTTTACTACATCCTTGAATACATTATACTTATGTTCCAAAAACTAAAAATTTACGTACTCCAAAATAACACAACTAATTACTATATAAAGATTGAGTCTAGTCCAAATCCAAACACCTGAAGAGTAGGGTCCTGCACCCGATCTTCCTCTAGATCCCCTTAGGGATCCCTAGCAGACAAAATCTCCCTTGGGGCATGTCACCACGGACGGGAGTCCGAGCAGTCGACTCCATAGAGTCCTCCCTAGAGGAAGATCTACGATCATCCCAAAGCTCCCCAAGAGGTATGCAAAACTCCAAGTGAACAGCTGCATCCATAGTAAACGTAGTAGCATCATGTCGGGTCCTACTCTAAAGTAAAGTGACATCTCTGCCATACTGAACATGCCCCGTGTCCCAATGGATGTTCCACGCTTCGACGCCCCCATGAAAATGTAGTCTAGTGAAACCTCGCAGATCTTGCCTTGCCACCATCACAATCTTTACAGACATGAGCATAAAATAGAAATAGACAGAATAATAAAACAAAAGAGGTGAGATCTCCTACATCAATACCATCATGGCAGTAAGAAATACAACAAAAGACAACAATGCCTTTCATGAACAATGATATCAATGAATAACAGATATAATCATATTATCACAGGGATATGAAAAGATCAACAGGTATAGTCATGTTATCAGCTAATATATATGATTCAGCAAGGTACATCAAAATACTTAAACACTGACCATACCACAATAAGACGTACACTGACTATGCATATGCACAATGTGTATGCTAACCATCCTTATGCATAATGCAACCTGTTCCTACTCTATGGAGCTAAAAATTCAGAGATGAATGCTCCAGAAGATCTATCTCCCCTCAAAAGACAGTCTACGCTGGACCAGGAAAAGGATAGTGTTTGTCGGGTCCTCGTCGTGCATTATAATGATTTTTCATGGCCAAGGGTATACGATGTGATATCAGATCACTAAGTGAATCACCTCAGCCTAACGTCCCTTGAGATCCATCCGGGATCACACTATCCAAATTCTCGTTCACTCCTAGGCAATAAAAGCTGACTGTATAATGTTCAAAGCATAAACAATGAAATCTAACCACCGTTAAACCGTTCTCAATGGTATTAAAGCAACCGTCCATACAATTATCTAATATCATTAGTATTAATGATATTATATAACCACCTATATAATTACATAATACCAATGATCTACTCGGGTCCAGTACTTCGGTTCCACAATCCACTCGGGTCTAGTACGTTGGCCTAGTAGTAACCTTACTGTTACTTTCAGTCGTAAGATATCTTTGTCACATAATGTAGAAAATCATCATTCATGTCCCATAGTAACCTTACTGTTACTTTCAACACAAGATACCTTTATTGCATAATTCAGAAAATCATCATTTATCAGTTTGAGTTCATAAATTCATTTTGTTTCCCTAAACCCTAAAATACTTCAAGTTTTCATTTGCTAAAACTTCTCAAAATACCATTTACTAATATTCTTTCCAAAACTTATATTGTTTTTAATTTAATGAAACCTTTTCCATTCTTATCTTATAAGTCATTATTTCTTTATCATTAAACCAACTAGATTCACCACTAATAAATCATTTTCATTATTCTAAACTAACTAGATTCACCACTAATAAATCATTTTCATTATTCTAGACCAACTAGTTTCACCACTAATAAATCATTTTCATTATTCTAACTATCCCCATAACTATTTCCATTGATATAGCTAAAAGTCATTACTCCTCAATTCATAATATTGTGATTATCTTCTCTTTTTACTTATAAATCCTTTGATCCTAATTACTCTCCCAATTTACCTAAACAATATTTTTTAATATTCTTTCTAAAACTTTCATTATTCAACTTCAAAGTAAAATCCTTTCCATTTGACTTATCAAGAATCATCTTAGATAAAATACTTAAGTCTCCAAATTACTTCTCCATCCAATTACCAAATATCATGACTAAAAGTCAATTTTTTCTTCAATGGTAAAACTGGTTCCTTTCCTCTTTCAACTTGTAACCTCACAAATCATGTTCTTGCCTCCTCATCATCTAAGTTCTTAAATTAATAAAATATTTTCCTTATGTATATCTCCTCCTAGGCCAAAAGGTCGTGAGCCACAAGTGATCAATGGAACCCAAAAATCATTCCTTTACAACATAACCATAGCATGTCACATACTTTAATTACCACAATTAATTAAATTCATACATATTATTACAATCATATCATCACATATAATCATCAATCCACCATAACTATCTCTTTGCATACAACAACATCACGTAATCATACAAAATTAAACAAACATAAATCAAAAGTCACACAATCAAGTGGATGAATCCTCATGTGGATTCTCCACACCCAACACAGCTATTTCGTTCCTCACCACCATAGCATGGTTGATGAGGTTAATCTCCCTTTTACCTAAGAAGATAACAAGAAAAAGAACTCCCTTTATGCCTCTTGAAATTTATACAACTCCTCCAGCAAAATCCTAGGATGTTCAAACTCACATAATCAATAAGCAAAGCTTGAAAAGAAGAGTCCTTGATCACCAAGGTGACTAAGAATCACGAAAATGAAGGAAAGAAAATAGAAAGTCAAGAACTTTACCTCAAAGCTTCAAGTTTAGGGCTTTATGGAAGAAGATGAAGATAGAAGAATCAAGTGTTGGTCATAAACGGAAAAAGCTTCTAGGTGATGAGTAGATACAAGAAATAAGGTTGGTTGAGCAAGTAAGCATGGATGGCCATCAATGGTGGTGCTTGGCCATGAGAGTGAGGAGAGAAAATAGAGGTGAGAGCTTTAGGAGGTGATTCCAACAAGAAAATGTCTTCAAACAAGATGTATTTTCAAGCAATGTGATTGCTTGAAATTAAACAAACATGGAGGGTGAAGAAAATGGGTGCGGCTGTGAGGTTGGAGAGGAGAGGAAGAAGAGAAAATGTGATAGAAAAGTGAGAGAAAAAGAGAAGTTGAGAGAGAAAGTGGTAGAAACTTTTGAAAATGGAAAAGGTGAAAAGGTGAAAAGGTGAATGGGTGTTTAGATGAAAAGATGACAATTTGTGTCATCTTTTCCCCCCTCATTGCCGTGGAGTTTCCAAGGGAGGAGAGAGAAAAGTTGGCTTCCTTGAGAAGCTTAATACAAAGCTTCCCTAAGAAGCTTTGTCCACTTTTTAGAAAAAGTCAAGGATGATGTCACTTTAATGATGTCATCTTGGTGATGTCATTAAAGTGCTCTCTAGAAAAGATGACTAACACTCTACTAAAGCTCAGTGGACAAAAGGTACAGTTAACAAAATCACTATTTATTGTCCAACGGATAATAAAATATACCGCGATTTTATTTATCAGATCAAATCTCGTAAACTGTATTTGCCTCGGGTTTAGTAAGATTCCCCGTCACCATTTTCACAGTCCAAGGTTTTTCGGCCTTGGAAAAAATATTTCATTTTCCTAACCCCGCTTAGTGTGCACGTAAATTGAGAAATATATTAAAATAATCAAACAATTCAAATAATTCTTGAAAAATTCACAAAAATTAAAAATATTATAAAATGAATATATATTATGAAACCAGTAAATTTCGGGGTGTTACAGTTTGTATAGAATACTATTCTATTGTTATGTGATATGTACTTCCGCTACAGACTCATATTTTGTATATTAATTATGTACTTCTTCAGAAAATTTGATATTGATCTAAGTGACGTGGTCTAATAAGATTGCTAATGCTTAATTTTGGATATGTCATTAGTTTAAATATTAGGATGTTACATTTTGGTATCATAATAGTTCATCCTGTTGAGCCCGGGTATGGACTAGTAATACTTTTAGCATGAATATGATGCATTTTTTATTATCTTAATACTAAGATGTATAGATAGAGTTACATTACAGCCTTGAATATGTACATTAATGGTTATTGTTGCACTATTACATAAGTATTAAGGTTGATTAACTCAATATGTAATGTTTTGTATGTACAGGAGCCTATGGCATCATCCAGGTGTACGCAAAGAGATAGAGTGTCTACTAGTGATTGTACAACAGATATGATGAAGATGTTTAGAGAGATAACTGCTGTCATGAGAAAACAAAGAGAGATGGTTGCAGCCATGAGGGAGTGGTGTGCTACGAACTATGATTAAAAACAGTTGTTAAGTTCCACCAAAAATATAAAAACCTTACAACCAGTTGTAATTAGTAAGAGTCGATCCACAGAGAATCAATTCAATTGACACTATTAATTAATTCCAAATTTAAATTTTAATTAACAATAAATAGAAAAAAAGGAGTTTTGTTTATTAAAACTAAGAACAGAAATTGAATTTAAAGCAACAGCAGTAAACACAATTTGATTTACCAATTTAAAGAGATTGGTTAAGAGATGGAATCCACCACTAGATTTACATGATAATGTTAACCTACATATCCTTTATATCAACATGATCAGTTATATCTTTATGCAATTGTGAGATTAATTCTTTGTTTTCCTTAGGTTTTGGTTAATTTAGTAACTGCTCAAATTAATCCCTAAGCAATAGTTAACTATAAAGCAACCGCTCTTATATCCACCTAATGACAGCATTAAGATTTAGAAAACCAATCACACTAAGGTCCAATCACACACCTGAAATGAATTACTTAGATCATATGTTTCACTAGTCCTACCACCGCAACTGCACATAGCAATTCTAGTTTTACCACTTATGAAAATAGTAAAGAGTATAAAAACCTTTATACTGAATTAAGAACAGAAACATATAAATAAAAATATAACTGTATTGAAAATAAAAGAATATGAAGGATTCACATAATCAAAACTAGGGTTTCATCTTCCCTTAACCAAATAAGAACTTAGCCACACATGGAAAATTCAAAATCAAAAGAAAAACTAAAGAAAGTCATCATCAAGAACATAAGTGCAAAAGAAAAACTGAATATCAAACTGATTTCTAATGATCACGATTGGTTGATCTCTAATAATTTGAACCTGAATCTTCGATCCAACCTTATTCTCCCAGTTCTTCGATAGCTTGCAGTCCAGAGATGTCCCTTTTGGAACCCTAAACAGCCTTATATAAACCTTTGGAAACCTAATTCTTCATTAAGATTCAAAACTAATTTCCTGATTCGCAAATGACACGGCCCGCCCCATGTTTGAGTCTGCCAGTTGAAATGCCACAAAATTGAAAGTCGGAGAGAAACACGGCCTACCCCGGGTCTTAAGACACGGGCCGTGCCTTCGGATAAATTCAAAACTAATCCCAATTTATGATGCCGGAGAAGGACATGGTCCCCCTGGTGTCTAGTGACATGGGTCGTGTCACTTAGTGCACTTAGATTTTAATCTTTCTTGAGATACCAGAGAAGGACACGGCCCCCTAGTATCTGGTGACATGGGCTGTGTCACTTAGTTCCTTCATGTTCACCCTGATTCTTCATATATAATCTTCTCTCTTTGCTTCTAAGGGGTGATATTAATCTCCTTAACCCCTTAGCTCTCTCCTCAAGTGAATACTGAGCTTAGTTTGAATCTAATGGACTGAAACACTCAAATATCTCTGAAAAACACAGCGCAATTATGAGTGCTTATAAACATACTTAAGCAAAGTTTTATAATAAGACTTCGATTAGGCTTCATATCTAGAAACTCATCTAAAAGTTAACAATTAAGCATAATAGAGTCCAATTAGATCAAAGACAAGGTATTCAAGATATAGAAATAATCGACAGATCAAATACCCCCACACTCAGCCTTTTGCACTCTTAGACAAAAATATATAATCAAGCACATGTGTCTCAACAGGCAATGAAAGTGCAGAATAATGAGTAAAGACCTACTCCTCTTAGTCTTTCCAAGGAATAGAAGCAATCAGGAATTTCCCCCTTCAACATTCCAAATCAGTAAGTAAAGTCAATCAAATATCAGGGTTAAATCAACAGGATAAGTCCTCACTGGTATACTCTGCCACTCAAGTGTCTTGGGCTTATATTTACTCTCAACCTACTTATGAAAACATGCCCTACCATAAGCTTGGCAAGCCTCTACTTCTCTACCACTTAAGTCACATGCACACAAAGATCAAAAGGTCTTTATTTAGGTTGTAATGAGGTAGGGGTCAAGGTAGGATACATCAAGGATAAACAAAACTAAACCATAAGAATTAGAAGAACAAATAGGAATATATTCAATCATTACAATAAAAGTCACTCAAGCACTCTTCAACCTCAATTTTGTTTTTGCATATTTTTTTCTTGCCCTTTCTCCATACAATAGTCAAAATTTTCCTTTTCTTCTTCATTTCTTTCTTTCTCACTTTTGAGCTCTCTTTTTTTTTCAATCACATCCAAGCATCTTTTTGTTTTGCCAATATTTATTTTTTTTATATGCATACATAGCTTGGTAAATATATTGTTGAATCTCCATACTTATTCAAGACCAATTCTCAACACAATCATTAAGCTCTTCTACTCCTGAAGGTAGGGTAGCATAATGGTTTTTTACCTTTAGGTTTGTATTGAGTTTTAAAGAATGAAAAATTCAATTAGGCTTAAAGGGGGTGAACAATGGATAAAAATGCAAGGATGACTATTTGGCCAGCAGCTATCAGAAAGAAATGCCTTTTTCATTTCAAAAATATGCAGTGGTCTTTTGCAGCTTATAAGAGAGTCAAACTAAGTTCTGAAGAACACATAATCATGAGTGGAACCACACAACAAAGAACCAAAATGGCCTAAAATTAGCCATTCACATCAAGGCCCAAAATCTCACTTAGGTTTCAACTTATCACTTTTGAATTAACCCCTCAATTTTTCAAAGTCATACTCAACAAATTTGAAATCAAGAAAATCCACTCCTTCATGCTTAAAAACTTATCAAATTAGATAAAAAAAAATTGGATCCTTTACTCATCATTCAAATCACTTAAAAAACCCATTGGAACAATATTCACCCGATATGCAATTAAGAACATGACCCCCAACACTTAAACCAAACATTGTCCCTAATGTCAATGCATATACATAAATAAATCATAGAAAGTCAGTAGTGCATAGTAAAAATAGTAAGAAATCAGATCCATAACCATTAGTCAAAATCATAGTCCAAACAAGGATCCAATACAATGCTAAAATATCCATATAAAATCAAATCAGAATCCCAAAAGTACAAGGGACCAAAATACAAGGGGAATACATCAAGATGGGGGAGGGGGGATTGGGACCTTTGGTCTTATGGCAGTGAAATTAGTGAAGGAGGATGGTTATAGTGGAAAAGGGACGTGAATGGTAGTAGTAATGGAAGAGGGCTTACGAAGGGGAGTGGGGAATAAATGTGAGGTAAAATTGGGGAAAAGAAACCCTAAATGTGGGTTTTACCTTCTGGTGCACCAACACGGGATGTGTCATATGACACGACCCCCCAACGTACTTCTCTAAAAGAGACAGGGTTACTAGCACGAAGAAACGGGTCATGTCATTTGACACAGCCCACCCAGTGTTTGTCTTTGGAAGGGGCATGCCCCCATTTTCCACAAAAACATGGTGACACGACCCACCCCGTGTTCCTCTCTTTAACAGACAGAGGCTTCTGTCATTAGGATATGGGTTGTGTCTGATGATACGCCCCTTCTGTAATTCTCGGTGAGCACTAGGGGCTATAAATGGTTGAGGACATAGGGTGTGTCCTGAAACACACCCTCCCCTATGTTTTCCACTGACTTGGCAACCCAGAAAACTACATTAACACCCCACAAAATAACCAACTTTCAAAGTTTCTCATCCATCTAAATTCTTATAAAGGCTCCATACATTCATCAAACAATTAAATGATGCATTCAAGCACAAATCTAGCTTTCCAAAACACAAGGATTTCCAAAGATTTATGGACAATTATTCAAGAAATTCATCTAGAAAACAATAAAGAAACATAAAATAAAAAAGGATAAAGAAAGCAAATCTAATTTTTTTTTATGATGGATTGCCTCCCATTTAGCACTTGGTTTATTGTCGTCAGCCCGACCTTGTGACACTCCTTAGTGTTCTTCATAATGCAGATGGAGAAGAGTCATCTCTTCCACTTCTGCACTATCTGAAAACTCATGGTAAGGCTTGAGACGGTGTCCATGGACCTTGAATATTTTTCCAGACGCCTCATTCATGATCTCCACTGCACCAGAAGGAAAAACATCTATCACCACAAAAGGTCCAATCCATTTAGAATGTAGTTTACCTGGAAACATATTGAGTCTAGATTGGTAAAATAGCACTATTTGTCCTTCTGGAGTGGAGGAGAGCTCATGCAACGCTATTACTATATCATAATGTCCTCACTCCATGGCTCTCCTTCATCATCTCTCTTTTCTTCCTGTACATCTAAGCTATGAGTCAATACTGTATCAAGAGCATTAAAATGATTAGACTTAAAAGCTCCAGAATTTAAGGAATCAAAAGCATCAAAAGAATTAATCAAACAGGCAGAGTGCACATCACTCGGGTATCGCATAGCCTCAAAAATATTGAATCTGATCAATTCTCCATCAAATTCCATGGTTAATGTCCCTGAGTGCACATCAATTTTTGTCCGTGCAGTCTTCAAGAATGGTCTTCCCAACAAAATAGAAGCAAAGTTGGGGGATTTATCCTCTTCTATGTCCAGCACATAGAAGTCTGCTAGAAATACTAATTCATTCACTTGCACTAACACATCCTCAACAACACCCTTTGGGTATACGTTAGATCTATCAGCCAATTAAATAGTAACATCAGTTAGCTCTAAAGGACCTAGACATAAAGATGTATAAATGGGAATAAGGCGTGCCATTTATGATGCACCTAAATCTAGCATTGCCCTCTCAAACCTTGTGTTACCTATAGTGCATGGTATAGTGAATGTGTCAGGATCCTTATACTTCATTGGGAGTTTCTTTTTAATTATCCCTGAAACATTTGCTCCCACTTAGACCTTCTCATTACCTTTTAACTTTTTTTTGTTAGTGCACAATTCCTTTAAAAACTTGGCGTACCTAGGTACTTGCTTAATGGCATCTAACAAAGGAATGTTAACTTGCACTATCCTAAAGGTCTCTAAGATCTCTTTCCCTATTTCACCATTCTTTTTCTTAACCAACCTACTAGGGAATAGGACCTTAGTGACATACTTAGGAAGGGGTTCAGATATACTTACCTTAGGGGCTTTAGAGTTTTGCTCCTCTTCATTTACCTTTTTGGGCTGTTGATCTTTCTCTTTAGTGACTTATGGAGAGAATGTAGATTCATCTAACATCTTCCCACTTCGTAAAGCGATAGCACTAGCATTTTCCCTCAGATTCATTTTCGATTGTGAGGGAAGCCTCCCAGAAAGTTGGCTCTGAACCTTGTTGAGGTCTGTGGCTAACTACCCTACTTGGTTCTATATGTTATTGATAACGACCCTTGTTTCTTGTTGGAAGCTTTGCACAGTGGCCTTTTGCTTTTGCTGAAATTGAATGCTACTAGTTGCCAATTGTCTCATTAACTCCTCCAGTGAAGGCTCAGGTTGCCTAGGAGCTTGAGCTTGTTGTCTCTGAAGGAAAAGAGTTTGCCTCTGTTGAAATCCTGGAGGTCCATAGGCTGGAGGTTGATTCTGTGGCTGCTTTCCATAGCTCAAATTAGGATGATCTCTCTATCCCAGATTATATGTATTAGAGTAAGGGTTGTAGTTTGTGGAAGGTCCAGAATATCCCCCTACTGCCTTTACCTCCTCGCTTATGTCCTCTTGTAGAGTGGGACACATATCAGCAGGATGTCTAGGAGAAAAATAAATCCCACAAGATTTTACTGACGTTTTCCCATTATCCAATAACCGCTTAACCATGGTCGTCAACTGGGCCACTTGTTGTTGCAAGCTAGCTGATTCTACCTCTTTAACTGCTCTCACTCCAGTGTCATTCCTGGTAAAAAATTGTTGAGTATTTGCAGCCATCCTTGATATCAAATTTCTAGCTTCTTAAGGAGTCTTATCAACCAAATCTCCTCCACTAGTAGCATAAATCATGTTACAATCGATCATTAACAAACCCTCATAGAAATATTGAATCAAAAGTTGCTCACTGATTTGATGTTGAGGGCAGTTAGCACACAGTTTCTTTAACCTCTCCCAATAGTCATGAAGTGATTCTCCATGCCTTTGTTGGATGTCACAAATTTCTTTTCTGATGGTTGCAGCCTTTAAGGCAGGGAAGTATCTATGCAAGAAAACTCGAGCCATGTCTTGCCATGAATTGATGGATCCGGGTGGCAAATAGTATAGCCACTCCTTTGCAGAATCTTTAAGTAAGAATGGAAAAGCTCTCAGCTTGACTTGTTCTACTGGAATTCCCCTTTGGCTTCATGCTAGAAAAAACCACATGGATCTCCTTCATATGCTAGTTGGGATCCTCCCCGACTAATTCATTAAAAGATGGTAAAAGATGGATTAGGTTGGACTTCAATTCAAATGCCTCTTCATTTTCTAGAATTTCTATGCACAGAGTTTGTTGGTCTAAGTTTGGAGCACCCAACACCCTTAGAGTATTTTCTGCCATCACCTTCTCTTCAGATATCTCAGAACTTGATAGATCTATATGGCGGACAGCTTCAATATCAGCAGGTGTGAATTGGAAATTAGATGGATGGAAAAGAAACTGAGGATGTAAGCTGGTTTGATCAATGTAGTGCCTTAAATCCTTCACTTTCTCTTCTAATTCTTCAATGGACAAAGACACCTGCCAAACAGTCAGAAAAAATTGATTAAAGTATAAAACATTGAAACAAAAATAGAGTGAAAAATAGGAAACAAATTAATAGCGCGATTGGAAAATTAGTTCTCCGGCAACGGCACCAAAATTTAGTGTGCTACGAGTTGTGAATAAAAATAGTTGTTAAGTTCCACAAAAAATATAAAAACCTTACAACCAGTTGTAGTTAGTAAGGGTCGATCCACAGAGAACCAATTCAATTGACACTATCAATTGATTCCAAATTTAAACTCTAATGAACAATAAACAGTAAAAAGGGGGGTCTTGTTTGTTAAAACTAAGAACAAAAATTGAATTTAAACCAACATCAGTAAACACGATTTGATTTACCAATTTAAAGAGATAGGTTAAGAGATGTAATCCACCACTAGATTTAGATGATAATGCTAACCTACATATCCTTTATTTTAACATGATCAATTATGTCTTTATACAATTATGAGATTAATTCTCTGTTTTCCTTAGGTTTTAGTTAATTTAGCAATCGCTCAAATTAATCCCTGATCAATAGTTAGCTATAAAGCAATTGCTCTTATATCTACCTAATGACAGCATTATGATTTAGAAAACTAATCACACTAAGGTCCAATCACACACCGGGATTGAATTACTTAGATTATATGTCTCACTAGTCCTACCACCACAACCGCGCATAGAAATTCTAGTTTTACCACTTTCAAAAATAGCAAAGAGTATAAAAACCTTTATACCAAATTAAGAACAGAAACATAAGAATAAAAACATAACTGTATTGAAAATAAAGGACTATGAAGGATTCACATAATCAAAACTAGGGTTTCATCTTCCCTTAACCAAATAAGAACATAGCCACACATGGAAAATTCAAAATCAAAAGAAAAAACAAAGAAAGTCATCATCAAGAACACAAGTGCAGAAGAAAAATTGAATATCAAACTGATTTCTAGTGATCATGATTGGTTGATATCCGATAATTCGAACCCGAATCTTCAATCTTCGATCCAACCTTTCTCTCCCAATTCTTCGGTAGCTTGCAATCCAGATATGTCCCTTTTAGAACCCTAAACAGCCTTATATAAACCTTTGAAAACCTAATTCTTCATTAAGATTCGAAGCTGATTTCTTGATTCACAAATGACACGACCCTCCTCGTATCTGAGTCTGCCAGTTGAAATGCCACATAATTGAAAGTCAGAGAGAAACATAACCTACCCCGTCTCTCAAGACACGAGTCATATCTTCAAGTAAATTTAGAATTGATCCCAATTTATGATGTTAGAAAAGGACATGGCCCCCCTGGTCTGGTGACATGGGCTGTGTCACTTAGTACACTTAGATTTTGATCCTTCTTGAGATACTAGAGAAGGATATGGCCCCCGTGGTGTCTGGTGACATGTGCCGTGTCACTTAGCTCCTTCATGTTCACCCCGATTCTTCATATAAAATCTTTTCTCTTTGCTTCTATGGGGTGATATTGATCTCCTTAACTCCTTAGCTCTCTCTTCAAGTGAATACTGAGCTTGATTTGAATCTAATGGACTGAGACACTCAAAGATCTCTAAAAAACACAACGCAATTATGAGTACTTATAAACATACTTAAGCAAAGTTTCACAATAAGACTTCGATTAGGCTTCATATCTAGAAACTTAGCAAGAAGTTAACATTTAAGCATATATAGAGTCCAATTAGATCAAATACATGGTAGTCAAGAAATAGAAATAATCGACAAATCAGGGAGCAAACTACAGTCATAAATAGAGTGCTGAAAAAGGCAGGTAAACCCACATCCACAATAAGAAAATAAAGCAATGGTTGTGAGAAATCAATGTTTCCATGACTTTTTTGAGTTCAGGAAGACCAACCCTCCATCATTACAAGGGGTGTATGATCCAACTAAGATAGAGGAATGGTTGAAGGAGTTGGAGAAAATCTTTACAGTGATGAGATGCACGAATGACCAGAATGTGTCCTTTGCTTCCTTCATGTTGAAGAGGGGAGCTGAATATTGGTGGAATGACGCGAGAAGAGTAAAGGAGGCAATTGGAATAGAGATGACTCGGGAGGTATTCAAGACGGCTTTCTTGGACAAGTATTTTCCAAGGAATCTTCAAGAATAAAAAAAGTTGGAGTTCTTGAAGTTGGAACAAGGGAACATGATGGTGGGGCAATAAGTGGCAAGATTTGAGGAACTATAAGTTCTCTTCTTACTTCCGGTACAATCCGAATGAGAACTGGAAGTGTTTAAAGTTTGAGTCCAGGTTAAGGGACGAAGTGAGGAAGATGGTGAGACCTCTTGGGATTAGAGACTTTCACACTCTAGTCAACAAATATAGAATAATAGAGTTGGATAGCTCGAGGCCACCACAACAAAAGCCACAAGAGGAGCAAAAGCCTCAAGGCATCCAAAAGAGAAAGAAAACAGATGATGACTCCAAGAAAAAGTTTCAAAATTCAAGAACCAACAAGGAAAAGGAAAATAACTCAAGATAGAAGATAGAGGACCTCAGTGTCCGAAGTGTGAGGGGTACCTTGGTGATAAAGCTTGCATGATTGATCATATGGAGAGCTTTAACTATGGAAGAAGGGACACTATGTCAAAACTGTCCCTAGAGGCAAGAAGTAGTAACTCCCAGACCCCTGATCCAAGGAAGAGTTTTAACCTTGAGTGGCAAGGAAGTAGCCCAATCTTATGATCTAATACAGGGTAAGTGCATTGTTAAAAATACACTTTTAATTATAGTGTATGATTCTAGAGCCTCTCTCTCTTTGATTTCTTATGACTGTGTGAGGATGCTGGATTTGCCTGTTTCAAACCTCCATTATGACTTGAAAGTTTCCATTCCCATGGGGAGACCTGTAACAACTTCCAAAATATGTCTAAATTGTAGTGTAACTATTGAAAATAGAAACTTGTAAGTGAATCTTATATGTTTACCCCTTGTTGATTTAGACATTATTTTGGGCATGGACTAGTTGTCAACAAACCATATTATTTTGAACTATTCAGATAAAACCTTAGTGTTTATGTCTAACCTTCCTTCTATAAACCTTCCTTCTGAATCAAAGTATCTAAGTGCCAACCAAGTTGTCAACCACCTAGTGAAGGACCTCAAGGTTATGTTCTCCTCTTTTCATTGAATTTTGAAAGGGAATAGAGTTTGGAGAGCATACCTGTTATGAGAGAGTACCCGAAGGTATTCCTAGATAAAGTGAGTGAATTGCCACCAGAGAGAGAGATTAAGTTTGCTATAGACCTAGTGCCAAGAATGGAGCCTATCTCCATAGCACCCTAAAGGATGTCCCCTATAAAACTCTCTGAGCTTAAGAAACAAATAGAAGAGTTGTTGGATAGAAAGTTTCTTCAACCTAGAGCCTCACCTTGGGGAGCCCCTATAATTTTAGTAAAGAAGAAGGATAGCAGTATGAAATTATGTGTGGATTGTAGGTAATTGAATATGGTCATAATTAAGAACAAATACCCACTACCTAGGATAGATGATTTGATGGACCAGTTAAGGGGAGATGCAATGTTTTCAAAGATTGACTTAAGGTCAGGATACCATTAAATCAAATTCAGGGACGAAGATATTCCTAAGACTTCCTTTAGGACCAGTTATGGGCATTTTGAGTATATTGTAATGTCCTTTGGTTTAACAAATGCACCTGCCATTTTCATGGATTTTATGAACAGGATTTTTAGACCATACCTTAATAAATTTGTTATTGTCTTTATAGATTATATTCTCATTTATTCAAAGGCAACTGAAGAACGTGAGGAACATCTTAGGGTAGTTCTAGAAATCTTGAAGGAAAATAAATTGTTCACCAAGTTATCAAAGTTTGAGTTTTGGATGAAGGAGGTGCAATTTTTGGGACAAGTGATATCTGGAGATGGGATATCCATGGATCCCAGCAAGATAGAGGCAGTGTTGCGATGGGAGAGATCTACCACCGTAACTGAGATTAGGAGTTTTTTGGGTTTAGCTGGGTATTAACAAAAGGTTCATAAAGGGGTTTTCCCATATAGCTTTGCCTCTAGCTAGGTTGACTACGAAGGGCAACACTTTTGAGTGGACCCAGAAATGTGAGAATAACTTCCAAGAGTTGAAATAAAAGTTGACCACCACACTTGTACTAGTAATTCCAGCCCCATAAGAAAACTTAAAGGTTTATTATGATGTTTCAAAAAGTGGGTTAGGTTGTGTGTTGATGCAAAATGGAGGAGTAGTTGCTTATGTTTCTAGGTAGCTAAGACCCCATAAAGAGAACAACCCAACCCATGACCTGGAACTAACTGCAGTTATGTTTGCTTTAAAAATTTGGATGCATTATCTCTATGGGGTCAAGTTTGAGGTCTTTAGTGATCACAAGAGTTTGAAATATTTAGTTGATAAAAAGAGTTGAATATGAGGCAAAGGAGGTGGATGGAGTTTCTAAAAGATTATGACTTTGAATTAAAGTATCATCTAGGTAAGGCCAATGTTGTGGCCGATGCACTTAGCAGAAAACTTCTGCATGTATCATAAGTGATGGTACAAGAGATAGAACTCCTTGAGAGCTTCAGAAATTTGAGTCTAGCAACGACTGTGTTACCACATGGTCTATGTTTGAAAAGATTAGAGATTCAGAATTATTTGAGGGCTCAAATTAGAGAAGCTCAAGAGGAAGATGAAGCCTTAAAGATAATAGATGAATAGATTCGATCAGGAAAGAAAAAGGATTTTAAGAGGGCTCATGATGGGACACTTATGTTTAGAGATAGACTTTATGTTCTAATAGAAGATGAAATCAAAGAAAAGATTTTAGAAGCCTATAAGAGTAGATACACTATCCATCTCGGAGCCACAAAAATGTATCAAGACCTCAAAAAGATGTTTTGGTGGCCAAACAAAAAAGGAGATATAGCATAATATGTGTCTAAATGCTTAGTTTGTCAAAAAATGAAAATTGAACACCAAAGGCCTTTAGGACTTCTTCAATCCTTGGAAATTCTTGAATGGAAATGGGAAAGTATATCAATGGATTTTGTGATGGGATTGCTAAGGACCCAGTTAAGCCATGATGCCATTTAGGTTATAGTGGGCAGATTGACAAAATCAGCATACTTTTTAGCCATAAAGGCTAATTGGCCATTAGATAGATTAGCCTAATTGTATCTCCAAGAGATAGTCAGATTCCATGGAATCCCCTCTAGTATAATATCAAATAGAGACCCTAGATTCACATCTAGATTTTGGGAGCCTTGCAAAAAGCCTTTGATACAAAGTTAAAGTTTAGCACAACCTATCATCTGCAAATAGATGGCCAAAATGAGACAACCATCCAAACTCTAGAAGATATGCTGAGAGCATGTGTGCTAGACCAACAGGGAAGTTGGGATAGGTTTTTACCCTTTATAGAGTTTGCCTACAACAATAGTTATTATACCAGTATAGGAATGGCATCCTATGAAGCCTTGTATGGCAGAAAATGTAGATCACCCTTATATTGGTATAAAGCAAGGGAACAAACTATCCAATGACCAGATTTAGTATAGCAAACCACAGAGCAGATCAAAATGATCAAGGATAGGATGTTAGCAACCTAAAGTAGGCAGAAAAGTTATGCTGATAAGAGGAGAAGACCTCTGGAAATCAATGAAGGAGATCATGTGTTCCTCAGAGTCACTCATACTACGGGAGTTAGTTGGGCGATTAAAACCAGAGAGTTGACTCCTCAGTTTCTAGGTCCTTTTCAAATTTTGAAAATAGTCGGATCAGTTACTTACCAAATAGATTTACCCCCCAGTTTGTCAAACCTCCATGATGTTTTTCATGTTTCCTAACTTCGGAAGTATAATCTAGATCCTTCACATATTCTGGAAAATGAATCAATACAGTTAAAAGATTATTTAACTTATATAGTTAAACCTGTAAGGATCATAGATAGAGCTATGAAAGAACTCAGAGGGAAACAAATTCCTTTGGGTAAATGTGTTATGGGAAGGATGTGACTTAGAAGAGGCCACATGGGAACTCGAATCCTACTTAATGAAAGATCATCCAAAGCTTTTTGAATGAGGTAAGCAAATTTTGAGGACAAAATTTATAAAAAAAGGGGGGGAAATCATAACATTCTCTCTAACCCAATGAACTTAATCAGGATTATAAAAGCTCAACAATACTGTTAAAGATCACTTGTTAATTCTGGTAATTAATTGGATTAGTTTAAGCATAAATTTATAACACTAAATGTGAGAAAAAACTCCTATAAACTTAGATTTTGTTTGAATGAGTTAAGAAAAAAAAGGAATATTTATTTCTAAGCTATGAACAATTAGAATGGATATCTGAAAGCTTCTTAATTCAGTTCCATAGGTTTAATTTAACTCAAGAAAGAATAATGAAGCTTAGAGATTGATAACGCGGTATAATGAAACTGGTGGAATGGTAATACAGAGAATATAATGAAATCCTAGAATTTTCTACAATACCTATGAAGGTTAGAAAATTCATTTCTGAAAGATTAAAATGTTCTTAGTAGATATAAAGTTTCCAGTTGGATTTCATTTTTGAAACTCTCCTCACATTCTCCACTATTACATTATGTTGAAGCTCACCTAATATGTTGACATTTTGTTACTTTTCCTTCACTCTTTCCATTCTCTCATGCTTCCATCTTCTCATTTCCCATTCTCTCACTTTTCATTCTCACTCTCTCTATTCTCTTATTCTCACACCTAAAAAAGGAGAGAAAGGGGAACAAGAAAAATAAGAAAGAAACAAGGGAAGAAGAAGGAGGAAGCAACTAAGAAAGGAGAAATGGAAAAGGGAAGAAGAATGTGTCAAGTTGAGGTAGGGGTGCTTGTTTCTTTGTCTCATCTTTTTCTTCACTAACTTGTTGATTTCTTGCTTGATTGCGTGAGTCAAAGAAATGGGTTTTTGAGGTAAAGATGAGTCCTTTGATTGATTTTCATTTCCTTGGGTTAGTTTTGGTTGCTTTTTACTAAAACTATGCTTGGTTGTTGTTTGTGAACCTATGAATCTCCATTTGTCTACTTGTGTTGGTAGTTGAAAAATGGGCATAGAAGATGTTGTTTTGATTCATGAATCTCCATGCTAATTGAGTTTAGAGTTTGTATGAGAGTTTTAGCAAGTTTAGGTTCCATGTTTGTGGTTGGAAACCACTTAAAATTTGAGTTTGGGAGGAATGAATCTGGTTTGAAAACTAGAAGATTTAAGATTGGCTTTCTGGTGCACTAGTGCCTAGGCACCAGAGTTGGGTGCCTAGGCGCCTAATGCCCAAAGCCATTTTTGCTTTAGGCTAAGCGTAGGGCTCTCAGAGGAGCGCCTGAGTGCCAATGCCTAGAGAAATATAGTGATTTTTTAGTGTTTAGGAGCTTGAGCGCCTAGTGTCCACTACCCAGGCGCCAGTGCTAAGAAAGAACAGGGCAGTTCTCTGCTATCCCAGCACCTGGCGCTAGAGAGTGGGCACCAGAGCAGATTTTCCCAGGTTAATTATTTTGATAAAATGGAGTCCCCTAATTGATGGATTTGTTTATATATGCTTTTTAAAGAGTATTAAAATACCAGTAGGGGTATTTCATAGAAGAATTGATCTCCTTGGATTTGTTCAGTTCTATTTATGAAATGATATGATGAATTATCCTCTTGCATATATGATAAGATATTGATGCATTATACAATGAGATGAGATAATATGATCAAATATCTTAAAACATGCATGTTGAGGTTAATGGTTGAGATAATTGATGATCACATATTTTATACATTAATAAACCCTCATTTTTAGTCATTTACACTCTCCATGTACTTAAGTGATTGAATTTGGTTATGTTTTGTAAGTTTGGACTCAAATTGGACTTAATTGATTTTTTTAGCATGATTTATGTCTTATAATGTTTCTATATTTCGACCATATCTTGAGTTCTAGATGTCTAATAATTATATATTTTACCTTGTTGAAAATATAAGAGAGAGCTCTACAACTTTCATGAAGAACTCTAGGACAAAGTCGGACATCTAGTGGAACTAATTGGGCTTGGAAGTCAGAATACGAGTTTTGTGAGTGGAACCTGAATAGTGTTCAGTAATTAGATTATAACTCGGGCTATAAGATCTGGATTGGGCTGAAATTTTGGTATCTGTAAGTTAAGATCCACATCTACAACTTTTATGAAGAAACAAGACTTAATTCGGACTCCTTGGAGGTTATATTGGGCTTGGAAATCAGAACAGAGGAGCTATAACTAGGCCTGAATATTGTGCAGTGATTAGACCATATCTCGGGCTGTAGGTAGTCTTTTAAGGTGATTCTAGTGGCATTTCAAAATTGGCATTTCAAAACTAAGACAAAATCCTACAACTTTCATGATGACCATATTTCAATATTCTGATGCATTCAATGACTTCAGAACTAAATGATTTCAGAGACAAAGAATCTCTATAATTTTCTACTCATCAAAAGTCATTTGGCATTTTTCACTCATCCACTCACCATGAATCAGCTCCCTTATCATTTTGTATCCCTGATCCTCTATAAAAGGGAACCTTGGCTGATCATTAGAAGAATCTTGGTCCTAGAGATCGAGATCATGCTATTGTGTTGTTTGTTTATCTTGTTGTAGTTTTCTTTTATTCTAAATTGAAGTTATATTCTTCTTCTTCTCTCTTCCTTTCTTCTTGTCTATGAGTAACTAATTTTCATTTTACTTGGGTAAAAGAATGAAGCTCTTGGTAATGAATTAAGGTTAAATTAATTTATTTCTTGTGCTTAAATAATATATTATCAAGTAGCCATTATATGTGTTGTATTTTGTTGCCAATCAATTTAGAAACCCTTCTTGTAAAGTGGAGATTTTGAATTGTTGTAGACAAGATTTTGGCACAATGAATGCTTGATCCCATTTATAAGTGATGGTGTTAATAAATGATTAAAGGAATCATAATATAATTACGTATATAATCTTAAATGAACTTTGAATGCTGTATTTTCCAATTGGAACATCCATTATGTGTAGATTCTAATTGAGTTATAAAAAGAATTAATCTTGTCCTTAATTTACTTACCAAGAATGGATCTCCTAGCCTAAGTAAGTCCTTTTTGTAACAGCCCAATATTTGCTACCCAAATATATCGCCATATAAATGAATAACCCAATATTGACCCTGCTACTACTAACATACATCAACGTTTAACCCATATCATTCATATATAATGAGTAAATATGGAGAGCCACGATAGCAAAAGTTATACACAGCCTCAAGGCATACTGTTTTACATAACTTGAAAGAACTAAGCAAATATAAAACATTTACATATGCTCAGCTCAAAATAGCATCTAAGCTATGCTAATTCTCATACATCTTCTTCTTCCCTTTCGAAGAACTTGCACCTGGATTTACATGGCAACACAATCGGGGTGAGAAAACATATCTCAATAGAAGTATTCCAATACCAGCATATATACATATATGTACAATCAGATAATATCACAATTATCAAGTTGACACTTCAATCATGGAAGCAACAACACCTCATCTCAACAACACGCAATCACCCATACAATTGCAATGCATGAAAATGTCATGACAGCAACCGCCCATACAATCACCATGTTATGCTTAATTATGACTAATGATTATGTCTATGCAATTTCCTAAGTATGGAAGTGAATAATGCATGATACCACATCCAGGACCTCCAATCCCATGGTAATGTCATGAATGCATGAAACTTGAACAAAGTAATGGAAGTCCATAGTTTCATCCATAACCTTCAACAAGCACTGGAAGTCCCATCCAGCAAACATAATTATCCCAGAGGAAATCCATCCCCCCCGAGTAGTGAAGTCCCATCAACTACACGGTTATCGATAATGAACAAGGAAGTCCATCCTTAAGAATTTCACTATATTAGGAAGGTTACCATGTGCCTTACCTGATATAGAACACCCACTTTCATGGGGCTCACACCTTTTAAAAAGGCAAATCATACCATTAAGTATATCATCATGTCTAATTAACTTCTAATAATTAGCATTAAAAACCTCAATAGGTTTCACGAACCTCTCATGCAATACAATTACAAATTACTTTCCATAACTAGTTTTCGCAATTGATTTATATGCATTCCAATTTCATTTCACAAACAAATCATCAAATACTTTTAAAAGTACCTTATCACTCTTAAAAGAGCATACACAAATAATTCCCACACTTAGGGAAACTCAATTCCTCGATTCCATCATAATACAAATTATATGTATATATATAATCATGTCTAATTACCTCCCGTAATTAGCATTTCAAGTCAACTTGACTTAATACATTTCCACTTCATCAATTACTCCTATTAGAGTTTCAACATACTCTACTAGGCATAAACAAAGTATCCTAACAATTAGGAACCTCAAAACATCAAAATAAAGATTCTGTTGAAATCTGCTCTGGGCATCTAGGCGCCCTATCATTGCCTAAGGCATTCCACCACACTATGGAAGCCTAAGGTGTTCCAACACATTACCCTTGATAATCCACCCTACTATGGTTATCTATGGTCCCTCTAAGGCTTCTAGCCTTATAAAATGCCAAAACATGCATTTCCTATCCAAAAACACATTCTGTTCAAATTCAACCTTTGACCTTTGTGTAGTAAAATGAACATAACTTGAGCTACGGTTATCAAAATGACACGATTTTGGTGGCATTGGAAAGCTAAGAGATAGAGCTAAAACTTTCATGAAGACCACGAAAGCTAATTCTTATCACAGAAGACACAAAATGTCAAAATACACGACCATGTAATTTTACATGGCCCTGGCCATGTTTTCGTGCATCAGGAAAATTTCTGGCAGAGAGGTACACGGCCTAGGCCGTGTAATCTCACACAGGCCATGTAACTGAACCAAAAACATGGCAGAAACTCTCCTGCACGATGCTACTATTCTTTTGGCCATTTTTCATAGATTTTGGCCACTCCAACTTAGTTTCTAAGTGATTTCAAGTCCCAAACAAGTTCACAAACAAGAAGGAAACTTAAAACACTAACTCACAACACAAATTTTTGATTCTTGGATTAAATCATCCATTTACACCCTAAAACTCCAATTCTTTCACAAATGGCATTCAAGGGTATTCAAGTGATGAAGAACTGTTCTATTGCCTCTAGCAACCTAAAAACATACTATTCTCAAGCTTTCTAACAAAATTCATATATTTACTAACATAAACACAATTCTCATACTTCAAAACCCCACATCCTCCATCAAGTCCCCATAAACCCAATGAAGAAGATGAAGTCAGGAAGTAGCACATATTTTCCCCCTACCTCAAGTCTTGAATATGAAGATGAAGCAAGACCTTCACTTGGATTCTCCTCTTCCTTCTTCTCCTTCTCTCTTCTTTCTTTTCTTTCTTTTCTCTTCTTCTTTCTCACATTTTCAGCTTCTATTTTCTGCTTCTCTATTTTTCTATTCGGTTCTTATCCCTCAAAAATCCCCACTGTGGGATATTTCAAGAAGAGAAATCCCTTTTGAATTCTCTTAGTTGGGTACTAAAACCCCGATCTACTAAGAACACTCAAACTTCTCCAAAATTGATTTTGTAGCTACCAACAGATTCAAAATAAATCTTAAGATTCATTAAAAATTCTGTTTCACCAAAAACTGATATTTCCATATCAGCTAGGGGTCAATCCGACACTAAAACACACCACCAGTATGCTCAAAAATGTCAAACTAACACCGAAAATTCTCAAACTTTAACTGTAGTATAGTTTCCATATTTATGACTTAGAAACAAACTCTTCACATTTATTTCCACTAACTAAGCAGTTTAAGGTACTTCCAGAGCAAATAACAGTTATATTTCTCACTTAGCGTTACAGCAAAGTGCCTAAACGTGCTCAGAAAGTCACAAAACTTCACAGACATGTTAAGTAAGTATTAGGCTACCTCTGTAACCATATACAAGCCTAACATGATTTTCTAGAGTATTACACTTTTTATTTGTGACTAAGTTTTATTACCTTTATTGCTGTGACAAAATATTTTCTTTACCTTAAAGAATTTTTCTTCATCAATTCCCTGTGGATTGACCTCGAACTCCCAAGATTTTATTACTTGAGATAACCTGTACTTGAGTTTGCAACTTTTAATCCACATCAAGTTTTTGGCGCCGTTACCGGGGACTTGATTTGAAGAACAAATTTATGGTATAAATATTTTGTATATATATATTTATATTTTTTTCATGTGGATCTTGTGTGTGTATATATATATATATATATATATATATATTTCTACTCTTTTAATTTTTTTCTTTGTATTTACTAACATACTAACTTAGTGGAGAAAACTCTCCTTATCCCTCTATAATCATTAATCATTAATGAAATAATCTTTCTTCTTCTCTTCTCTCTCGTCGGAGCAAAAAATTGGCTTGCCGATTCTCCAATTTTCATATTTTAAATTTATTTTCTCGTACTTTACATTCTACACTTTATTTTCTATACTTTACATTCTACACTTTATATTTTACTTTTCGTATTTTATTTCTAACTTTTTAACTTACTAACCTTTTAATTTTCTTGCTTACTAACTTACTAACTATCTAACTCTCTTACTAACTATCTAACTTTTACTTTATCAGCTATCTAACTTTTTACTTTACCTGCTTCTAACATTTTAATTGACCTATTTTTTACTTTTTAATTTATTTGCTTACTAACTTATTTGGTGGTTGGTTTATACCGCACTCTTGTGAATATATATTTGGTGGTTGGTTTTACCACATGCTTGTTAATATTTAATTAGTATGTGTTAATATATATTTGGTGATTGGATTATACCACACCCTTGTTAATATTTATTTGGTGGCTGGTTTATACCACACCCTTGTGAATATATATTTGGTGGTTGATTTATACCACACCCTTGTTAATATTTATTTATTACGTGTTAATATATATTTGGTGGTTGGTTTATACCATACCCTTGTTAATATTTATTTAGCGACTGGTTTATACCACATCTTTGTTAATATTTAATGGCAGGTTTATCACCTACTTATTAATATTTTTTTTATGGAAAGTTGAGCTCTATATATTTTTTTATTTTAATTTTCCTATTTCTTCTTCACTTTTGTTATGTGTAGTTAAATTCGTGTGTTTCTAGGATAAAGATGTAACTTGATTCAATCGATATGTATTAAGATTGGAATTTTAATTAATTTCTTTTTTATTCAATTTGAATGCTTATTATAATTCTTAATGCTTTTATGAATTAGACACTCATAAATTGATCTAGTGAGGTGTATGTAGAATCAGAAGGTTTGCATATGACATAAACCATAAATAATAAGTTTCATAATTTATAATCATCTAGGAATGAAGGTTATAGGTTGTGTAGGAGAATTGTGATATTTTCCATGAGAATCCATAGAGTAAAGGTCATGCCTTTAAGAGTTAAGGTTTAGACCAAGGAATTGAATTTTAATTAATTACTGGATTCATCCCATCAATTGAATGATTAGAAATTAATTAGAATGAAGGTCCCAAAGCTACTCTATTGTCTATGATAGATTATTGAATCAAGTGAAGTCAGATCCCTAGTATTTTAATTTCATGTGTTTACATCCTTAATATGTTTTACATTCATGTGTTTTGTTCTCTCTTTTCCTTCTTAATTTCGTGTGTTTTAGTTTTTTTCCCTCTTAGTCATCAACTTTATTACTTTGACAATTCGGTGCACTTGTCCATTTTCTTAACAAGTTTTTGAAAACCTGAGTTAATACGGTGGATTTTATTGCTTCAAGAATTCAACATCACAATAAAAGATAAGAAATGAGCCGAAAATGTTGTTGCATATTATTTGTCCATACTTACAATAGGCTCACCTTTTGATATCACACCCATCAATGATTCTTTTCCCAATGAATTTTTTTCCTATTAATTCCGAGTCTTGGTTTGCTAATATAATCAATTTTCTTGCAACATGAAAGATCCCGCCTCAATTATGCTGATCAAATCATTTGGAGATGTGTGCCCAACAATGAGGTAGGTAATGTCATTAAATTTTGTCACTCAGAATCATGTGGATGTTTCTTTTCTTCAAAGAAAATAGCTGCGAAAATCTTACAGTGTTGATTTTATTAGCCCACTTTATTTAAAGACAACTATACATTTTGAAAAAGTTGTGAAACTTGTCAGAAATAGGGTTCCATCTAAGCGAAACAGGATGCCTCTGAACCTTATCATTGTCATTGAAATTTTTTATAGTTGAGAAATTGAGAAATGATGTATATGAAAACAAAAAGATTTATAAAGTTAGAGCAAAAGCTTTTCATGGCAAATCAATTTTGAGAAAAACTTTTGAAATTAGTCAAAAAGTTCTGCTTTATAATTCTCATCTTCACCTATTCCCTGAAAAATTGAGATCTAGGTGGTGTGACCCTTTCATTGTCAAACATATATATCCTTATAAGGCCATAGACATTGAGAATCCTAGGAATGATAGTGTATTTAAGGTCAATGGATAAATACTCAAACCATTTCTGGAAAACTAAGTTGTTGAGTTCTTTGTGTTTCTGGTTAAGTGGCGGATAACGGTACTCTGTGACTCTCAAGTCGGTTTATTTTTTAGTTTTCCATAATAATTGATTCCTTCTTCTTTAAAATGGATGTCATTCTCTCAAATCATAGAAAACATTTTCCTTCTCTTTCTCTAAATGCTCCAACAAAAATCTACAAAGCCAAACATGAAAGACTGAGACTGTTAATGCACAAGGGCATCCCAAAAGATATAAGCTGGATAATCGAAGCAAATGTTTGTTTAGCTGGTGAATCTTCAGATTCATTTGTCCCATACATGTCAGGTCTTGGTAAAAGTTCGTATTCAAAAAGAAGAAGAACTAAAAGAATGAAAGTTTGTTACAAGTGTATGCGATGGAATTTTAACACGCAATGTCGCTCTTTGGGAATAGTTTCCATAAATGGAGAAGATAAAATATTCTTCATTAATAATGGACTAAGTAAGGAGTCATTAGATGATATCTTATTGACTCTTAAGATGCATTCTTGTGGAGTTGTGCATCGTGAACTTCTTAATTTGTGGAATCTTTTCAGGGACGACCAAGAGCGTTACAGTCTTGGGAATCTGACTCAAAAGGATCCTGTTTGCCAATTTATAAGAAAATTGGATGGGAAGCTTATCCTCGACTCATAGAAGGCATTTAAGCTGTTGCTTGATATAAAACTAGAGGAAGATGTGAGTCATAATCACAACATGTATATATTATCTTGTACATCTTCAAAGAAGAAAAAGAAAAAAAAGGGGCGAAACTTCAGTTGTACTTGGTCTTTAATTAGATTAGGAGCCCCGGGTAGATGCTCGTCCCGTCATTGACTCAGGTGGACCTTCGCACGTCGGTCCGTAAATAAGGTTCGTGTGCCATGCTTTGTAGAGAGCTGCGCAAGCATTCCCAGGTTTTAACCGTAGGCTCTGCTTGCTGATTGTAACACCCCAAACTTTCTATGTATTAAATAAGTAATTTTAATAGTTAGCAGAATTCTACTGTTTAGTGATTTTTATGCACTGTAAAATTATTTTAAATATTTTATCTGCATATTTGACCATTTTGAGTGATTTGTTCTGTGTCAGAAAAATAATGATTTTTGGGCCAGAAAATTTACGTAATTTAATTTTTACTGCATAGTCAAAATAAATTTATGTAATCTGTTTGGATATTTGTGAATTTTCTAATTTTTATGATTTTATGTGTGATTTTGAAATTTTTACAGCTTGTGAGCCCCACGAGATGTATGTGGGCCCAAGTAGCCATACGACGTGGGCCAGTGGGTCTCAGCAAAGTAAAAATTTTTCTACGCATAGAAAAATTTGTACTATTTAGACGGAGACAGGGGATCTTACTAAACCTG
The DNA here is from genome assembly GCA_029884595.1 of Ormosia semicastrata. Taxonomy (NCBI): domain Eukaryota; kingdom Viridiplantae; phylum Streptophyta; class Magnoliopsida; order Fabales; family Fabaceae; genus Ormosia; species Ormosia semicastrata. Next base: position 74,026,668 of record JAQQTO010000061.1, read on the forward strand.
AATCCGAAAATAGTTTTAGAAAATTTCCTTTACCATATTTTTTGTATTTATTTACCGTGACGGTAAAAATACAGTAAATGTATGTTTTGTGGGGTTACAGATGAATCAAAATAATATTCTATATTATTAAGTTAATATTGGTGGATTGGATATCCACCATTAATTTAATTAACATTGGAGATTTAATCTTGATTTAATCAACGGTGGAGATTTAATCTTGAAAATAAATAGGATTAATTATAACCGTTGGATGGAAAATTAAATCAAGGGTGGAGATTTAGTCTTGTAAAATAACTTTGACCATTATGAACCCTTGGATGAAGATTAAATCAATGGTTGAGATGGACCATTAATAACCATTGGATTTGAATTAATGGTGTAGATTTAGTCAACAAAAATTTACTACAACCATTTTGGACCCTTGGATGTAAAGTTTGAAGTTGTAATCTTGACCCTCCATTTTGAAGACTCATCTAAGGGCTAGGAATTAAAGGAGAAAGATCCAATAGCTCAAAAGAAGTCTTCCATCTATAACCTAAACCTAATGGCTATTTTAATCCAAACCATCCTTTTAATCAAGGGCTAGGATGGCTTAGGAAAGATGATCATGCAAAATAATCACATGTTGCATGCAAGGAGAAGGGGGGACGATTTTGCATGCATTTTGAAGAGGAGACAAAGCTAGCATAGGCTTTTTAGGCCAAGGAAAAAGATGAAGACAATTGCCAAATGTCTAGACCATTTCCTATTGATCATTAATGCTTATGTTCTTCAAACTTCACTTTACATTTCTCTCCTATGCATGCTACGGCTATGCAGCCCATTTAGAGACAAAATAACTCATTTCCTCACTTCACCTTCTCACTTCATCATTCCTTCCCATTTTCACCTAAGTGCCAAGAAGAAAAACCAAAGAAAACACCATCTTTCTCTCCTACAAGGCCATTCGGCCAAGCTCTCCAAATTCATTTCCATCACTCTTTAATTTCATACAATCAAGTTTCTTAAATCCTCACCTTGTTCTAAACAACTTTCTTGTTGAGAATTTTCTCAAATTCTTACATCTTGAAGGACTTTTTCTAAGATCAAGCTTAAGGATTCTTAAAGTGAAGAGTAAGGAAAACTTCATTTCTTCTTTCATTTTCCATGATTCTAACCATGTTTGATCCATGGTTCTTCTTGTTCAAGCTTGATGTACTAATTTTCTTGTGTTTATTTCATGTCTATGAAAGTTGTGTTGGTGGAGATCTTGTTCAAATTTCAAGCAAGGAGCTCTTGTGGTTCTTCAAGAGGTAAGAGGGAGATTTATCTCACCAACCAAGCATGGTGGTGAGAGATGGTTATATTTAATGGATGATGAATCCATGTGATGATTCATATCCATGGTCATGTAATAAATTATTTGTGTTATGTGTTTTTAATTATTTTGTTTATGCTTGATATGCTTTGCATGAATTAATTGTGTATGCATGCTTAGTATGATTTTTACTTGTTTATATGGTATGCTTATAATATGCATGATGATATATGTTAAATATATTATGATGGATGTATGTTGAAATAAGTAAAATTTTGGCTCCAATGGCCAAAAGAGAGGTTCGATTTTGATGCCCAAAATTAGGGTTCATGTTGAAAATTTTTCAAGAACAAGGAAATTGATTTTTGGGTCCCTAGAACAATAAGATTTTTGGCCAAAACACCTCAAATTAGGTGTTCACCAAATTAATATTTTCATGAATAATAAAATTTTATGATTTGAGAAGTAAAGGAAATAAACAAAAGGATTTTGGTTTTTGCAAAAGAGAATGCACACGTTTTCTTTTTAGTTATGTTGATATTAATTAATTTTGCGTAGAAACAAAAATGTAATTCATTTAAGTTATAAGAAAAATCCTTCATGGTTCCAATGGCCATTTTTAAGGTCTTGATAATTTAGAAAAAAATGTTTTGATGTTATAAAATATAAGAATTTTCAAAATAATGATTTTGAAAAGAGAATTAAAGTGTTGTCAAGTGGAATTTTCATAAATAAAAGAGAAAGGGAGATTGAAGGTGCTAAACTTCAAATTGTTTGCAAGGAAAATTAATTTTTGAAAGTGATTTAGAAATATAAAAGAAAACGTTTGTAACTTAAATTTACTAAGTAGAATTTATTTATTGGGTTTTGGAAAACGTTATGAAATTTAAAATTAGAAATAGTAATTAAATCAACTAAATGTGATTTTGTAAAATTAAATCAATAAAAAGTGATGTTTAGAAAATATATTATGGAAAAGAATTTTTTAAGAATCGAAAGAAAATAAAGTAAGAAATTATATTAAGAAAAGTCTAAAATAATATTTTAAAGTTAAGAAATATTTTACGAAGGGTAAAAACGGTGAAAAAAAGGATTTATGTAACTCAAAAACGTAATTTTTAAATTATGCGATTTAAAAAATGTTAAAATATTTCTACACAATTTTTAAAGCGTTTAAATATTTTACACAATCGAAATGTTGTAGAAAAATTGCTATGCAATTTAAAAATTAAAGAATATTTTTACGCATTTTAGAATATAGTAGAAAATTGTTACGTAATAAAAATGTTTCAAATCGTTGTTTACATAATAAAATATTACGTGACCATAAAAATGTGACAAAAATATTTTATGAATGAGAAAAATGCAATAATATAAGGTTGCTATTAATTATACAATAAACTTTACAGTTAAAAATTAGTATGTGAATACTGTACAAGAAATTGGGCAATTTGCTTATAATTGGCATGAATCCATTTTATGAACGTAAAATAGTATTTGAACTTTGTATTAGAAATTATGTGATTTACCTTTGGTTGGTAATTGGTGCATTACACATGCATTGAAAATGGTCCAATGGACTGGATATGGCTAATTGCCTAGGAGAAACGTACACCTCTTGAGTGGGTGCGATACGCGTAGTGTAGGTCACTTGTGGACCTTAGGGGCATCGGGGTGCGGGTTGCTCACAATGGGCAGTTGGTAGCTCTTCTGCACCGTGGGTTAGACCGATGCAACACATCGATGATCCGGACCGAGACACTGTTCTTAATCGAGATCTGACAAAGACTGTTGTGTATGTGCTAGATGTGCAAGATATAATTATAAGCACTTGGTCTGAAGCACGAAATACCAGTAGCTCTTTTTGATCAATTTCTCCGACTTGAGTATTAGCTCCATGGAGTAGGACATTGAGTCTATGTGCGCATGCATGAAACTGAGCATCTATATCTATATGATGGTGTTGCTGTAATTGTTGTATGATTTAAACAGTGATAGTGGCATAATGATAATTATTATTTTGCACTATGATGATGGTATAATTGTGATCATGATATGATATTTTTGCATGATGTGTTGTTTGTATTATCTCTGTACTATCATGCTTGTATTGGCGTAGATAATCTCACCTCTTTGTGTGTATATTTGCATATTATATTTTTAATTGAGTAAAGACGTTGAGAAAGAACCAGTACAAGAAGCAGAAGAAGAATTACTTCTCACGTCTGGGAATGCGGAATTTTGATAAGATGACATCAAGACCCGGTTTCTTTGGTTGCGTGAGGTTGCAGTTCCATGGTGGAGCTGAAGCATGGAGGACTAGTCCTGATGAGAGAGGACTAATTTACGAAGGAGAATTGACGGTCTTTATAAGTAGAGATTATCGTAGGAACCCGTTTCTTACTACAACTATCTTTGTTCATATTGAGTTTCCTTTGCACATTAGGCGACATTGGGACACTAGGTATTATGTCCCAACAGAGATTAGCATCGTGTCGTCTGCTCGAACACCTGTCCGTAGGCCTTCACATCATAACGTATTCCTATCTGCTGAGGAATCGAGGAGGACCGTCGAGGGTTCTCACGCTTAAATAGACTTGGGCGAGTCTAAAACTCTATTATAAACAAGTCGTAATATTATTTTAAGTGTACCATTTACTTTTGGAAGCGGTCTGTATTCTAAATAATGTTCTGATATTGTCTATGTAAAATATGTATGATGTATGATTATGTGTGAGTTTGATATGATCTTTTATTTTCTGCTAAGTTTATTTTGAAAAAAAAAAAAATTTTTACGACCCGTAATTTTATGACTACATTACATTATTATAACTTGGGGTAATTCGGTAATAATAACGTATACATGTGACACCCTACGGTGGGTGTTACATTAATTGGTATCAGAGCCCAAGTTAGAGTCTTTTGGGGTTGTGGTTAGGTCTGTCTTGTTTGTGTTGTGTGATTCTCTATTTATGGTTTCTTGGTCTGAAACTTGAATTTGACTTTCTTGTGTTGTTCAGTTTGAATAGGAAATAATAATGGCCGGACGTGGACGTGGACGTATCAATAATAGAAACGATATGGAGCTTAATGGGAGCGATAATGGGAATGGTAATGGGAACATGGCTGCAGCTGTAGCAGCAATGCAGAGAATGGCGGAAGTGGTTGCACAACAAAATCAACGGGCTAATGAAAATGTGCACAGTTTGTCTGAGTTTCGAAGGAATAATCCACTGAAGTTTCGTGGAGAGTTTGATCCGAAGAAAGCTGAACTTTGGATCCAAGAACTTGAAAAGATATTTGATGGTATGGGTTGTGCTGATGAACGGAAGCTTACGCTGGCAACGTTTATGCTGGTAGGAGATGGTGAACGTTGGTGGACAGGAGCTAGAAGACTGTTGGAAGCCGAAGGAAGGATGGTGACATGGCAAGTTTTTAAGCAAAAGTTTCTGGAGAAATATTTTCCAGCAAATGTGAGGCAGATGAAGGAAATGGAATTTCTGAGCTTACGACAAGGATTGATGTCCGTAAGTGAGTATGCGGCAAAATTTGAAAGTCTGTCTCAGTTTTCGAGATATTTGCAGATGAATCCAGATGAGGGCTGGAAATGCAGGAAATTTGAGGAAGGATTAAAGTTGGATATTAAGAGAGCTGTATCAATGTTGGAGATTAATCAATTTCCAACTTTGATTGAAAAATGTCGTAAAATTGAAGAGATTGATCATCAACGAGCGACAAGAAACAAGAATTTTAGACTTGCAAGGTTTCAAAAAGGAAAGAGTACTCAAGCAAGTCGCTCTCAGCAAAAGCCATATATGAAACCTACAGGAAGTCAGACTAAGAAGCAATTTGTGGGTGGAAGTTCTAGCGGCAATAAGACAAGTCAAGCTGGGACTCCTATTCAATGTTTCAAATGTGGGAAGGATCATCTCACGAAAGATTGTCAACATAAAGAAGTTGTTTGTTTTAAGTGTGGAAAGCTTGGACATTTCTCTAAAGACTGTGATCAGATAAAAAAGGAATCCTCTGTGGGAAATGTTCGAACTGCAAGACCATAGACGGGAGGTCGTGTCTATACAATGAGCGAAGAAGTAGCTGCTAAATCTGAGAACTTGATAATGGAGGGGGGTACTATTGGAGGTAATCCTTTAACCATACTCTATGATTCAGGGGCAACACATTCTTTCATTGCATGTGATAGTGTTGAACGTTTGGGATTGATTGTGACTGCCTTGCCATATGATCTGAATGTTGCTTCTCCTACTGATAAGTCTGAAGTTACATCAACAGTATGCCTGAATTGTCCTGTCTGTGTTAGGGATAGAATCTTTTATGTGGACTTGATCTGTTTGCCTCTTTCCAAAATTAATGTAATTTTGGGAATGGATTGGTTGTCTTCTAACCATATCCTAATTGATTGTTCGAATAAGATGTTAGTGTTTCCTGAGGCTAAGGATCCTAGATTCCTAACGGCTACTCAAGTGGAAGCTTGTTTGAAGGAAGGAGATCATGGGTATCTATTGTTATCTTCTTTAGAGGTGCAATGTGAAGATGCCTTGAAGGATATTTTCGTAGTTAACGAATTTCCTGAAGTGTTTCCTGAAGATATACCAGGACTACCACCGGTAAGGGAAATCGAGTTTGCCATTGATCTTGTACCTGGAGCTGGACCGATATCTATAGCGCCCTATCGGATGTCGCCGGTAGAATTAGCCGAACTAAAGAAACAGCTGGAGGAATTATTAGAGAAACAATTCGTGAGACCTAGTGTGTCACCATGGGGAGCTCCAGTATTATTGGTCAAGAAGAAGGATGGAACTTCACGTCTATGTGTAGACTATCGGCAACTAAATAAAATCACGATTAAGAATAAATATCCACTTCCAAGGATAGATGATCTGATGGATCAATTGCGAGGAGCCGCAATATTTTCCAAGATTGATCTACGTTCTGGGTATCACCAAATACGTGTGAAAGTGGAGGATATTCCCAAAACAGCTTTTCGAACTCGTTATGGGCATTATGAATATTTAGTGATGCCGTTTGGTGTGACAAATGCACCAGCCATATTCATGGACTTCATGAACAGAATTTTCCGTTCATACTTGGATAAGTTTGTTATTGTCTTTATAGATGACATTTTAATTTATTCTCGAAGTCAGGAGGAACATGCTGAACATCTCAGGGTGGTTCTTCAAATTTTGAAGGAGAATAAGTTATATGCCAAGTTGTCCAAATATGAATTTTGGTTGAGTGAAATTCAATTTTTGGGACACGTGATATTGGAGAAAGGAATTGAAGTTGATGCTTCAAAGGTGAAGACAGTTTTGGAATGGGAAAGACCAAAGACTGTAACAGAAATCCATAGTTTTATCGGATTAGCTAGTTATTATAGACGTTTCATTGAGGGGTTTTCAAAGATTGTAGGACCTCTTACCCAACTTACACGAAAGAATCAACCGTTCGTGTGGACTGATGTATGCGAAGAAAGTTTTGAAGAATTGAAAAGACGATTGACTACTTCACCAGTGTTGATTCTACCTGATCCAAACGAACCTTTCGAGGTATATTGTGATGCTTCATACCAAGGATTGGGTGGTGTACTTATGCAAAATCGTAAGGTGGTGGCTTATGCTTCAAGACAGTTGAAAAATCATGAGAAGAATTATCCGACTCATGACTTGGAGTTGGCAGCTGTGGTGTTTACGTTGAAAGTATGGAGACATTTTCTTTATGGAGCTACGTTCATTATTTTTAGTGATCATAGAAGCTTGAAGTATCTGTTTGACCAAAGAGAGTTGAACATGAGGCAAAGGCTTTGGTTAGAATTTTTGAAGGACTATGATTTTCAATTGCAGTATCATCCCGGAAAGGCGAATGTCGTAGCGGATGCGTTGAGTAGAAAAGTACATAGTGCCTCTGTTATGATGATCAAGGAGAAGGAGTTGATAGAAGAATTTTGGGATATGCGATTATCTGTAAAATTGACGCTGGGCAAGATGCGTTTAAATATGATCACCATTTCAAATGATTTGATGGATAGAATTCGTGAAGGACAGAACAGTGACCAGTACTTGCGAGAAGCAAAGAGCCAAGGTGCAGAGGTAGAATTTAGCGAAGGTGCTAATGGAATCCTAAAGTTTAAAGGAAGGATTTGTGTGCCTAATGATCAAGAACTTAGAAAGATGATTTTGGATGAAGCTCATCGAAGTAAACTGAGTATGCATCCAGGAGCCATAAAGATGTACCAGGATTTAAAACAATTATATTGGTGGCAAAGAATGAAGAAAGATGTTGCAGAATATGTATCATCCTGTTTGGTTTGTCAGAAGGCTAAGGTGGAACATCAAAGACCTTCAGGAAAGTTACAATCTTTGCCTATTCCTGAATGGAAGTGGGATGACATAGCAATGGATTTCGTGACGGGACTACCAAAGACTCGGAAGGGTCATGATGCCATTTGGGTAATTGTTGATCGGCTTACAAAGTCGACGCACTTTTTACCGATTAATATTAAGTACTCAATGGAGAAGTTGACCCAAGTGTACATCGGTGAAATCGTCAGACTTCATGGTGTACCAACCAGTATTCTTTCTAATCGAGATCCGCGCTTTACATCAAGGTTTTGGAACAGTCTACAAGAAGCAATGGGGACAAAGTCATGTCTAAGTTCTGCTTACCATCCACAAACAGATGGTCAATCAGAAAGAACAATTCAGTCTCTGGAAGATTTATTGAGAGCTTGTGTTCTGGAGCAAACTGGAGGTCAGGATGAATTCTTGTCATTAATAGAATTCACATATAATAACAGTTTTCACTCAAGTATAGAGATGGCACCCTATGAAGCATTGTATGGAAGACGATGCAGAACACCATTATGTTGGTATCAAGACGGTGAGAGTGCTATGTTAGGACCAGAAATTGTACAACAGACAACTGAGAAAGTGAAGATAATTCAAGATAAGATGAGGGTGACCCAGACTCGACAAAAGAGTTATGCTGATAAAAGGAGAAAATTTTTCGAGTTTGAAGAAGGTGGCCATGTATTTTTGCGAGTGACGCCTATGACGGGTGTTGGGCGAGTGCTTAAGTCCAAGAAGCTCACTCCAAAATTTATTGGATCATATCAGATTTTACACCAGGTAGGTCCGGTAGCATATCAGATTCCATTACCACTTTTTCTGTCAAACCTTCACAATGTATTTCACGTATCACAACTACGGAAATATATTTCTGATCCTACTCATGTCATTGAGCCAGACATGGTTCAGTTGAAGGAGAATTTAACCTATGAAACCTTTCCAGTGAAGATTGAGGATCGAAGGACAAAACAACTTCGAGGTAAGAAAATTTCACTGGTTAAAATTGTTTGGAATGATGTAAGCGGAGAAGCCACATGGGAACTAGAGGAAAAGATTAAAGAACAATATCCATATTTATTTTGAAGGTGTGAAATCGAGTTCATCAAGTTTCGAGGACGAAACTTTTGTAGAGGGGGAGAATTGTAACACCCCAAACTTTCTATGTATTAAATAAGTAATTTTAACAGTTAGCATAATTCTACTTGTTTAATGATTTCTGTGCACTGTAAAATTATTTTAAATATTCCGTCTGCATATTTGACCATTTTGAGTGATTTGTTACGTGTCAGGAAAATAATAATTTTCGGGCGAGAGAAAAATTTACGTAATTTAATTTTTTGCTTAGTCAAAATTAATTTACGTAATATGTTTGGATATTTGTGAATTTTCTAATATTTATGATTTTATGTGTGATTTTGAAATTTTTACAGCTTGTGGGCCCCACGAGATGTATGTGGGCCCAGGTAGCCATACGTGGGCCCAGGTGGGTCCCGCAAAGTGAAAATTTTTCTACGCATAGAAAAATTTGTACTATTTAGACGGAGACAGTGGATCTTACTAAACCTGAATCCGAAAACAATTTTAGAAAATTTCCTTTATCGTATTTTTACTGTATTTATTTATCGTGACGGTAAAAATACAATAAATGTATGTTTTGTGGGGTTACAGTGAATCAAAATAATATTCTATATTATTAAGTTAATATTAGTGGATTGGATATCCACTATTAATTTAATTAACATTGGAGATTTAATCTTGATTTAATCAACAGTGGAGATTTAATCTTGAAAATAAATAGGATTAATTATAACCGTTGGATGGAAAATTAAATCAAGGGTGGAGATTTAGTCTTGTAAAATAACTTTGACCATTATGAACCCTTGGATGAAGATTAAATCAATGGTTGAGATGGACCATTAATAACCATTGGATTTGAATTAATGGTGTAGATTTAGTCAACAAAAATTTACTACAACCATTTTGGACCCTTGGATGTAAAGTTTGAAGGTGTAATCTTGACCCTCCATTTTGAAGACTCATCTAAGGGCTAGGAATTAAAGGAGAAAGATCCAATGGCTCAAAAGAAGTCTTCCATCTACAACCTAAACCTAATGGCTATTTTAATCCAAACCATCCTTTTAATCAAGGGCTAGGATGGCTTAGGAAAGATGACCATGCAAAATAATCACATGTTGCATGCAAGGAGAAGGGGGGACGGTTTTGCATGCATTTTGGAGAGGAGACAAAGCTAGCATAGGCTTTTTAGGCCAAGGAAAAAGATGAAGACAATTGCCAAATGTCTAGACCATTTCCTATTGATCATTAATGCTTATGTTCTTCAAACTTCACTTTACATTTCTCTCCTATGCATGCTATGGCTATGCAGCTCATTTAGAGACAAAATAACTCATTTCCTCACTTCACCTTCTCACTTCATCATTCCTTCTCATTTTCACCTAAGTGCCAAGAAGAAAAACCAAAGAAAACACCATCTTTCTCTCCTACAAGGCCATTCGGCCAAGCTCTCCAAATTCATTTCCATCACTCTTTAATTTCATACAATCAAGTTTCTTAAATCCTCACCTTGTTCTAAACAACTTTCTTGTTGAGAATTTTCTCAAATTCTTACATCTTGAAGGACTTTTTCTAAGATCAAGCTTAAGGATTCTTGAAGTGAAGAGTAAGGAAAACTTCATTTCTTCTTTCATTTTCCATGATTCTAACCATGTTTGATCCATGGTTCTTCTTGTTCAAGCTTGATGTACTAATTTTCTTGTGTTTATTTCATGTCTAAGAAAGTTGTGTTGGTGGAGATCTTGTTCAAATTTTAAGCAAGGAGCTCTTGTGGTTCTTTAAGAGGTAAGAGGGAGATTTATCTCACCAACCAAGCATGGTGGTGAGAGATGGTTATATTTGATGGATGATGAATTCATGTGAGGATTCATATCCATGGTCATGTAATAAATTATTTGTGTTATGTGTTTTTAATTATTTTGTTTATGCTTGATATGCTTTGCATGAATTAATTGTGTATGCATGCTTAGTATGATTTTTACTTGTTTATATGGTATGCTTATAAAATGCATGATGATATTTGTTAAATATATTATGATGGATGTATGTTGAAATAAGTAAAATTTTGGCTCCAATGGCCAAAAGAAAGGTTCGGTTTTGATGCCCAAAATTAGGGTTCATGTTGAAAATTTTTCAAGAACAAGGAAATTGATTTTTGGGTCCCTAGAATAATAAGATTTTTGGCCAAAACACCTCAAATTAGGTGTTCACCAAATTAATATTTTCATGAATAATAAAATTTTATGATTTGAGAAGTAAAGGAAATAAACAAAAGGATTTTGGTTTTTGCAAAAGAGAATGCACACGTTTTCTTTTTAGTTATGTTGATATTAATTAATTTTGCCTAGAAACAAAAATGTAATTCATTTAAGTTATAAGAAAAATCCTTCATGGTTCCAATGGCCATTTTTAAGGTCTTGATAATTTAGAAAAAAAAATGTTTTGATGTTATAAAATATAAGAATTTTCAAAATAAGGATTTTGAAAAGAGAATTAAAGTGTTGTCAAGTGGAATTTTCATAAATAAAAGAAAAAGGGAGATTGAAGGTGCTAAACTTCAAATTGTTTTCAAGGAGAATTAATTTTTGAAAGTGATTTAGAAATATAAAAGAAAATGTTTGTAACTTAAATTTACTAAGTAGAATTTATTTATTGGGTTTTGGAAAACGTTATGAAATTTAAAATTAGAAATAGTAATTAAATAAACTAAATGTGATTTTGTAAAATTAAATCAATAAAAAGTGATGTTTAGAAAATATATTATGGAAAAGAATTTTTTAAGAATCGAAGAAAATAAAGTAAGAAATTATATTAAGAAAAGTCTAAAATAATATTTTAAAGTTAAGAAATATTTTACGAAGGGTAAAAACGGTGAAAAAAGGATTTATGTAACTCAAAAACGTAATTTTTAAATTATGTGATTTGAAAAATATTAAAATATTTCTACACAATTTTTAAAGCGTTTAAATATTTTACATGATCGAAATGTTGTAGAAAAATTGTTATGCAATTTAAAAATTAAAGAATATTTTTACGCATTTTAGAATACAGTAGAAAATTGTTACGTAATAAAAATGTTTCAAATCGTTGTTTACGTAATAAAATATTACATGACCATAAAAATGTGACAAAAATATTTTGTGAATGAGAAAAATGCAATAATATAAGGTTGCTGTTAATTATACAATAAACTTTACAATTAAAAATCAGTATGTGAATACTGTACAAGAAATTGGGCAATTTGCTTATAATTGGCATGAATCCATTTTATGAACGTAAAATAGTATTTGAACTTTGTATTAGAAATTATGTGATTTACCTTTGGTTGGTAATTGGTGCATTACACATGCATTGAAAATGGTCCGATGGACTGGATATGACTAATTGCCTAGGAGAAAACGTACACCTCTTGAGTGGGTACGATACGCGTAGTGTAGGTCACTTGTGGACCTTGGGGGCATCGGGGTGCGGGTTGCTCACAATGGGCAGTTGGTAGCTCTTCTGCACCATGGGTTAGACCGATGCAACACACCGGTGATCCGGACCGAGACACTATTCTTAATCGAGATCTGACAAAGACTATTGTGTATGTGCTAGATGTGCAAGATATAATTATAAGCACTTGTGCGAAGCACGAAATACCAGCAGCTCTTTTCGATCAATTTCTCCGACTTGAGTATTAGCTCCATGGAGTAGGACATTGAGTCTATGTGCGCATGCATGAAACTGAGCATCTATATCTATATGATGGTGTTGCTGTAATTGTTGTATGATTTAAACAGTGATAGTGGCATAATGATAATTATTATTTTGCACTATGATGATGGTATAATTGTGATCATGATATGATATTTTTGCATGATGTGTTATTTGTATTATCTCTGTACTATCATGCTTGTATTGGCGTAGATAATCTCACCTCTTTGTGTGTATATTTGCATATTATATTTTTAATTGAGTAAAGACGTTAAGAAAGAACCAGTACAAGAAGCAGAAGAAGAATTACTTCTCATGTTTGGGAACGCAGAATTTTGATAAGATGACATCAAGACCCGGTTTCTTTGGTTGCGTGAGGTTGCAGTTCCATGGTGGAGCTGAAGCATGGAGGACTAGTCCTGATGAGAGAGGACTAATTTACGAAGGAGAATTGACAGTCTTTATAAGTAGAGATTATCGTAGGAACCCGTTTCTTACTGCAACTATCTTTGTTCATATTGAGTTTCCTTTGCACATTAGGCGACATTGGGACACTAGGTATTATGTCCCAACAGAGATTAGCATGGTGTCGTCTGCTCGAACACCTGTCCATAGGCCTTCACATCATAACGTATTCCTATCTGCTAAGGAATCTGAGGAGGACCCGTCTGAGGGTAACTCTATTATAAACAAGTCTGTAATATTATTTTAAGTGTACCATTTACTTTTGGAAGCAGGGTCTGTATTCTAAATAATGTTCTGATATTGTCTATGTAAAATATGTATGATGTATGATTATGTGTGAGTTTGATATGATCTTTTATTTTCTGCTAAGTTTATTTTGTGAAAAAAAAAAATTTTACGACCCGTAATTTTATGACTACATTACATTATTATAACTTGGGGTAATTCGGTAATAATAACGTATACATGTGATACCCTACGGTGGGTGTTACACTAATGGACAGATAAAAGCATCATGTGTTTGCATTCTCGCGTGACAATGCCTCTGAGATCAATTCCTAGTAATGATTTATTGGGTTCCTGAGCATAGTTCTACTGGCTGTGGTCACTGGTCATCGTATTCAGATCTTCTATCTTTAACTAGAGGGATGATGCATAGGCTGGGATATCCCACAAGTGGGAGGAGTGCCTTAAGTCTGAACTTCCTTAAGGAAATTTGATGTCTCTTTCAATGGGCGATAAGATTGTGAAGGCTACTGTACTCATGATGCGCAGTATAAAGATATGCCATGAAACCTATACATAAAGGTATGACATCATTTATTGTTATTATTATTTTATCTTTGTATGATTTTGTTATATTTTGGTTTTGGACAGACGATCCTTTATGTAAGGTCCTTCAGGGGTTTCTAGACTTCTTTACTCTGATGGTTTTCTTGAAGTAAAAGATAAATAAATAAAAAATAATTAAAAATAAAAACAAAAAAACTGTGTTTCTTAATTTCAAACTTTTCTAACAACAGCTAACCTACTCATATAGGTGCTATCATTACCCTTTTCCATTCTCTTCCCTATTTAAACACTTTATTTTCTTCACTTTCCTGTAACCCATAATCATTCAAAGGGAGTGTGAGTGTACAAATGGAGGGATCTTCTTCTTCTGTTCATAGACTTACCAGTATTTGTGTATTTTGTGGGATAAGTTATGGGAAGGGTTTAAAGTTTGTAAATGTAGCAAGCACTATTGGTTGCACCCATATTGCAAGGTAAATTCATGTAGTATACGGGGAAGGTAGCATTGGGTTAATGGGGGCTGTATCACTCTCTGCACATATAAGAGGCAGTCAGGTTTTAGGTATCATTCCTGGACCTTTAACTCGAAAGAACATCACTGAAAAAATAATTGGGAAAGAGCTTCAAGTATCATCTATGCAAGGATGAATGAAGGCAATGCTTGAAAACTCTGATGCATTCATTGTCTTACTGGGTAGTTTTGGTACTTTGGAAGAAGTTTTTCAAATTATCTCTTGGGCCCAACTGAACATCCACCAAAAACCCATAAGTTTGTTGAATGTTAATAATTTCTTTGATAATTTGTTATCTTTTGTTGACCATGCTGTAGAAAAGAAATTTATCACACTTTGGCAAGACGACTCCTTATCTCTACTTCCACTGTTGATGAGTTAATTGATACATTAGAAGCTTTTGTTTATGAACCTGATCCAGTAACAACTCAGATAGATTAGTCAGAAGGAAGTGGTGAGAGAAGCAATATGAAAAGCAAGCCAGATCAAACACTCTAACTATTTAAATAATTACAAGCTTCAATTTTATTTATTGTACTTTGTTTATGTTTAAATTTGTGCCAGGTCTCTCTTTTCAGTAATTGCTACAACAGGTAATGTCTTCTATCCTTTACTCATTTATATTTTAACATTGCGGACAATATTGTGATCTGGTTAGGGGGAAGGATAGTTGTGTAAAAAAAACCTAAAAAAAATTAAGAAGTATGTGTATTAATATGTTTGTTGTGTTTATATATTTGTCAGTAACTTACTTAACTAGTTAAGGATGGCAGAATAAGGAGTAAATTTTACTCCTGAGATGCATCTTAGTTGGGGTAGACAACTAGTTTGTGTGGAAGTAGCAATTCAAATTCAGGAAAATTTGCATGATTGAGTAAATTATCTTCTTTCTTAAAAATCACATGCTTGGTTATGGATGTTGAATTGGTGGACTAAAAATGATAGAATTATGCCTAATGAGATTTTCAGCCTATTGATGAATGGATTGAACATTTGTACCATTCTCTTCTTTCTTATGTGAATTTCACTCACGGAATTGTTACTCTAGAACTTGCTTTAATTCTTTTTGAGACTACATTTTCACATGCATACATAAATATGATTGAGGCATTTTTCTTGAAATAACTACTTTAACCAAATAGCTAGCCTTGCTCAGCAGCATATTGTCTCAATATGATATTAAGCACTCTTATGACTTCTTGAAAATTCTCTAATTCCTGCCAACGTAAAGCATTGGAAATGACCTATTTCCCCTTACTTAACCCTTTTGAAGCTTATTTGATCATTCTTTGTTTGGAACCTATTATGTGCCTTAAATGAAAAATCATGTTCTTACCCAGCCTTAGGGAATAAGAGAACATTAGCTTTGTCATTGGATGAGTTTTTGAACAAGTGTGGGAGTGTGTATGCAGAATGGTTAAAAAAATTATTTAAATGTATATATTATGTTCATCTTGTAAAAAAAATAAAAAAAAAGAAAGTGTAAAGAAGGGCTAACAAGGCAATAACGGAAAGGAAAAGAATATGTAAAGGGAATTTGTATTAGATGGAGTTAGGATGAACTTTCATGCTTGTTAACTGAACTCAGCTCTCACACTTTTTTATTCTCTTTGGTATTTAACTTGTCATATCCATATTACTTGCTTCTTTACCTTGACCCCATTACAACCTTGAATAAAGTCCTCATGATTTGTGTGTGCATGTGTTTTGAGTAGTGAAGAAGTAAAAGATAAGCAAGCTTATGGTAGTACAATTTTCATGGATTGAATTGAGTGAAATACCTACCTTTTAAACACTTGAGGGATTGAGAGTGAATCCTGTGAAGATCTATCATTCTTGACTCATGCTTTTCAATTGAAATTTTCTTGCTTATTGGTTTGAGATGTGAAGAGATGTTACCTCATAAATGTTTTGATCCCTTAAATGATTGGTTGCTCTTCATTCTTAAATATTATTAGAAATTGAGTCTTTTAAAGTGTTTAGCTTTTGAGTTTGTGTTGTTTTTCTTTGTTCCCTAGTTTTGGTCTTATGTGTTTTGTCCAGGAGTGCAAAAGAAATCAACTTGTAAAATGATTGATTTTCATGAGCAACTCATTATCTAGGATATCCTTGGTCCTAGGGTGAGACTTGGAAATGGTGGTTGAGGATGGACATTCCTTTACCACCTGAGTGATTGAGGTTAAGGATGGACATTCCCTCCTTCTTTACCTGAGTTCTCCCCAAATGAAATGTAGATGAGCATGAACTTCCCTCTCTACTTGAGGCATTCCTAGATTAGAGATAATGTGAGGAAGGATGATACCCTCTCTATCAAAAGTAGTTAAGGAATGACATTCCCTCTCTACTCATAGCTATAAAAAGGAACGACATTCCTTCATTTGTTGTGGATTGATTGGGTTACTCGGAGTAGTTCAGTGTAACAAGAAAAATAGTTATAAATAGGTTGAAGTGCACTAACCTGAAAGCAGAGTACTACCAAGTGAACGATATTATGAGGATGGACATTCCCACCATACTAATTTTATAAAAGACAAATGATTTGATGATTGATAAATGATGATTATTGATGGGTGACCATTACGAGATAGCTTAATGCATAAGTCTGTCATGGATAGAATTCTTTATATGAATTTGAGATTTTGATAAGATTTGATGATTAATTTGATTATTCAAATGATTTTTGATAAATGATATAAAATGAACCTCTGTTTTAGGAAGAGAAAGGACTTGATTTGGCTTTAGCCACCTTTCTAATGATTATATACTAATGATTTAAAATGATTTTTTCTCGAAATACCTAGGATGATTATGATGACCTATTTTTATAAATATTACTAAGAATTGTGATATTCTCACCCCATTTCCTTAATTTCCATAATGATTCCAAGACAACCTCCTACTAATAATAGAGGAAAAGAAGAACCTGATCTTGAAGAAGATTTGTCTCTTTCTATTTTGATAATTTTATATGTTTATATATGATTTTGTGCCATAATGGGCAATGATATACCTTGATGTACAGTTTGTATAGAATATTATTCTATTGTTATGTGATATGTACTTCCACTTCAGGCTCATATTTTGTATATTAATTATGCACTTCTTTAGAAAATTTGATATTGATCTAAGGAACATGCTCTAATAAGATTGCTAATGTATAATTTTGGATATGTCATTAGTTTAAATATTAGGATGTACACTATCATCCATCTCTAAATCTACAGAAGTTTTTTTCTTTAAAAAAATATGAAAAATGTGTGTGTGGCAGCCCTAAATCGCTTTTTTCATTTGTTCTTCCACTCTTAAGAAACGTAAAAACTATTCTTAGAAACAACCTTTATCCACGACCACCTTTACACGACCTGTACCTTCAACCATCTCTCACCGGCGATGCCGTACACCTCTTGCCAGCGTCGCCTTTCAAAAATTATAACTTGTTCAATGATTAAAAGGTAATTATAAGATTTATTTTTGTGAGACCACGAGGTATATCCATAAGTTCAACCAAGATCACGAGATATTTCCATAAGTTTGTTACCCATTTGAATCACCCATTTGATTAATTCATGCTTGACCACTATAGCACAAGGTTTATGTGATTCCTCCCCACCTCACCCAATTTGGGGGAAGAAAAAATGGAGTTTTATAATAGAATGAAATGGAATTAAGAATGAGAATAGGCTAAGTGGCACATCAAAGTGAGAAAAAGATAAAAAACATTTTAATATGTATATAATATAATAAATAATAAATTTTAAATAATATAATTTTAAATACACTATTAAATTTTAATAAGTTAAGATCACAATGTACTTTAAATTAAATAAAAAATAAATATAACATTACTTGCTCACTTTAAAATAATTTTTTCCAAAAAAAATCATAACACTTCGTTTTTAGTATCTCACAATTAATTTAAAAATTAAACACGTGTATATCATTTAAAAGAATTCATAATATTCTTTGCATATTTTTTTATCTTCATTTTTTTATTTAACACATTTATAAACTATACAACTACTAAAGTGTAATTGTTACTATTCATATTCCTATTCACAGACATGCATCATTTATGGAGGCAATGAGGGATATTTTGGACATATCGTGTGTGGAAAGTACTGCTTGCAGTGGTTGACTGAAGGGAGTTTCATAGGAGATGAAGGTTGGGATAAGGTACGATAGGGGCATATTGAATGTGCGTTTTAAGGGAGTGGATGCTTCTCCCTCATTTCATCAATAGGCTCTCTGATTTGTGAGTGTGAGCGGCGTTAGCAATGGGCGACGATTGGTGGGTGAGATCCCTCTCCCTTTTTTTTTTCAAATTTCTAATGCTTCTTTGCTTCCCCAATCGTAATTTGGTGTCCGACGGTAATAGAGGTGTATGGCGGTGGGTTTTGTTCGGGAATAGGATTGTCTGGGTTCCTCTGGACTCTGGTGACGGGTTGCATTGGTTTAGGGGTTGAGGTTGTCGTAATCGAGATCACGACTGGATGACCAAGAAATAGGATTCTTAAAAAAAAATAATGGAGTCACCACAAATGTTTATTTAAATTGGAAAAACATTAGAAAAATCATTTAATTAGGAAAACTGGTCTTTTGGAAAATGTGTTTGGATTCGGGAGTCGATTACAGGTAAGGAAGATGTTAGCACCCTACACTGCCCGTTCCAAGAACGGTACCTTAAGTTAGTTGTGCAAATTTTAATAATCTCAAATATATTTATTCTGCCTCTTTTAAAAACATTGTAACTATTTATAAAAGAAAAAGAAACAACTAAATTATGAAAATTAATTTTGGCTTAACAGAATAGAAATTTTGCTCCTACGTATCCCTAAGTGCAATGAGGAATCCAAAGTCACATCATTGTTTAGAAAAATGATTGAGAGTTTGTTATTTTAATTTTGAAATGACTTTTGTTTTGAAAATTCATTTGATTGATTTTTTTTTAGGTTTAGAAAAAGAAACGAATCATCAAGCTATTACAACTTAGATGATTCAAAAAGTTATAGGATTAACAAGTTGTCACAGCTCAGCTAATCCTGTTTTATTCTTTTCAGTAAGGTTTAATCATTTTATTTTATTTTATTTTATTTTTTAAACCAAGATGGCTAGGCTTATAACTTCTTAACAACTCTCAGTCCACTTGTAACACCCTCGCTTGGGAATTACATTTCATACCAATAAATTAAAACTAAACCCAAGTCACAATTAATTTAATATTATAAAATACGAGTTTCAAAATTTTTTTCACGGATAACGTGAACTTAATAAAACATTAGAACACAAATCATAAAGAACTAAATAATACGCTTTACATATATAGACATCGTTTATCAAAAGCATAAATACACAAAACTACATAACCTAAAAACATAAGTACAACAACTAACCAACACCTATTAAAGCCCAAGTCCAATACACCTAATGGGAAGGGTCCTCCTCTGGATCCTCCTCCTCCTTAGAAGACAAATCCCCTAGCCGGGGCATGTCTCTTCGAACGGGAGTCTGAGCAGAAGATATCTTGGAGTCCTCCCTAGGAGTATAGTGAGTATCACCCCACAAATCCCGTATAGGTATATCAAACTCTACATGTGCAGTAACACTAAAAGAAAAAGTAGTGACCCTATGGCGGGTCCTACTCATAGATAGAGTAATGTCACCAAAATACTCTATACGCTCCGTGTCCCAATGGACATACCAGGCATCAATGCCTCCAAGGAACTGTACTCTAACAAAACCTAGCAGATCCCTCCGAGCCGTCATCGCATTCTTCACAGACATAAACATAAAACAGAAATAGACAGAACAATAACATAAAGAGGTAAGATCCCCTACATCACATACTAGTAAGGCAGCAGAGAAATAGTAATAAATAGTAAAATCATACAGAGCAGATAAAAAAATAACAGTCATGATATCTTTTAACAGATAACTCAACAAATATGCATATATATTTCACAGCAATATATCTACAGATTATGCATATGTATAATGAACAGACCCCTACTCCATGGAGCTAAAACCAAACATCAGAGAGAATGATCAGGGAGTCATATCTATATATTGTCAGCCTCAAATCAAGTGCTTCAAAAATTATCAGTGTATGCATCAGGGCTTATACAAGACATTCTATAGAGGATTAGGAATAGAAATCGTGTCTCGTTGAGATCCTTTGGTGCGTTTGCATCAGTTACCACAGCACATTAGAGCTACTAACTGGCCACTTGTGGATTACCCGTACCCTGACGTCTCCTAGGTCATTCATAGACCTTCACTACGCAATTCTCACTCGCACAAAGGTGTAATTCATCTCCTTAGGCATATAGCCTCAACAGACAAAGTCACAACGACTTTCACAATGCATGATAATATGATTTCACAAATCATTAATTGATAACTACGTGACTATCATGTAAAACCAAGCCACCGCTGGGCTAAAATGTCTATTGACGTATCTGGATCTAATACGTCGGCCTGACAGCAAACTTACTATTTTTCTCAAATGCGAAGTGTTTCTACTATATTTTCACAAATGTATAACACTATTTGTTATGTTACTAAATCTCGTAACATTTTTACATCATTTTTCAATCGCGTAAACTTTTTAAAACGTTTTCTTAATTGTGTAACTAAAAAAACATCATTTTTCATTTGCGTAAAGGCTTTTCTATATAATTTTTAACCGCGTAAAACATTTTATTGATGTTTTAAGCTTAATTTTAAACTTTTCTCATTTAATATAAAATTAGACTTTAATTCCAACATTTTCTCACTAAACATCCTCTAAGTGATATTTTCCAACATTTTCATAAAACCTATATTATCTTAATTAAATTAAGATATTTCAAAAATATTTTTCCATTACTCTAATTAAACTTTCCTAAATAAAATACTTAAATTTTTAAAACATCCTTCTAAAATCATTTCCACTACTAAGGCCGAAAATTGCTTCTTTTTAAATAACAAAATTCTTGTTCATCTTATTTTTAACTTGTAAAATCTTAAATCATATTCTCATCACCTAAACACCTAAGTTTTCATTTCATAAAACATTTTTGCATTGGATACCCCTTTTAGGGCTTGATGGTCGTGAGCCATGAGTGGCCATTGGAACCAAAAATCTTTCCTTTTTCATATGATTCATAGCATACAAAGCATATCAATCATCAATTCCTACTATATCCATCTCATGCGTACTATATCAATCATACAAACACATATAATCAAACACACATAGCCCACGAAATTCACACAAATAAGTGAATAAATCCTTACATATATTTTTCACCAACAAACCACAAATCATTTCTCACCACCAAAACATGGCTGATGAGGTTAATCTCCCTCTTACCTTAAGGTGATGATCAAAGTTCCTATGTTGTTTCTTGTAACAAGTTCTACCTCCAAGAAAACTCTTAAAACAAATCAAACATAAATTTATTAAAATCTAAAGCTTGAAACAAGATGACTATAGATCAAGATTATGGTCTAAGACTTTAGAATAAAATTTAGGAGTGAAGATTAAGAACTTCACCTAGAACCTTCTGTTAGTCATGGCAACTATCACCCAAGAGGGGGGGTGAATTAGGTGATTACAAAATTTAAAAACAACATTAAGATTATACATTTTAATATTTTTAATTAACACATGCAGCATAATAAGTCTAACAATTATAGATTACTTAAAAAATAACTTGCGTTATAGGATAAATTAAGCAAATAAATTAAATATCAAATTTAACTCAAACATGTATAATTAAAATACTTGAAAAATAATTTTCTTTAAAGCTATTTATTTATTAAAAAGAACGAATAGAGAAGATAGAAAAATGCACTTGGAAATGAACAACCCACACAAAAAGTATTCAAGCAAATATATGAAATTAAAACATAAAATATAAAGGAGTTTGAGTTTAGAAGAGCAAACACAAAATTTATCCTGGTTCAGCCACCAACCACTTATGGCCTACGTCTAGTCCTCAAGTAAATCACTCGAGATTTTCTAATATTACTTCAAGCTTGAATAGGTGCTTGAAACCTTTACACAATAGAGCACTCACCACACCTTGGGATACCTCACCCTTTGTGCTTGAGCCTCGGCGGTTAGGGATACCTCACCCTTACAATTTCTTTGAGGGATACCTTACCTTCTTTAAAATAAAACAAAATATAGAAAAAGAGAAACTCTCACTAGAGTAGATAATACAATTTGAAACTCTATGAAGCTCTCTAAGGATATCTCAAATTTTGGCGAAAAAGAGTACATAAATTTGGTAAAATATGTATCACAAAATAAAGCAAGAAAAATTTGTTTCAGATAATTGGGTGTTATTAAAAGATGACCCAAAAACATTTATTTATAGTGTTCTAAGAAAAAGAGCCATTGGTTATCATTTAATATGACATTAAAGCCTCTGAAAATAGTCGTTGCATGATTCTGGGTCGTGTTATTCGAATAAACATAATCTTATTTGAATAACCTACTTATAACACATCAGGAAGTGTTTTCTAGAACCTTTTATTCGAATAAACCTTTAGTTATTCGAATAAACATTTAGTTATTTGAATAAAACTTTAAAAACACGTTCTGGATCATTTTTTGGGTTGTGTTATTCGAATAACCCTTTGGTTATTCGAATAAATCTTTAAAAACTCATTCAGGAACGTTTTCTGGGGTGTGTTATTCGAATAACACATCCCTTATTCGAATAAACCACTCTGGTTTCGAAAACTGACTTTAAATAGTCATAACTTCTTCATTTCTTATCCGTTTAAAGCAAATGACCACTTATTGGAAAGATCTTTGAGTTTATTTTCAAATGAAATAAGTTTCAAAACAAAACTCAAAGTATTTTGAAAGATATGATCAAAAGAGTAACTAAAGTTCAGTTTTGTAAAACTCAAACTTGGCTATTTTTCATAAATTTGAACTACCACCATAAATAACTTTTCAAAACTTGTTTGTTGGGTATTTTAGCATAGGAAAACCATTTGTAAAAACATATTTGAGATATTCATAAGGCTTCTTACATAAAGACCTTAAGTCCTATAAGCTATAACATTTAATTTTCCTTTGGACTTGGTCTTTGACATGACTTTGATGTTATTAATACCTTCATGAAATAGGTATTCACATTTTCCTTGTGTTAAGCTTAATAGAGATCTTTTTCTTTCTTGTTGCAATGCTCACTCTTGGTACTTGGGCTATCCTACAAAGTATTGCTCACTTAAACAAGCATAGTTAGTCCAGAATCATAATTCAATATCTTTATATGCATGATTCATAAATGTATAACTCTAGTTAGTTTAACATGCATATAAGACTTTCATAGACACATCCAAATAAGATATTTATCAATTACTAATGGATATGCTCTATATAGGATGCAACAAAGAACATATGCAAAGTGTTCTTTTTGTCTTGTATTTGTCATCATCAAAACTTAACATATTAATCCATTTGGGGCAAAGTTATTTCCATAATCTCCCCCTTTTTGATGATGACAAATCACTAAAGAAAAATATGTTGAGCAATATACAAGAATGGATATTCATGTAAGCATATCAAACAATAAGTACAAGAACATATTTTTCTTTCTAATTTTTACTCCCCCTATTTGACATCAACAAAAAGGCTTAGAAAAGAAAAAAATAATATTTTCTCCCCCTTATAGATTCTACATATGATTCAAGAATAGAGAGATGAAACAATCATGCTTTCAAGATATAAAGGATTATTCATGCAATACTTGTCATATTTTTGTATGTCAACATTTACCATATGATGACAATAAAACACTTTAAGTAATCAAACAAGGATGTAAGCAAAAAAATATAAACAACAATTTAAGAGCTAGGCTCTCCATCAAAATATGCATATTATCAAAATATAATAGTTTAACATAGTCATATATATATTTTTAGTTAACAAGAACATGAGGAAAGATATGTAAGATAAGTAAGATAAACTCCCCTTTATTGAAGCACAAGATAGATAAAGGAAATATGCATGCCAAGACTATGTAAGCACATTACTTAAAAGAAAAACAAGGCAAAGATACATCTTCTTAATCCCTCAAACAAAAACATTTTAAAACTTCTCCCCCTTTCAAAAAGAATTTTACAAGAGCACATTATATTTTCAAAAGCATTTTAAGACATGATTCAAGTTTATCAAGAAACACATGATCATCATCAAAACTTATTTAGGCATTTTTAGGCAAATAATTATCATGTAAGGCATGTAAAGGTATAACACAACTCTCTACTTCTCCAAATATCATATGATATCAAATTTAAAACATAAATAAGGATAATAGATTGATATCACTAAAAGTGTACTCTTTGAGTTTTTGTAGATGACTCCCACTTCCACCAACTTCCAAGCTTCAAGCTTTCATGAGAGAATAGAAATTTTTTTGCATCCCTTTTAAAAGTTGAATCCTTTTAAACTTTACTATCCTCAAGTTGAATGAATTTATTCCATTTAAATGCTTGCTTGAGGTAGTTATCATCCTACAACATAATTCAAAGTACTTTCTTTGGTATCCACCAATTTTGAATCCATAGAGGTTAGTCATTGATTATATAATATATTCATTCAAGTTAAAAAATAATAATTTGATATTCAACAGCAATTCAACAGGATCAATCACTATCCTAAACTCAAAAGGAAAAGAGCATTCAAAACAATAAGGCAAAACAGCAAATGAGTTTACAAGGGCAAAATATATTTCATTTTGTTAATCAAATTAGCTAAGTACATATATTCAACAAAATAATAACCAATTACATTTGGTTAAGCTTACATATGATAAAGTGCATATTTTCAGATAAAACAAACAAAGAATTTAGCATATATTGATTATTACCACAAATGCTATACAACTTATATAGCATAACCTTTCAAATAATCCGTGTTTATTTGAATAAAATGGGTTTTATTTGAATAGATGAGCAGGGAAAGCCGAGCGTTATGGCTTTTAACAGATTTTATTCGAATAACCTATGGGTTATTCGAATAGACAAAGAGCAACCGATCAAGGCTGATAGAACAAATCTTAGGTTATTTGAATAAACTAAACTTTATTCGAATAGACAGAGACCACAGCAAAAGCAGAACTGACATGGAAGTCAGTTTATTCGAATAAGCTTAGCTTTATTCGAATAGGCAGAGACCAAAAATAAAAATTGTAGTTGCTGAGGGTCAGTTTATTCAAATAAATGTAGTGTTATTTGAATAATACTGATATGCAACACCTTTTTGAGCAGCTGATTGAGCTTTATTCGAATAAACCTAATTTTATTTGAATAAAACTATCAGAATCACAGTAAAGCACATGTTCAGAATTGAAATTTAAAGGAGAATATCTTACCCAATTATAAAGTACCTGCAAGACAAGATTTGGGATATCTCAAATGCTCAAGTCAGTGATAATTCAAGAGAGATAAAAATCATGTTTAAGCAATTAATTCAAATATTTAATTATATGTATGATTGATCAAGAACTCAAGCTCAAGAATATTATCATTAGACATGTCAGTTCAAGCAAGGAGCATACTTATCTATCATATTAACATGTAGAGATATTTTCAGATTATAAGGCTAGAAAAGCATAATAAAAGTTTTCACTTATCCAAAAAAAATTGTAAGTCCAAACTTCACAGAGACAAGAAAGAGAGCTTGGAATTATTTCTAGTCTTTGTACTTGCAGCAACCACTTTCAAGATGCCAAAGTCAGCTCTTGGCCTTCAAGCATGCCTACAACACACTTTAATTTTTTTGACTTTTGGTACCCAAATTTTCTTAGGTCGTTGTGTATTAGTTTTTGGCTATTAATCCATTATGCTATCATAAAGATCAATTTTTCCATAATATGTAAACTAAACACAACAAGTTAAATAACCAATTACCATTAAGCACATAGCCAATAACATGCTTACTTTCATGATATATAGACAATTTAAAGCTTAGAAAGCATACATGGTCATATAATACCCTATGATCAAGAAATATGCAAAATAGTAAGCAAGAGGTGTAACAAGAAAAATCATGTGCTAAACATAATATTCAAAAATTACTAAGTGCACATGATTCAATCAATCACTTAAGGCCTACAAGGAATATACCTCAAATTTATTGACTTTGCATGTAAGTGTGCATATGAGGTAAAAGATTTTGATACATTGGCCTTGGTAATCAAGGAAATACTTTTTCTTATCCATTGCTTCTCTTTTAGAGTCTTGAACTTTGCAAGTTCTACATTTTGTACTTGAGAAGCTTTGGTTGAAGCTATCTTCCTTCTTTGACCAAAGTTTCTACCATTAGGCTTAGGAAGCATTCTCCTTAATGATTCCTCTTTCTTTTGACCAATTTGTCCATCCTTTTGAGAAATATTCTGCATAATTGAAACACTAGGAGGACACTTTGGTACCCACTTCATTTTGGGTCCTTGAATGTTAGTATTAGGGCCTTTAGGATTTTTAGGAACCCATACCATACAATTTCTCATATAAGGATTTCTTCTATAATTACATAAATGAGAAATATGTCCTAGATGACCACAAAAATTACAAACAATTAAATTTAATGATGGCTTGGTTATTTGAATATCTTTTTTGAAAAACTTAAGTCTTTTGTTATTTTTATATTCTAAATTATTTTTGTCATAAGCCTTGCTTGAATTTTCACATGAAATAACACTAATTTTATTCTCATTAACAAGCATAGAATGTAAGTAATTAGAATTATTAGCTTTGGCAAATTTGGAATATAAGTCCTCAACTTGATTTTCTAAATCAATACATTTTTCACAAGAAGTTGAGGTTTCACATTTCAAAGACATTTTTCTTATTAAGAAAAGCATATTCATTTTTCAAAGTTTCAATTTCATTTTCAATAAAGGAAATGTTTTCCAAACACAATAAGTTTTTCTTTTCCAAATTCAATAAACCATCATACAGTTCATAATATGCATATTGTAACTCATCATAGGAAGGACTATAATCTAGTTTAGAATTATTTACCTCAAAGTCCTTTTTAGCGATATAGGAAGTAGTTTCAATTTCTAGCACACTTGACTCTTTAAGGGAATCACCTTCTTCCTCATCAATTTTATTTTGCTTTGCCTCTTCTTCAAATTGAGCACCATCATCACCAAGAGACATTTGGCTCCCTTTAATAGTTTGAGCATCTCTTTGAGGATATTTTTCATGATAAACTTCCTTCAATAGCTTTTGCTCTTCTTGCTTTCTATATACAACTTTATACACAAAATCATTATTAGCAAGATAAATAGCATCAAGAGTGTCTAAAATTTCTTTGGCACTAGAACAACTTTTAATTTTACCATAAACATCATCATTCAAACTACTTCTCAAAATTTGCATAACTTTAATATTCAAAGAAAAACATTTCTTGTCATAGACATTCCAAGTTTGTTTTGGTTTGAAAATAAATCCATTTAGCACAACATCCCATAAACCCAAATCAATAGATTACATATAAAACTCTATTCTAGCTTTCCAATAAATAAAATGCACACCATCAAAGAATGGTGATTTATCAATTTCAAAACTTTCTATTTTGAAAAACTTTCAAAGTTGCCAACAAATAAGGATCTTTAACTCTAAGCGATTAAGCTTTCACTAGAGCATGAAGCTCTGATACCACTTGTTAGTCATGGCAACCATCACCCAAGAGGGGGGTGAATTGGGTGATTACAAAATTTTAAAACAACATTAAGATTATGCATTTAAATATTTTCAATCAACACATGTCGCAGAATAAGTCTAACTATTGTAGATTACTTAAAAAATAACTTGGGTTATAGGATAAATTAAGTAAATAAATTAAATATCAAATTTAACTCAAATATATATAATTAAAATACTTGAAAAATAATTTTCTTTAAAGCTATTTATTGATTAAAAAGAACGAATAGAAAAGATAGAAAAATGCACTTGTAAATAAACAACCCACACAGAAAGTATTCAAGCAAATATATGAAATTAAAACATAAATATAAAGGAGTTTGAGTTTAGAAGAGCAAACACATAATTTATCCTGATTCAGCCACCAACCACTTGTGGCCTACGTCCAGTCCTCAAGTAAATCACCCGAGATTTTCCAATATCACTTCAAGCTTGAACAGGTGCTTGAAACCTTTACACAATAGAGCACTCACCACACCTTGGGATACCTCACCCTTTGTGCTTGAGCCTCGACGATTAGGGATACCTCACCCTTACAATTTCTTTGAGGGATACCTTACCCTCTTTACAATAAAACAAAATATAGAAGAAGAGAAACTCTCACTAGAGTAGATGATACAATTTGAAGCTCTATGAAGCTTTCTAAGGATGTCTCAAATTTTGGCCAAAAAAAGCATAGAAATTTGGTAAAATATGCATCACAAAATAAAGCAAGAAAAAGTTGTTTCAGATAAATGGGTGTTATTAAAAGATGACCCAAAAATATGTATTTATAGTGTTCTAAGAAAAAGAGCCATTAGGTATCATTTAATATCACATTAAAGCCTCTGAAAATAGTCGTTGCGTGATTCTAGGTCGTGTTATTCGAATAAACATAATCTTATTCGAATAAACCACTTATAACACATCAGGAAGTGTTTTCTGGAACCTTTTATTCGAATAAACCTTTAGTTATTCGAATAAACATTTTGTTATTCGAATAAAACTTTAAAAACACTTTCTGAAACATTTTGTGGGTTGTGTTATTCGAATAACTCTTTGGTTATTTGAATAAATCTTTGAAAATTTGTTCAGGAATGTTTTCTGGGGTGTGTTATTCGAATAACACATCCCTTATTCGAATAAACCACTCTAGTTTCGAAAACTGACTTTAAATGGTCATAACTTTTTCATTTCTTATCCGTTTAAAGCAAATGACACTCATTGGAAAGATCTTTGAGTCTATTTTCAAATGAAATAAGTTTCAAAACAAAACTTAAAGTATTTTGAAAGATATGATCAAAAGAGTAACCAAAGGTCAATTTTGCAAAACTCAAACTTGGCTATTTTTCATAAATTTGAACTACCACCAAAAATAACTTTTCAAAACTTGTTTGTTGGGTATTTTAGCATAGGAAAACTAGTTGTAAAAACATATTTGAGATATCCATAAGGCTTCTTACATAAAGACCCTAAGTCCTATAAGTTATACCATTTAATCTTCCTTTGGACTTGGTCTTTGACATGACTTTGATGTTATTAATACCTTCATGAAATAGGCATTCACATTCTCCTTGTGTTGAGCTTAATAGAGATCTTTTGCTTTCTTATTGCAATGCTCACTCTTAGTACTTGGACTATCATACAAAGTATTGCTCACTTAAACAAGCATAGTTGGTCCAGAATCATAATTCAATATCTTCATATGCATGGTTCATAAATGTATAACTCTAGTTAGTTTAACATGCATATAAGACTTTCATAGACACATCCAAATAAGATATTTATCAATTACTAATGGATATGCTCTATATAGGATGCAACAAAGAACATATGCAAAGTGTTCTTTTTGTCTTGTATTTGTCATAATCAAAACTTAACATATTAAACCATTTGGGGCAAAGTTTTTTCCCCACCTTCAAACTTTGAGCTTGAAGAAAGAGGTTGAAGATGGATGATTTTGATGAAACTTACAACTAGAAAGTGTCTTGAAATAGTGTTTGGATTCAAGAAATGAGGTTGGTTTGAATTAAACAAAACTTGAGAGTGTTTGGAAGGTGATGGTCGTGAGCTTCAAGTGAGAGAAAAGAGAGAGTTTTGTGATAGTTTTTGGTGGATTTGCTTCTTGAAAACTAGACAAGATAGACATAAGAGAAAAGAGTAATCAAATTAATCACTTAAGCTTCTCCTAGAAGCTGGACTACATCAAGGGTGGAGATCAAATCTTCTCCTCCAAGCTTGCCATCCATTGGTGCAACACATAAAGTCCAAGCCATTAATGTTGACCCCATCAAACTTCTCATGTAAGTTTGCTTCTCATTGGCTCACCATAAAGTTGTCATAATCATAAAACTTGACTAGCCATCAAGATATTTACCGGTAGCTATTATCCAATGGACAAAGGCTATTGCTAGAAAACTAGTGGTTATTGTCCAATGGATAATAGAACGTACCTAGATTTTATCAGTCAAATAAAATCTCAAAAAAAGAAAAACTTTAAAATCTGTTCCCGGTTTCAGGTTTAGTAAGCTCCCCCGGTCTCGCATGAGCAGTCAAAAATTTTTCGGCCCTGAAAAATTTTTATTTTTCTAGCCCAAACACACAAAAGTCCAAAAATAATAATAAAATAATCAAAATAATTCACAAAAATCACAAAAATTAAAAAAAAACACATATAATAGAGAAAAAAAAAAAAAAAAGCTGGGGTGTTCCACCACTAACCTATTTGATAACGCCTAGATAGTCTAGCCCAAGTGGAAGTTAGCAATCCAAACAACATAAACCCAAAACAACCAAAACTTAAAATTAATCTAAATAAAAACAAAGAAGGATATATAATAAATGAAGAAAAAAAATAAGTTAAAGCTAATAAAAAAAAGGTTATCATTTTCGTTGCAGCCACAGGGATAAAACAAACAACAAAGGGTAAAGGCTACTGTGTGGCTCACCAGTGAGGTAGAAAAATGGTGGCGGTGTGGCTTACGGATGGTGAGGAACGATGGTGTAGCTGTTGAGGCGTGTGACTTCGGTAGGGACGTGCGGTGGTGCTAGATCTGGGGATGATTCACAATGGTGTGGATGTGTGGCAGTGGCTAAGGAGGCTCATGGTGCTAGGTTTGCTACATGCAGGAAGGGTTGATAGCTATGGGGTAGGGTTTGGTTCAACCATAGGTGCATCAGGTTGAAGAGCTGATGGCAGATTTGGGCAGTGCGATGGAGCTCGCGGGTTGCAGGCAAAGTGGCGAAGGGGTTGCACGATCTAAATGACATGGTGGTGGGCTCGTGGCTTGGATCTATTTTTGGATTTGGGTATGGAAAATTTGGAGCTGGTGGTCAGGTTTCTGGTTTAGGTGGTTTGGTGGTACAATGAAGGTCCATGGTGGTTGGGCTCGGGTATGTATGGTGGTCGGGTTATGGTGAGAGCAGTAATTTGGTAGGTGTTCTGGGTTAGGGATGAAATAGTGGCTGAGGACAATGGTATCTGTGGTTGTATTATATTAAGAAGTTTGAGAGCTTGTTTTTCTTGCTGTGTTTTCTGAGTAATTGGCAGTGGTGAGCTACGGTAAGGTTATGGTATTTGTGTGTAGTTTACAAAGTACATATCAACCAAAATCAAAAGAAAGCACATCCTATTTCATGTTGAAATTGAAATCATAAAAAGATAAGAAATTCTAACATTTGATGTTTCAAGGAAATAAAGAAAAGCAAAAATTGACTTTCAATTCTCCTTGCACTCACTCACAATCTTTGTTTTCTTTCACTTTCGACATTCTCTCAACATTTTAGTAAGAATGTAAGCTAACTACAGTCTCCTCCTTCGTTCCCCCTTCTCCTTGGTGCCTCAGCCTTAATAAGATATTTGGGCTTACATATGTCTAGAAACATGCCAAACGGTCTACATGTGCCTACGTGATTCCTGATGAGGTGAGTTGTTATTAAAATATCTGAGTTTGATCATATCAACTTTGTAATGTTATCTTAAAACTCTTTCTAAAGTTATCAATCTCAATCTCATACATTTTTGCACATGTTTTAAAATTTGTTTCTAAAAATTGAATTTTTTGTCCTTATAGCATTTTCTACTTCGTGCATCATTTCTTGACTTCAAGTGTACAAGACTGTCTCTTTACAATCATTTTATATATGGGCATTCAAATTATTATTATTTTTAGCAATTAATGTAGAACGTTTTCCTTTTGAGTATATTATTAGTTCATGGCCTTGGTTAAGCATCCTTGCATGTGAATTGAGAGAAGTTACAAATTCTATATATTTCTTGCTAAGGTTTCCTCAAATGATCATTTTTTTGGTTTTTTCTTCTTCAATTTTTTTCACATTTTTTCTCTAGGAAACAAGAAGAAAATTTATTGATTTTGAAATCAATCGTGAACACAAGTTCAGCGTTGAAGCAATGGACACTTCAGGACCTGCTTCTCAAAAGTACCATTTGTGTCAATTTTAAACTAAAAGAAATGTAGTTGGCGCTCTTATCAATTCATAAAAGATTACAAAAAATGTTAGGTACTTAGGATGGATTACAGATATGTGGTTTTCATTTCTTATCTTTATTATGCAATGAAAGCATATTTATACTTTATAGAGGTTGATAAAAGATTCTTCTGCAATGGTTTCCTTGAATTTTTTTAAACTCTTTTTCAAGTCTTTTAATGCTTCCCAATTTAGGCAATCTCATTGCCTGAACTGCAAATAATATGACATATTTGACTGTGAGACTTTCTAAGGCAGATATTGGTGTTGAAGCAAGAAAGGTGGAAGAGCTTACTCTCTTATGCTCCTATTGTATGCTATATATCACATTGGAATGCTTCTGATGTTTGTTAGTGATTATGTTTCATGTCATGGGATTTTTGTCAGTTTCTTCTCTATTTTCACTCTCTAGTTTTTTTTTTAGTTATTATTTGCTATAATGCATGTAAGATTACAGGAAATGAGAACTATCACTACGATCGTTCCTATGTTTCATGCTTATTAGATTTATATGCCTAATGTATATCTATCTTTAAAAGAAGACTTGACTTATACAAAGAATTCAAGAAAGATGTTATGTTCACATTTATATGGATAAAGCTTTATAGTGGTATACTTGCTTCATGGGTTTTCTTCAATTTTTTATGTCTTTAATGGTTCACCATTAGTTTGGTTTGTGATGCCTATTGCTAAATATCAATTCTTGATTGGTCTCTTGCTTTTTTAATTTTCTATGGTTTGGTTACTTGCTTATGCCCTTGCATTACTTTTGGATAGATAGCAGAGATAGTAAATAAAGGCACTTCAAGTAAGCTTTTGAAGCACTTTATATGAGTACAAGCTATCTATAAATAAAAACAAGAGGATGAATTATCAAAGCTATATATATCTGTTGTTGTTTTTCTCTCTATCTGTAGCTTGCACTTGTCATGGAGCTATTTATAGGGCACTACTAGCTTTCACTGCCCTTGCATGCTTGTACTTGTGCTTTTATCTCTCCAAACTGAGGGCACAATGTGACTTACTAGAGGCACCGTGTATGGACTGCTTATTTCATTTTTTATGTGAAACTTGTGCTTTATGTCAAGAATATAGATAGCTGAAAAACTATGGATTTGACTTAAGCATAAGTAATTCTTTCTTACATCAAATATTTCCATTTACGATTTTGTTTAATATGTGTATGGATATTCTTTTACTTGGTTGTTATGTGCTTGCAATCTGTAATTATCTTTTAAATTAGTTGGGGACTACTCTTCTTTGGGGGATACAAGGTTTTCACAAGAGGCAAGGGTAAGAAAGAAGAGGTTCTTTCAATTTTTGTTTTCTTTGTTACAACTAATAACTTGTATTTCAGCTAATTTTTTTTTTTGGGTCAAATTTATGTTGTATCTAAGTGTACAATGCACTTTATAGTCTCCCTCACAACATTGTATTTAGGGGGGAAGGGTGTACTTGATTTTGAGCCTTTTTTGGATGATTGGCTACTTGATTTTGATAATTTATTGTGACTTTTGGTAAATTTTTGTTTTGGAAAATTATGTGCATAGGAAAATATGTTTTTCTTTTATAAAATAAAGGCATCTAGTTGTGGCAAACTGCAATTAGATGCCTTTTCTTTATAGTTTTTAAAATATTAAAGACAAAATTAGAGATGAAAAAATCTATCTCTAATTTAGAGACGAAAAAATCTATCTTTAGTTTAGTGATGAAAATAAAGATAGAATTTTTTGTCTCTAATTAAAGAATGAGAGACGAATCTTGATAACTGAATAGCGATGAAATTTTAAAATTTAGAGACGGCAAAATTTTGTCTCTAATTAGTGAAGAAATTAATTTTTTCGTCTCTAACAATCAGGGACGGCACTTTTACTAACAATCAATTTATGTCTCTAATTCTGTCTCTAACTCTAATTTTTTAGAGAAGGAATTTTAACATTTTAGAGATGGAATTTGTCTGTCTCTAAATAGGATTTTTCTAGTAGTATAGTAGTATTTATATTTTTGTGATGTATGTTGTAATGTCCCAGGACTGCCTGCAGGATTGACGAGTGTCTCCACAAACCAACACGGGCCTTTTCAGCATGCTTTTGTCCCCACTCACACGCATCCTACGAAACTTCCCAAGAGGTCACCCATCCCACAATTGCTCCAGGTCAAGCACACTTAACCATAGAGTTCTTATGTTCTAAGCTCCCGAAAAGAAGTTGCAACTTGTTGATATGGCTACGCCAAATCAATTCCTTTAAGTCATCCTCAACTATGAAGTCCCATACCTGCACAGTCTCTGAATCCCTCTCATTCTGGCGCGTATTCAGTTCATTCATGCGACCCTTCGCCTAGAAGCCTGCCAGAAGCTGCTCCTTGTCCGTGCTTCATTGCATCGGCGATCACTTCCTGTCCTCGTCAGCCCCGGGACATACATGCCCACCAACTTCCACTTGGTTCATCCCCGAACCACACCGTACTGGGAGAGGTC
This sequence comes from Ormosia semicastrata, assembly GCA_029884595.1. Taxonomy (NCBI): domain Eukaryota; kingdom Viridiplantae; phylum Streptophyta; class Magnoliopsida; order Fabales; family Fabaceae; genus Ormosia; species Ormosia semicastrata. Next base: position 74,061,525 of record JAQQTO010000061.1, read on the forward strand.
CCATCTCTGATACCATCTGTAATGTCCCGGGACTGCCTGCAGGATTGACGAGTGTTTCCACAAACCAATACGGGTCTTTTCAGCGTGCTTTTGTCCTCACTCACACACATCCTAGGAAACTCCCTAGGAGGTCACCCATCCCACAATTGCTCCAGGTCAAGTACATTTAACTATGAAGTTCTTATATTCTAAGCTCCCAAAAAGAAGTTGCAACTTGTTGATATGGCTATGCCAAATCAATTCCTTTAAACCATCCTCAACTATGTAGTCCCATACCTGCACAGTCTCTGAATCCCTCTCATTCTGGTGCGTATTCAGTTCATTCATGCGACCCTTTACCTAGAAACCTGCCAGAAGCCGCTCCTTGTCCGTGCTTCATTGCACCGGCGATCACTTCCCGCCCTCGTCGGCCCCGGGATAAACATGATTCTCCCTCTCTAAAAAGAATTTTGTTCCCGAAATTCATCATACATTAAAACAATTTAGGATACTGTTCCCTCATTTTCTCCTCTATTTCCCAAGTAGCATGTCCAGTTGTCTCATTCTAAATCACCTTCACTAACGGAATTGCTTTGCCCCTGAGTTATTTTACCCTCCTATCTTCGATCCTAATAGGAAGTGCCTCATACGTCAAATTTTCTTTCAATTGCACTTCATCAGGCTGTATAACATGTGAAGGATCGGGGATATACTTCCTCAATTAGGATACTTGGAAAACATTATGAAGATTTGAAAGAAAAGGCAGTAAAGCTATTTGATAAGCAACTGGACCTATCCGACGAAGAATTTGATAGGGTCCAATGAATTTAAGAGTGAGTTTTCTGGACTTTATAACCCTGCCACCACCAGTCGTAGGTGTGACTCACAAAAACACATGCTCACCTTCTTCAAATTCAAGAGGTCTTCTTCGTTTATCAGCATAGCTTTTCTGTCTACTCTGAGTTGCCTGTATTTTCTCTTGAATCATCTTTACCTTCTCTGTTGTTTACTGTATCATTTCGGGTCCAACAGTCATACTTTCCCCATCTTGATACCAACACAAGGGTGTTCAGCATTGTCGTCCGTAAAGTGCCTCATAGGGTACCATCCCTACGCTTGAGTAAAAACTATTATTATAGGTGAATTCCACCAAAGGTAAGAATTCATCCCAACTCCCTCGTTGTTCTAACACACAGGCTCTCAGCAAATCCTCTAAAGATTATATAGTCCTCTCTGTTTGTCCATCTATCTATGGATGGTAAGCTAAACTCAAACGCACTTTAGTCCCCATTGCTTCATGTAAACTTTGCCAAAACCTCGATGTAAACCTTGGATCTTTATCGAATATGATACTGGTAGGTACACCATGAAGTCTAACTATTTCACCGATGTACAACTGGGTCAACTTCTCTATTGGATACTTGACATTGATAATGAGCAGACTTCATAAGTCGATCAATAATGACCCAAATAGAATCATAACCTTTCCTAGTCTTTGGCAACGTTGTAACAAAATCCATCGCAATACTATCCCATTTCCATTCTGGAATAGTAAGGGGCTGTAACATGCCTACCGGTCTTTGATGCTCAACCTTTACTTTCTGGCATACTAGACAAGATGCTACATATTTAGCAACATCTCTCTTCATTCTAGGCCACCAAAACAAACATTTTAAATCTTGATACATCTTGGTTATCCCAAGATGTATACTTAATCTACTAGTATGAGCTTGACAAAGAATTGCCTTCTTAAGCTCGGGATCATCGGGTATACAAATCCTGCATTTGAACCTTAAGACTCCGTCAGATCCTTCCTCAACTGTTGCCTTATGGCCTTGCTTCAAAAATTCTCTCTCATTCTGTAAAAACTGGTCATCCTCCTATTTCTCTCGAATTTCTTCCAATAGATCATTCAGAATAGTGACCGTGTTCAGACGCATCCTTCCAGGTGACAATTCCACTGACAACCATATATCTCTAAATTATTCAATCAATTTATCCTCTTCAATCATCATAGCAGAAACACTGAGCATTTTCTGACTCAAAGCATATGCTACAACGTTTGCTTTTCCAGGGTGATATTGGAGTTGAAAATCATAATCTTTTAAGAATTTCAACCATCTCTCTACCTCATATTCAATTCTTTTTTATCAAACAAGTACTTTAAACTTTTGTGGTCGCTGAAGACGTTGAATGTAGCCCCATACAAAAAGTGTCTCCAAATCTTCAGTGCAAAAACAACTACGTCCAATTCCAAATAATGTGTTAGATAGTTTCTTTCATGAACCTTCAACTGTCTAGAAGCATACGCTACAACATTTCTATTCTGCATCAACACGCATCCTAACCCTTGATAAGAAGCATCACAATACACCTCAAAAGATTCATTCGGATATGGTAGAATCAGCACTGGTGCAGTAGTTAACTTCTTCTTCAACTCTTGGAAACTCTCTTCACACTTATCCGTCCAATCAAAAACTTGGTTCTTCCTTGTAAGTTGCGTAAGAGGTCCGGCAATCTTGGAAAAACCTTCAATAAATCTTTGATAATATCCGGCTAATCCAACAAAACTCCGGATCTTTGTCACAGTCTTTGGTCTTTCCCATTGAAGAACCGTCTCTACATTAGCTGGATCTACTGCAATTTCTTCCTTAGAAATTACATGACCCAGAAATTGAACTTCATCTAACCAAAATTCACATTTTGATAATTTTGCATACAGCTTTTTCTCTTTCAAAATCTGAAGAACTATACTGAGATGTTCAGTATACTCTTCTTGATTTTGAGAGTAGATCAGAATGTCATCGATAAAAATAACAGCAAACTGATCTAGGTATGGACGAAAGATCCTATTTATGTAATCCATGAATATAGTAGGAGCATTCATCATACCAAATGGCATTACGAGATATTCATAATGACCATAACGTATACGAAAAGCTATTTTATGTATATCCTCTACCTTAACACGAATCTGGTGATATCCTAATCGCAGATCTATCTTTGAAAAGACAGCTGCCCCTTTCAATTTGTTCATCAGATCATCAATTCTCGGAAGTGGATTTATTGTGACCTTGTTCAGCTGGCAGTAATCAACACATAAACGAGAAGTTCCATCCTTCTTCTTGACTAGCAACATTGGAGCTCCCCAGGGTGAAACACTAGGTCTCACAAACTGTTTTTCCAATAGCTCTTCTAACTGTTTTTTCAACTCTACTAACTCCGATGGTGACATACAGTACGGTGCAATTGATATGGGACCCGCTCCTGGTACAAGATCGATAGAAAACTCTATCTCTCTTTCTAGTGGTAATCCAGGTACGTCATCAGGGAAAACCTCAAGAAACTCATTCACAACAGAAATAGCGTTCACATCTTTCTTACTCGTAACTTCTAAAGAAGATAGCAACATGTATCCTTGAGCTTTATCCCTCAATAAAGATTTGACTTGTTTGGCAGTTACAAATCCAGAAATCTCATCAGGAAATACTAAGGTCTTTCTAGAACAATCTAATAGGATATGGTTAGAAGATAACCAATCCATTCCTAAGATTATATCGATATCAACAAGAGGTAAACAAATCAAATTAACATAAAAAGACTCAATTTTTGATAGTAATAGAACAATTCAGGCATATTTTTGTAGTACGAACTGGTTTGGCAGTAGGAGTGGAAACAATCAATTGGAAGTTTAAAGAAGACACAAGCAATCCCAAACGATCCACACAGTCATATGCAATAAATGAATGAGTTACACCCGAATCATATATTACAGTTAAAAGATTACCTGAGATGACACCTTCTCCCTAAATAAGATTCTCAGACTGGGAGGCCTCAGCTCCACTCATTGTATAAACTCTCCCTCCAGCTTGCAGCTTCACAGCTCAAACATTGCTCACTGAAGGCTCCATTTTTGCTTGATCACAATCTTTAGAGACATGACCAGGCTTACCGCATCGGAAACAAATTATACCTCTAATCGAACAATCTCTCGACATATGACCCTTCCCGCACTTCAGGCATTTTGTTGGCGGTGCTGCAGTCTGATTAAATCTATTTCCACTTGGACCACCTCCATGAGGTTGCTGATGTTGTTGTTGCTGCTAACTTCCAGAGGGTCAAAAATATGGTTTTCGTTGAAACCGATTGTTGTTATTGTTACCTCCTTTTTGGAACCTAGTCGGTCCAAAGTTGTGGTTCCTGTTATCACGTGCTAGCTCCAACCCTTCCAGCCTACAACACATGTCCATCAGTGTTGAAAACTAATTCACACGCATTGATATCACTCCTCTCTTTAGCTCGATTCTTAAACCTCGTTCGAACTTGCGGCACTTCCAAACCTCGTCTGGCTGGATTTGGAGATACCTTGAGAACTTAGACAAGTTCTCAAACTTCGCAGCATATTCACTGACAGTCATTCCACCTTGGCGTAAACACAGAAATTCCATCTCCTTAGCATGTCTCACATTTTCCAAAAAATATTTCTCTAGAAATACTTCGCAAAACAGCTCCCACGTGATTTCTCTTCCTTTAGCTATTAACATCCTTCGAGTGGCTTTCCACCAATTCTCTCCATCACCCATTAGCATGAAAGTAGCATACATCACTCTATGATCATCTGCTCACCCTATCGCTTCAAAGATCTTCTCCAGTTCTTGGATCCATAAATCTGCTTTCTCAGGGTCAAACTCACCTTTAAAACGTGGCGGATTGTTCCAACGAAATTCTGACAAATGCTGAACTTCTGCATTAGCTTCTTGCTGTTGCATAGCTTGTTGATTTTGTTGTGCCATTAGTTTAGCCATTCTCTACATTGCTTCAACAGCAGCAGTCATTGGGTCATTGTCATGTTCCACATTTGCACGTTCCACATTTACACGTACACCTCTACCACAAGACATAGTTTTCTTCACAAACAATCACACAAAATCCAATAAAAGTCAGATGTCATCTTTTTAAAATCAAATTTAGAGTATCACACAACACAAGCTAAAATAGACATAACCACAAAACCCAAAAGACTTTAACCGGGGCTTTGATACCAACTAATGTAACACCCACCGTAGGGTATCACATTTAAGACTAATCCTAATATAACTTACCCAAGTTGTAAAAGAATTAATCTTGTAAAAAAATGTCAATTTTAAAATTTTGCTTGTGGAATAAAATAAAATAAGTAAACTAAATTAAAACGTTAATAGAACTTATAATGAACACTCCAAAATATAAATATACATTACTATTACAAATGTTGTTCCAAATAATTTACATAAATACAAACCAGTTCCAAAAGTAAAACTACTAACATACTAATAAACAGAACTCTAAACAGACCTAAGGATTTGGTTCCTCTGAAGGATCCTCCTCCTCCTCTACATTATCATCAAAGAACCCAGGCGGATACAGACGCCTCACAGGGGTTCTTGCCGATGATACTACCGAATTCTCTTGGGGTGTATAAACAGACACCACTCCACCCCAGAGTTCACGAATAGGTATCATGAATTCCAAACGCATGGTTGCATGTTGAGTTAACACAGAAATCCTATCCAGGGTTCCACTCAAGCTCATAGTCAAGTCCCCGGTGTAAATAAACCTCTCATTGTTATAGTCAACTCTCCAGGCGTCAGCGCCGCCATGGAACTGAACCCTAATAAAACCTAAAACTTGACGTCTTGTCGCCATATTAACAAATAAAGAAAACTGATACTGAAAATAAACAGGGTTCCTTGCTTCTTCGTTCTCCCAGTCTTCAATACACATATACAATGAAACAGATATAACATAATAACGAGGTGAGATCCCCTACATCAATACTAGTATGGCAGTAAAGAAAATGACAGCAAATAAACAACATACAATATTAAAACATTAAATCATATTGTCATATCACAGATAATAAGTTGAATAAACTTAAATAACCAATCAATATACTGACCCACAATATGTATGTATAACGACCAATTCCTACTCCATGGAGCTAAACACAGTTTCGGAGAAAAGATCCAGAAGACATGTCTGTCACTAAGCTGCCATGGCCAAAAGTGCTATAATATATCAATTTTGTCAAAAGTGCACATCAGGCATTGGACAAGACATTCTACACCAGATCACGATATAGGACAGTGTCTCGGTCCGGATCATCGTTGCATTTGCATTAGTCTGCACCACGGACAGAAGAGCTACCAACTGTCCATTGCGAGGTACCTGCACCTCGATGCTCCCAAGGTCAACAAGTGACCTACACTTATCTACTCGCACTCACACTTAGGTGTAATTCATCTCTTAGGCATACAGCCTTACTCAAATAAGCGAATATGCTTTTCTATGCATGATGTATGATTCAAACACACATACATTCATTATTTTGACAATATTTCATATAATCTCACCATATCTTGGCGGTATAAATATTCCACTCAATCGGGCCCACCACAATTGCCCGACAGCAAACTGCTATTTACGCTCAATCGCGTAGCGATATTATCACATTTTTGGAATCGCGGAACATATTTCCTACGTTTTTAATTTACGTAAAGATTTTTCAAATCGTGTAAACGTTTTATTGCATTTTCTCAATCGCGTAGCCTAAAATTACTATTTTTGAGTCAAGTAAATATTTTTCAACATATTTTTAATTACGTAAAATATTTCTAACATATTTAAGCCAAAAATAATGTCTTTCTAAAAAATTTGTTTTTATTTCTATTATCTGCATAATAGTCCCTCATTAAACAATATTTACATAATAATCCTTGTTTAAATAATATTTTCATAATAGTCCCTCCTACAATAATATTTGCAAAATAGTCCCTTTTTAGATAATAATTACAATATAATCCCTTTAAAAATCAGTATTTCTACTATTTCCCAGAAAATTATGATTCTTTGATTTACTTAAGATATTACAGCTCAAATTTTCTTAACGCGCTTCAAAACCCATAGGGTGAGCTATACGTTAGAAAAGTTCAAGTATTGACATTTATTTTTTATTTCATAACTTAATTATTTTATTTTGTCAATTTTATTCTAAAATGTATATTGCTTTGATTTTAGGTTCAACTCCTATCAAAATAATTTCCTTCTCATTTAAACACCTAAGTCTACACTTAGCAAAATAATTTTGGATCTAAGTTATGAAAAATGGCTTGTTGACTGAAATCCACTTAGGGTTTCATAACCCAAAAATTTAATTCTTTTTAGCATTTAGTCCTTGCAAAACACTTAATTTATTTTTTTGTCATAAAATCATTTACTCCTTGGTTAGGAAAATAATTTAGAACTCTAAGTTCCTTTTGAATGGTGGAGGCCGTGTGCCTCATAGGCCCTTTGGGACCTTCATACAACAAATCCTTCATGTGATTCACATCTTATATTACACATAAATTTTTACATGCTTGCTAAATCATACATACAAGCATACTATCAAAGCTATAAGCATTCAAGCACACATGCAGTCATATTTTCAAAGCCAAAAACATAACAAACACAAACAAAGAAAGCATAGAAGATTAAGTGAATAAATTCTTATGGATTTTTCACCACAAACAACCCATTTCCTCACCACCAACACATAGTTGATGAGGTTAATCTCCCTCTTACCTTAAGGGAGACAAAATCTTCAAGCTCCTCATCTTTCTTGATTTCATGTGCTTCAAACAAAAACCCTAAAAATCTTAAACAAATTCTAAAGTCATAAACAAAGCTTAAGAACAAAGAACCATGGATCAATCATGGTCTAGAAAATTAAAAACCTATCTTAGAATCAAAGAATCAAAAGATTACCTTTAGAGTAGTAAGCTAAAGCTTGATTTTTGGTGTACTTGGAGTAGGATTTTGACAAAACTTAGTTTAGAATGAGGTTTAGCTTTGGAAAGTAGGAAGAGATGAAATTTTAGAAGTGGAGAGGTAGGGTTTGGAGGTTGGGGCCGTGGGTTCACAAAGAAAAAGAGAAGAGAAATGGTTAAGTGTTCTTGGTTGTTCTTGAATATTTGAGAGAAAAGGTGAAAGCTTGATATTTCAAAGTGTGGTAAAAATGCAAATGGATAGCTATATGAAAGTGTGCAGCCATGTAGTGCATGGAGAGTAGCTTAATGTGATAAGAATTCACTCACATGGTCTCACATGGCTTAGGTCACTAAATGGTCATCAAGTGGTCATTTAGATGAATCTAGAACATGGTAGAAAAGGCCTTCATGGCCGTGGGACTCTAGGGAACTTAGTAACTAGGTTTGACTTCAATTATGTTTTAGTTACATCTTAATTAGTTAGTAAGTTAATTAGGTTAGGTTATTTAGTTATAAATTAAACTATTTAAAGTAAATTAGTTAATTATCCTAGTTGCTTAGCAACTAGTCTAACCATTTTTATTGACCATTTTCTATTGGTCTAGACAAAGTCTAACCACTAATATTGACTCATTCCTATTGGTTCATTTTAAAATAAATTACAAAAATTACTCTTAATCTATTTTCTAACAGATAAAATATACCGGGTCCATTACTTAGTAACAGAAGCTGCTGTAAATAAAATAGCAAATATTTTTTTGTGAAATATTTTATTTCACAGATAAATTTTAAAAATTAAAAGATTGTATTTCATATCTCTCATATTTGGGTTTAGTAAGATTCCCCGTCTCCGAATAAATCAAATAAGATTTTTTCCGGCCCGAAAATTATTATTTTCCTGACCCAGAGCAAATCTCACACAACGATCAAAAATAGTCTCAGAACAGTCAAAATAATTTTATATTATACATGAAACACAAAACAGTGCAATTGAGTCATTACTGTAAAATAGCAAAAATCTGGGGTGTTACATATATCTATATGGCTTGTTGCCAAACAAATGACTACGTTTGTTGGTACCAATGTCTATACTTTAACTTTTAATATCCATATATGATGTTTAGTTTCTATATGATCTTATTGGTTGGGTAGAGTTACGCCATTATAATCTGCTTAGACAATGAAACCCACTAGAGTTCTCCAAAGAGGACTTGAGTAATTGAAGTAGAACTAATAATGGAATGGAAATTTTAATTAGTGGACTTGTAACTTGGAAGCCAACCAGCCTTGCTTATTCCAAAATAGGCAAAACAATCCCTCACAAGGCATATTTGTAAGTGTAGTTACAATTAAAGGGAATGATAACACAAAAAAAAAAAGTTCATCTTTAGTTTAGTTTAGAGGAATATGTGATGTGCCTAGGTTAATTGCTTTAATAGTGAGGTAATTATACTTAGGGCATTACATAGATGGTGGTATCAGAGCAGTTCATCATTATTGAGCCCAGGGTATGGACTGACTATTCTTATGGCATGATTAGGAGTTCCCATTATATGTTATGCAATGTACTTACTTGTCTTGATGCGAGATGCTTAGTTAGATTATATATACTTAAGTGCCTGGGTGAGTATGTTAGAAGTTTCTGCCACACTATTTACATGATATTGAGACTTTTCAATTCAATTTGTACTATTTTGTGTGTATGGGAACTTATAGCATCCATCGGGCGTACTATCAACAGAAACACTACCAATGAGGATATGGTGTAAATGATGGGAGCTTTCATGGAGATGGTGGCTGCTATGAGGGAGCAGACTGCCACTACTAATAGGATGCTAGAAAGGATGGAAGCTAATCCACATACACAGCCACAACAAGGAGTCAATGTAGGACCAATGGGTAATCAGAATTTCCATGACCTTTCAGAATTTTGTAAAGCCAACCCTTCATCTTTTAGGAGAGAGTATAACCTAGTAAAAGCAGAAGGATGGACTAAAGAGATAGAGAAAATTTTTGCAGTCATAGAGTGAACTAATGCGCAAATGGTTTATTTTGCCTTTTACATGCTAGTAGTGAGGCAGATCGATAGTGGTATGATGCTAGGAGATTGTTAGAGGCGACAATAACTCAGATTACGTGGGAGGTGTTTGGAAATGCTTTTTTTGATAAGTATTTCCCTAAGAACTTACAGAATCCCAAGGAGTTGGAGTTCCTGAAACTAGAACAAGGGAGTATGTCAGTAAGGCAGTATATAGCAAAGTTTGAGGAACTGTCTAAATTCTCCACTTACTTTAGGCACAACCTAGATGAAAACTAGAAGTGTGTGAAATTTGAAGCAAGACTAAAGGGGGGTATTCTAAGAGCAATGGGACCCATGGTGATCAGAGATTTTCCTACTCTGGTCAACAAATGTAGAATTATAGAGGGATATAGTCTAAAAACTCCAACTGAGCAGAGGCCATAGAATGTTCAAAAAAGAAAGAGGATAGATAGAAAGTACCTATGAAATCCTTCTCAGTTTAGACCAACACCAAGAAAAGGTGAGTAGGTTCAGGCAGAAAATTTGAGAACAAAGTGTGCTAAATGTGAGAAACAGCATGGTACTAGACTATCTTGGCTTGACTAGAACATGCTACACTTGTAGTAAAGCTGAACACTATGCTAAGGGCTGGACACAAGGACAGGAATTGAAGCTCAGTCCTAGGCCACAGACTAAAGGAAGAGTGTTCACTCTGAGCAAAGAAGAGGCAACTCAATTTACTGATTTGGTACAAGATAACAATGTAGTTAAAGATATTCCCTTACCTATATTGAATGACTTTGGAGCTTCTTATTCCTTTATTTCTTATGATTGTGTGAAATTATTAAGTCTACCTATGTCTGAACTTCCTTATGATTTTTCTGTATCCACACCTACTGGGAAACCTATGATAACTTCACATGTCTGTCTAAATTGTTCTTTACAAATAGAGATTAAGACGTTTGTTGTGAATCTCATTGTTTACCTCTTACCAATATTGATTTCATTCTTGGTATAGACAGGTTATCTGCTAACCATGTTGCTTTGAATTGTTCAGATAAAACTTTAATATTCATGTCTGATTATTCTTCTATGTCCAAACCATCAAAGTCTTTGTACTTGAATGCCACCCAGCTTAATAAATGTTTGCTGGAATGAGCTCAGGGATATGCTCTCCTATTCTCCTCAAAAGTGGAAGCAGAGTAAATTGTAGAAAGTATATGTAACGCCCTTACCACTAACACTAAAATGTATTCGGAATTGTACTATAGTAATTAGTAAGCACATCACTTAAAATTTTAAAAACAAAATTTCGAATATACTTTACTTTGATATACAAAAATATGAGCCTAGAAGGGTGAAATAATTTACATATAATGATAGGAGGTTCAGACAAGGGTACATTATAGTACAACTATACATCAACTGTCTCCAAGACATTATTCATACATCCTTTATACAAAACTTCAAATCTAAAGTAAACTTCAACTTCTATTGTATCGTAGTGCAGTAAGATTCGATCCTAGAATTATCATGGAATATAATATAGAAATGGGGTGAGAATACTAATTCTCAGTAGTTCTATTATGAAAACGTGTCATCACAATAATTTCAGCTATTTCAGAGAAAAATACACTTCTTTAAAATTCAATTTGAATATATACATATATAGTTAGAAGGGTGGCAAAAGTGCCAAATCTGGTCCCTTCTCTTCTCGAAACAGAATTCGATTTAATAGTAGTTTTCAAATATATTACTTATCAAATAATACAAATTTCATTCACAAATAATTTCAAGAAAGGTCTCCAAATACAAATACTGTGATATCAAATTCATTCAATAATTCTTATACTCATTCAAGTCATAATGTGAGATAAAAATTCAATTCCATCATTCAAATACATGTTTAAGTTGTAATATAACATACAAATTCAATTCCATCTTAGTTCTCATTCAAATACTCACTTATTCATTATCCAAGATACTTACTCATCTCTCAAGCATTCAAGAATACTTCATACTCAGAGTTTATTCTAAATTACTCCCTACTCGGAGTATATTCAAGATTACTCCCAACCTGGAGTATATTCAAGATTACTCCCTACTCAAAGCATATTCTAGATTACTCCCTACTCGGAGTATATTCAAGATTACTCCCTATCCGGAGTACATTAAGGATTACTCCCTACCCGAAGTATAAATTGTCCAATTCTTAATTCTCAACTCAAATTCAAATTCTATTATCATGAGCACTGACCATTCATTCACACAATCAATGCAAATTCCAAATTCTCATCCTAGCTTAACTTGAATAATCAAGGAGCAATGCCAATAGATTACATTCATCACATTCCACAAATTCTCAACAAGTGCACAATGAAATATCATTCTCATTATCATATACAACAAATATACAATTTCTAATACAAATTCTCATCTGCATCAAAGAGCTAGATGCAATGAATTATCATTATCAAACTCATCTAATTGTTCATTACAAGAATTCAAAGGTAGGATTTCAATTCATTTTTCTAACAACCAAAAATATGGCGTTACCAAAGTTCCTCCCAAATCTAAAATCTCAATCCTTCAGATTATAATCATGCAAATACACCATTATCCATTCAAAAACAGCAGCCTCGGTTTTGTGCATTACATGACCCAAAAATCACATTTTTTTGAAGGAATTTGGCCTAGAAAACCACCAAAGTTCCAGCCCAAGATTCTCTATAAACCAAGAATGAATTTCTAACCTTTAACAAACCAATAACCTCATTAAAAACCAAATTTTACATCCAGTATTTTAGGAAAACGAAATTCATGCCCATACCATCAAACCACAACAAATACAAGCTCATATCACTAAACCACAATAAATACAAGCTCATATAGTTAAACCACAACAAATACAAGCTCAAGGGGTCATGAATCAATGGAGAATAAGGAAGGAAATCATCTAATCCTACCCCTCACCCTCCAAACCCTCGCAGGCCCATCAAGTTAAAATATCAAAATGCTCAAATTTATAACTACATGTTCATAATTAAAACTAAAATAAGAGAATAAAAGGTGCAAAGCTTCAAAAACCCCTACCTTGGCTACCTAAGCTCACAGTTTTGAGAGTGGAAGGAGAGGAAGATGGAGCTTGATGATGGTGATTCTTGGCTCTTTGGAAAGAGGAAGTGATGAGGATTACTTTCTCTAACACACCAACTGAAGATAATGGCTCTAAGGTGCTCATAAAAGAGCTTAAAATCAAAAACCCATTTCTTTTCTTTGCTACTGTTAAGCATGTAATAGAGGAGAGAAAGAAGTGAGTGAGATGAAAAAGATGAAGAAAGAGTGAATAGGAATTAGGTAGAAAAATCTAGAGGCTTGGTTCTATGAATTTTCTCTAATTTCTCTCCTTTTTCTTCTCCATTTTTCGTTTCTTGGTTCTCTGTTTCAGCCGTTGAAATGGCGTGATAAGAAAGCCAAAAACATGAGAAGAAGATGGATTTATTAGATAAAGAGGAGGCAGTGGATGAATAGGAAAATAGGATGTTAGAACTTTTGGATCTGTTACTTACACTTTAATTTTTCAAAGTTGAGTTTTCAAGTATCCATAAGTATTAAGAAAAATTTTAAGACTTATCTTAGCCCTCATATTCATTTTTCCATCACTTTCCATATATTGTTATTCATCAAGTAAGTTGCACTACTTTTCTCAAATTAAATTGAACTTGTAAAATAAGTAAATATACTGGCCTTAAATTATTTTTCATATCAAAATATTCTTTATATTCTACTTATCATCTCCATAAAATTTCATAATTTTCTGAGCTGCTTAATTGTTCCGGTTATTTCTCAGCAATATCCTTAAAAATACCAAACTTGCTCTATAGATACTCTAAAATTTTCTACAACTCTTATCAATGGTTCTTAGCTAGGAAATAAATTATTCATATTTATTTTCATCATATCAATCGATTCTACAAATACCTTAATTATTTTCTGGTATTCAGTGTTATAAAATTATGCTCAAACTAGTTCAAAAAATTATCTGAATTAGCAAATAATTCTTACCAGTATTACTGAGCTTCTACAACTCTGATTAGGGCTATTAAGTTATGGAAGATGTTATAATTCTCCCCTCTTTTATAAATTTTGTCCTTAAAATTTGCTTGCCTTATATAAGAAGTTCCAGATAACTTTACATCATATTAAACTTAAGCTCCCACTTATCTTCCTTTGAATCACTATTTTCTCATAACACCTTCACTAAAGGATATTATTTTCTTCTAAGTTCTTTTATTGTTCTATTCAAGATCCTTATAAATCTATTCAAATTCGTCTAAACTTTGCAATCTTGTTATGAAATTCATAAAAATACGCTTCCATTTCCATTCCAAGATTTCTAACCCAAACATCTTTTCCAATAAAGATTATGGGGTAATATAGTCACTGTCAAACCCAAGTTTCTAAAAATTCTTATAATTTCATTTTTTTTTTGCATCATCACATAAGATACATGCATAAGTTTTCTGCTTAGTATATCGGCCACTACATTGGCCTTATCCAGATGATACCTCAATTCACAATCATAATCTTTCAAAAACTCCATCCATCTTCTTTGCCTCATATTCAATTTTTTTATCAAATAAATATTTCAAATTTTTATGGTCACTAAGGATCTCAAACTTAGCACCATACAAGTAATATCTCTAAATCTTCAATGCATAAATCACTACTGCTAATTCAAGATCGTGGTAGGATAGTATAGTTATCTTCATCATCTTTCACTATTCTTCACAAGTCATGTATTTCATCATAATATCTTTTTATGTCTCATCAATCCCATATTCAACACATTATATCATTCTTCGAATTCCATATGTCAACATAAATACTGTTCATATCTCTTACATCATAGATCAAATGTCTCGTCTTTAATCATATTTCATTCTTTCATTCCTTGCTATATCTTATTTTATTCATATCTCATTATTATTCAAAAGGTGTGGAGGGCATATCCATCCTTCTTTACCATTCACTTGCATAGTCATCATTCATTCTTCATTCATTATGTCTCTTTTCATCATTCTTCAAGTTTCATAATTCATCATATCTCATTCTTCGACAATTCTTATTATTATTTAGAAGGTATCGATGGGATGTTCATCCTCACAGTACCATTCTATTCTCATTCATATTCTCTTAGTAATATTATACTTTTAGGTTAGTGCTCTTCAACATATTCATGACCATTCGCCAGTCACACTGAACTATTTCATATTCTAAGTAACCCAAACCACAACTTATGAGTATTATATACCCTCACACTATCATTCATTCTAGGATTTCTTCTGCCAACTAAGAAGAACTTGAGTAAAGAGGAAAAAGGCATTATTCACCCTCAACCTCAACAACTCTGGTGGTAAAGGAAATACCATCCTTAACCACCATTCTCCAAGTCTCACCCCAGGTATGAGGATAATCCCAAATAATGGGTTACCTATACTACTCATTCTATAGTTCTTTATCATTTTGTATTTCTTTATTTACCCCTTTAATCATCAAATTCATCATTCATTTATATAGTACATTACATATAAAGTCATTCAATCAATTCAGATTCTAAGTAGGGAGGGAGTGACTCAGTCAACCTCAATCTACTTTTGGTCATTCATTGACCAAATCCACTACTTTTATCTACTGCACAACTCCATTCTTTCTCATATTTCAAGCATTCAATCATAACATATTTCATCCTTTGTGTACCACAAATTACTATACATTTCATTCCACATTTATATTCAATACTTACTCATCGTATAATCTCAAATCCTCATCTAATATACCATAAATTGGCATTAGAAATCTTATATTCATATAATAGCATAACATAAAAATTCTTCTACCCTTTTTGGGCACCGGGCGCTTAGGCACTACACAATGAGCGCTCAGGCGCCCAACAGCTAGCATAATTCATTCTCTGTTTATTAGTTTCCAAATCAACTTCCAACCTCTCAAACATAGATTCAAAGGGGTTTCTAATCTCGTAAAAGATCATTATACTATCTAAAAACATTCTCAAACAAATCTCAAGTCCATTACTATATTAAATCAACAACCACTCATCCAAACTCAAATCCATCTCTAAACACAAGGTCATGAAAATTAATCAAACCATTTTCAAACTCATACATGCTATTCATAAACATGAAGACAAGAATAACAAAGATAGTAGATGAAAACAATCACCCCTGTCAACCTTCCTTAGCTTGATGAGGGTTACTTCCCTTTTCTCTTTCTTTTATTGCTTCTCGTTTTCTCCCTTATCTTGTTGAATCATGGGCCATGGAACATTCCTTTTAAATTTCTCATCTTCCCTTTTCCATTTCTAGAAACCATATTGTCTAAACTTTTGTTGTAACCTTAAGTTTTCCAATTCCCTAATACTACATTTGTTTACCAACATTATAAAAATCTCTAATCTCCAAAGGCCTAACTGCTTTTCTCATCTCATCTCTCAGCCTAGTCTCAAATTTAAGACATTTCTAATTCTCATTTAGATTATATCTAAAATATGAAGAAAAATTAAACAATTCCTCAAACTTCATTTCATACTACCCCATGGTCATATTTCCTTACTTAAGTTCTAGGAATTCCAACTTTTTCTCTTTTTATAGCTTCTTTGGAAAATACTGGTCCAAGTCATGCTATCTCAATCATGGCACTTTCCTTTAAACTTTTGGCACAAGCGTACCAATACTCTGCTTCTTTTTTTTAACATTTAAATAGAAAATGACACATTTGGATCACCTGTGCATCACATCACTGCAATTATCTTCTCTAACTTTCTAGTAGTCATAGCTGCTTGTTTTCTCACAACATCAACTATGTTTTTTAAAAGTCTCTAACAAGTTTGGCACACTATTTACAGCAGGGCTCTACCATTTTGGGTTCGCTTGGTCGATGCTATAATCTCCTGCATACACCACACATTATATATTGAGTTGATCAGGCTTAATATTATGTAATATTGTGACAGTTAACCATAACATACAAACTCAAGGTTGTTATGCAATTCTACCTATACATATTATCATTAAGACAAGACAAATGCATAACAAACATAGCTAGTCCATACCCTGGCTCAATAGGATAAACTAATCTAATACCAAAATGTAACGCTCATACTACTAACACTAAAATGTATCTGGAATTACAATATAGTAATTAGTAAGTAGTAAGCACATCACTTAAAATTGTAAAAAAAAAAATTGAATATACTTTACTTTGATATACAAAAATATGAGCTTCAAAGGGTGAAATAATATACATATAATGATAGGAGATTCACACAAGGGTACATTATAGTAAAATTATACATCAACTGCCTCCAAGGCATTATTCATACATCACTTATACAAAACTTCAAATCTAAAGTAAACTTCAACTTCTGTTGTACCGTAGTGCTGCAAGATCCGATCCTGGAATTATCATAGAATATAATATAGAAATGGGGTGAGAATATTAATCCTCAATAGTTCTATTACGAAAATGTGTCATCACAACAAACACAGCTGTTTCGAGGAAAAATATATTTCTTTAAAATTCAATTTGAATATATACATATATATACATATATAGTTAGAAAGGTGTCAAAAGTGCCAAATCTGGTCCCTTCTCTTCCCGAAACAGAATTCGATTTAATAGTAGTTTTCAAATATATTACTTATCAAATAATACAAATTTCATTCACAAATAATTTCAAGAAAGGTCTCCAAATACAAATACTATGATATCAAATTCATTCAATAATTCTTATACTCATTCAAGTCATAATGTGAGATAAAAATTCAATTCCACCATTCAAATACATGTTTAAGTCGTAATATAACATACAAATTCAATTCCATCTTAATGCTCATTCAAATACTCACTTATTCATTATCCAAGATACTTACTCATCTCTCAAGCATTCAAGAATACTTCATACTCGGAGTTTATTCTAAATTACTTCCTACTCGGAGTATATTCAAGATTACTCCCTACCCAGAGTACATTTAGGATTGCTCCCAACGTGGATTATATTCAAGATTACTACCTGCTCTGAGCATATTCTAGATTACTTCCTACCCGAAGTATATTCAAGATTACTCTCTATCCAGAGTACATTAAGGATTACTCCCTACCCAAAATATATTCAAGATTACTCCCTACCTAGAGTATGAATTGTCCAATTCTTAATTCTCAACTCAAATTCAAATTCTATTCCTATGAGCAGGGACCATTCATTACACAATTAATACAAATTCTAAATTCTCATCCTAGCTCAACTTGAATTATCAAGGAGCAATGCCAATAGATTTCATCCATCGTATTTCACAAATTCTCAACAAGTGCACAATGAAATATCCTTCTCATTATCATACATAACAGGTATACAATTTCTAATACAAATTCTCATTCTCATCAAAGAGCTAGATGCAATGAATTATCATTATCAAACTTATCAAACTATTCATTACAAGAATTCAAATGTAGGATTTCAATTCATTTTTGTTAGTCATGGTAACCATTACCCAAGAGGGAGGTGAATTGGGTATAAAAACCTTTTCACAAATGCTCTTAAAATAAATATAAATATTTAAGCTACTTAAATAAATGCACAGAAGGAACGTGATGAAGAAAAGAAACTTTAAGAACAGCGGAAAGTAAATGTGCAACAAAATAAATTGCATAAAATAAAGAGATAAAGAGAAGAAGAGCAGGCACGATATTTATCCTGGTTCGACCACCAACCACTTGTGGTCTACGTCCAGTCCCCGAAACACAGTTCGAGATTTTTCACTATATGTACAAGCTTCAATAGGTGCTTGCAACCGTTACATGAAAGAGCACTTTTCACACACAGGGAAACTCTACCCTTGTGCTAAAGTCTCAGCCCGCAGGGATACCTCACCCTTATACAAACCTTAGAGGGATACCTCACCCCCTTTACAAACCTTGAAGGATACCTCACCCTCAATATAGAAGAACAGAAAATATAGATGAAGAGAAACTCTCACTCAGAGTAAATAATACAATTTGAAGCTCTATGAAGCTCCCTAAGGATATCTCAAATTTTTGGCGAAAAGAGCACAAAAATTTGGTAAAATATGTTTCACAAAATAAAGCAAGAAATAGTTGTTTCATATAAATGGGTGTGTCAAAGATGTCCCAAAAACATGTATTTATAGTGGTATAAGAAAAAGAGTCGTTGGGTATAATTTAATATCACATTTAAAGCCTCTGAAAATAGCCGTTGCGTAGAACTGGATCGTGTTTATTCGAATAAACGAAGTCCTATTCGAATAAATCACTGTTAACACATTAGGAAGTGTTTTCAGAAACCTTTTATTCGAATAAACATTTGGTTATTCGAATAAACGTTTAGTTATTCGAATAAAATGTTAAAAACACGTTCAGTAACATATTTTGGGTCATGTTATTCGAATAAAAGTTTGGTTATTCGAATAAACATTTAGTTATTCGAATAAAACGTTAAAAACACATTTTGAAACATTTTCTGAGTCAAGTTATTCGAATAACCCTTTGGTTATTCGACTAAACCAGTAAAAATTCGTTCTGGTATGATTTCTGTGGTGTGTTATTCGAATAACACACCATTTATTCGAATAAACCACTCAGCTTTTGAAAACTGACTTTAAATGATCATAACTTCTTCATTTCTTATCCGTTTAAAGCAAATGACCAGTCATTGGAAAGATCTTTGAGTCTATTTTCAAATGAAAGAAGTTTCAAAACAAAACTCAAAGTATTTTGAAAGATATGATTAAAAGAGTGACCAAAGATCAGTTTTGCAAAACTCAAACTTTGCTATTTTTCATAAATTTGAACTACCACCATAAATAACTTTTCAAAACTTATTTGTTGGGTATTTTATCATAGGAAAACCATTTGTAAAAACATATTTGAGATATCCATAAGACTTCTTACATAAAGACACTAAGTCCTATAAGCTATACCATTTAATCTTCCTTTGGACTTGGTCTTTGACATGACTTCGATGTTTATCAATACTTTCATGAAATAGGCATTCACATCCTCCTTTGTGTTGAGCTTAATTGAGATCTTTTGCTTTCTTGTTACAAGCTCACTCTTGGTACATGGACTATCCTACAAAGTATCACTCACTTAAACAAGCATAGTTAGTCCAAAAACATAATTTAATATCTTCATATGCATAAATCATAAATATATAGCTTTAGTTAGTTTAGCATGTATATAAGACATTTATAGACACATTCAAATAAGATATTTATTAAATATTAATGGATATGCTCTATATAGAATGCAACAAAGAGTATAAGCAAGATATTCTTTTTGTCTTGTATTTGTCATCATCAAAACTTAACATATAAAACCATTTGGGGCAAACTTATTTCCACAATCTCCCCCTTTTTGATGATGGCAAATCACCAAAGAAAAATATATTGAGCAATATACAAGAATTGATATTTATGTAAGCATATCAAGCAATTAAACACAAGAACATATTTTTCTTTCTAATTTTCTCTCCCCCTATTTGACATCAACAAAAAGGCTTTGGAAGGAAAGATAATAAGTTTCTCTCCCCTTAGATAAAACTCATGATTCAAAGAGAGATGAAATAAACAAGCTTTTAAGATATAGAAGATTATTCATGCAATGCTTGTCATATTGTTGTATGTCAACATTTAACATATGATAGTAATAAAACACTTTATATAATCAAATAAAGATGTAAGGCAAGAGATATAAACAACTTCAGAGCTAGGCTCCCCCTCAAAATATGCATATTTATCAAAAATAATAGATAAAATAAATATGTATGCGAAGACCATGTAAGCATATCACCTTAAAGAAAAGCAAGGCAAATATACATCTTCTTAATCCTTCAATAAAAAAAGTCATTTTAAAAACTTTTCAAAAAGAATTTTACAAGAGCACATTATATTTTCAAAAGCATTTTAGAAAGGTAGAGATATTTTATATAAAAAGCCATATATTCCTTGGAAGCATCTAGTAATTTAACATTAATTTATCAATAAGTATTTTCAATTCATAACATATAGAATACCATAAAAGTTAAGGGATAGAGATACTTATTGAGTCATATAAAGAGTGATGCTCCTTCTTTATTGGTCCTTTAACTTTGAGTTTTCTTCCTTTGAATTCTACATTTCATTGCACTAGAAGAAAGTCTTCTTTATCTTCCTCTTCATTTGAATTCCATTCAGCTTTTCTCATTTATCCACATATGCTCGTATGTGAAAAATCTGATGGCTATATTTGAAATACATATAGAGAGACTTGCAAAGCTAACTTTAAAAGTCCTCTAAAACATAGGTTAGCATCAAATATCATTTAATCTCATTTACAAGCATAAATTAGGTTGATATATAATTTAAAGCATGTATCACATAATCAACCATGCAATATTAGTTCTAACAAGAATGTATGAAGTACATATGAACTTGAATAAATGAAAAAATAGTTTAAGCATTTTAAGGCATGATTCAAGTTTATCAAGAAATACATGATTAACATCAAAACTTATATAAGCATTTTGGGGCAAACAGTGATCATGTTAGGCATGTAATATCAAGTAAGGAATTTTAGTACTCACACATACCAAGAACAAAAAGTCCCTTATTGTAATGAAAGAATTGAAAAGCCATGGAGTTGTAACTTTTGAAATTATTTACTTCTTGTTTTCAAAATTTAACATATCAAGCAAGAAGACATGTAATATTTTACTTTTCAATCTCCAAGTAAGTATATAAGACAATTAGGCATAAAGAGAAGGGATTAGAATGACTTCTGAGAATGTGAATTTTCATATTTAAACAAAGAGAATTGATCACAAGCTTAATAACAAAGATATTATCATAGCATGTCATTCCAAGCAAAAATGTATGCATATCTAGCATGTTAGCATATGTAGAGATACTTTCAAGACATAATACTGGAAAAGCACAACTTAAAACATGGTAAGACATAAAAACAAATTTCTACTTATCCAAGTATCACATGATATTCAATAATAGTTTGATATCACCAAAAGTGTATTCTTTGAGTTTTTGTAGATGACTCCCACTTTCACCAACTTCCAAGCTTCAAGCTTTTGTGAGGGAATAGAAATTTTTTGCACATCTTTTAAAAGTTGAGTCCTTTTAAGCTTTACTATCCTTAAGTTGAATAAATTCCATTTAAATGCTTGCTTGAGGTAGTTATCACCCTACAACACAATTCAAAGAATTTTCTTTGGTATCCATCAATTTTGGATCCATAGAGGTTAGTTATTATGCCAAACTCATGCAACAGATATTTTATGATCAATCGAGCTAATTATATATAAGCATCAAAAGAATTTAACATGTATTAATAAAACGTAGCAGAACATATTATGTTTTATTCGAATAAAAAGTGTTTTATTCGAATAGAAGAAGATTTGGGTTTTATTCGAATAGATGAGTAGGAAAAGCTGAGCATTGTGGCCTTTAACATATTTTATTCGAATAATCCTATGGGTTATTCGAATAGACAGAAAGCAAACGATCAAGACAGATAAGCCAAGTCTCTGATTATTCGAATAGCCCGAGGTTTATTCGAATAAACAGAGATCAAACGTAAGAAACTAATAGAACAAAGGCTCTATTTATTCGAATAAGTTAAGGATTTATTCGAATAGACAGTAAACACTGCAAACACAAAACTGACATAGAAGTCAGTTTATTCGAATAAACTTCATGTTATTCGAATAAAGATGAAATTCAACACAAATTGATCAGCTTGAAAGAACGTTATTCGAATAAGCTTTCAAATAAAACTATTAACAAGCACAGTAAAGCATACGTTTAAAATTGAAAAATAAGAGAGAATAAAAACCATGTTTAAACAATAAATTCAAATATTTAATTATATATATGATTGATCAAAAACTTAAGATCAAGGATATTATCATTAGACATATCATTTCAAACCAGAATTATACTTTATCTAGCATATTAACATGTAGAAGAATTTTCAAATTATAAGGTTAGAAAAGCATAATAAAAGTTTTCACTTATCCAAAAATTGTAAGTCCAAACTTCATAGAGACAAGGAAGAGAGCTTGAAAATATTTCTGGTCTTTGTACTTGCAGCAACCACTTTCAAGATGTCAAAGTCAGCTCTTGGCCTTCAAGCACACCTACAACACACTTTAATTTTTGACTTTTGGTACCCAAATTTTCTTGGGTCCTTGTGTGTTAGTTTTTGGCTATTAATCTATTATGCTCTCATAAAGATCAATTTTTTCATAATATGTAATTTGAGCACAATAAATTAAATAATCATTTTCTATTAAGCATATAACCGATAACATGCTTGCTTTCATGATACATAGACAGTTTTAAAGCATATAAAGCATACATAAGCATTATAGAACTTTATGTACCAAGATATAACAAATTAATGAATTTTAATATAATAAGAATGAACATAATCATGTGTTAAACATAATATTCAAATTTTATCAAGTACACATGATTCTATCCTCTACCTAAGGCTTACAAGGAATATACCTCATATTCATTATTATCATTTTTAAGTGAATGTCTATAAGAGGTAAAAGATTTTGATACCTTGGCCTCGGTAATCAAGGAAATAATTTTTCTTACCCATTGCTTCTCTTTTGAAGTCTTGAACTTTGCAAGCTCTACATTTTGAACTTGAGAAGCTTTGGTTGAAGTCATCTTCCTTCTTTGACTAAAATTTCTTTCATTGGGCTTTGGAAGCATTCTTCGTGATGATTCCTCTTTCCTTTGACCAATAGGTCCATCCTTTTGAGAAATTTTCTGCGCAATTGAAACACTAGGAGGACATTTTGGTACCCACTTCATTTTGGGTCCTTGAATATTAGTATTAGGGCCTTTAGGATTTTTAGGAACCCATATCATATAATTTCTCATATAAGGATTTCTTCTATAATTGCATAAATGAGAAATGTGTCCTTGATGACCACAAAAATTGTAAATAATTTAATTTAATGATGGCTTAATCATTTGAATATCATTTTTGAAAAACTTAAGCCTTTTGTTATTTTTATATTCTAAATTATTTTTGCCATAAGTCTTGCTTGAATTTTCACATGGAATAATACTAATTTTGTTCTCATTAACAGGAATAGAATTTAAGCAATTACAATCATTAGCTTTGGCAAAATCGAAATATAAGTCCTCAACTCGATTTTCTAAATTACTGCACTTTTCACAAGAAGTTGAGGTTTTACATTTTAAAGACATTTCCTCATCAAGAAAGGCATACTCATTTTTCAAAGTTTCAATTTCATTTTCAATAAAGGAAATGTTTTCTAAACACGATAAGTTTTTCTTTTCTAAATTCAATAAATCATCATACAATTCATTATATGCACATTGTAACACATCATAGGAAGGACTATAATATAGTTTAGAATTATTTACCTCAAAGTCCTTTTTAGCCATGTAGGAAGTAGTCGCAATTTCTAGCACACTTGGCTCTTGAAGGGAATCACCTTCTTCCTCATCAATTTTATTTTGCTTTGCCTCTTCTTCAAATTGAGCACCATCGTCACCAAGAGACATTTGGCTTGCTTCAGTAGTTTAAGCATCTCTTTGAGCATGCGTTTCATGATAGGCTTCCTTCAATGACTTTTGCTCTTCTTGCTTTCTATATGCAACTTTATGCACAAAATCATCGTTAGCAAGATAAATAGCATTAAGAGTATCCCATATATCTTTAGCACAAGAACAATTTTTAATTTCAACATAAGTATCATCATTTAAACAACTTCTCAAAATTTGCATAGCTCTAATATTCAAAGAAAAACATTTTTTGTCAAAACTATTCCAAATTTGTTTTGATTTATAAGTAAATCCATTTAGCACAATATCCCACAAATCCAAATCAATAGATTGCATATAAAACTCTATTCTAGTTTTCCAATAAACAAAATTCACACCATCAAAGAATGGTGGTTTATCAATTTCAAATCCTTCCATTTTGAAAAACTTTCATAGGTTGCTAATAAACAAGGATCTTTAACTCTAAGCGGTTAAGCTTTCACCAGAGCACGAAGCTCTGATACCACTTGTTAGTCATAGCAACCATTACCCAAGAGGGGGGGTGAATTGGGTATAAAAACTTTTTCACAAATGCTCTTAAAATAAATATAAATATTTAAGCTATTTAAATAAACGCACAGAAGGAATGTGATGAAGAAAAGAAACTTTAAGAACAGCGGAAAGTAAATGTGCAATAAAATAAATTGCATAAAATAAAGAGATAAAGAGAAGAAGAAGCGAGGCACGATATTTATCTGGTTCGACCACCAACCACTTGTGGTCTACGTCCGATCCCGAAACACAGTTCGAGATTTTTCACTATATGTACAAGCTTCAATAGGTGCTTGCAACCGTTACATGAAAGAGCACTTTTCACACACAGGGAAACTCTACCCTTGTGCTAAAGTCTCAGCCCGCAGGGATACCTCACCCTTATACAAACCTTAGAGGGATACCTCACCCCCTTTACAAACCTTGAAGGATACCTCACCCTCAATACAGAAGAACAGAAAATATAGATGAAGAGAAACTCTCACTCAGAGTAAATAATACAATTTGAAGCTCTATGAAGCTCTCTAAGGATATCTCAAATTTTTGGCGAAAAGAGCACAGAAATCTGGTAAAATATGTTTCACAAAATAAAGCAAGAAATAGTTGTTTCAGATAAATGGGTGTGTGTCAAAGATGTCCCAAAAACATGTATTTATAGTGGTATAAGAAAAAGAGCCGTTGGGTATAATTTAATATCACATTTAAAGCCTCTGAAAATAGTCGTTGCGTAGAACTGGATTATGTTTATTCGAATAAACGAAGTCCTATTCGAATAAATCACTATTAACACATTAGGAAGTGTTTTCAGAAACCTTTTATTCGAATAAACATTTGGTTATTCGAATAAACGTTTAGTTATTCGAATAAAATGTTAAAAACACGTTCAGTAACATATTTTGGGTCATGTTATTCGAATAAAAGTTTGGTTATTCGAATAAACATTTAGTTATTCGAATAAAACGTTAAAAACACGTTTTGCAACATTTTCTGAGTCAAGTTATTCGAATAACCCTTTGGTTATTCGAATAAACCAGTAAAAATTCGTTCTGGTATGATTTCTGTGGTGTGTTATTCGAATAACACACCATTTATTCGAATAAACCACTCAGCTTTTGAAAACTGACTTTAAATGATCATAACTTCTTCATTTCTTATCCGTTTAAAGCAAATGACTAGTCATTGGAAAGATCTTTGAGTCTATTTTCAAATGAAAGAAGTTTCAAAACAAAACTCAAAGTATTTTGAAAGATATGATTAAAAGAGTGACCAAAGGTCAGTTTTGCAAAACTCAAAGTTTGCTATTTTTCATAAATTTGAACTACCACCATAAATAACTTTTCAAAACTTATTTGTTGGGTATTTTATCATAGGAAAACCATTTGTAAAAACATATTTGAGATATCCATAAGACTTCTTATATAAAGACACTAAGTCCTATAAGCTATACCATTTAATCTTCCTTTGGACTTGGTCATTGACATGACTTCGATGTTTATCAATACCTTCATGAAATAGGCATTCACATCCTCCTTTGTGTTGAGCTTAATTGAGATCTTTTGCTTTCTTGTTGCAAGCTCACGCTTGGTACTTGGACTATCCTACAAAGTATCACTCACTTAAACAAGCATAGTTAGTCCAAAAACATAATTTAATATCTTCATATGCATAAATCATAAATATATAGCTTTAGTTAGTTTAACATGCATATAAAACATTTATAGACACATCCAAATAAGA
Organism: Ormosia semicastrata; assembly: GCA_029884595.1. Classification (NCBI taxonomy): domain Eukaryota; kingdom Viridiplantae; phylum Streptophyta; class Magnoliopsida; order Fabales; family Fabaceae; genus Ormosia; species Ormosia semicastrata. Next base: position 74,088,218 of record JAQQTO010000061.1, read on the forward strand.
TATTTATTAAATATTAATGGATATGCTCTATATAGAATGCAACAAAGAGTATAAGCAAGATATTCTTTTTGTCTTGTATTTGTCATCATCAAAACTTAACATATAAAACCATTTGGGGCAAACTTATTTCCACAATTTTTCCAACAACCAAAAATCTGGCTTCACCAAAGTTCCTTCCAAATCTAAAAACTCAATCCTTAAGATTATAATCATGCAAATACACCATTAACCGTTCAAAAATAGCAGCCTCGATTTTAGGCATTACATGACCCAAAAATCATATTTTTAGAAGGAATTTCAGCCAAAGATTCTCTATAAACCAAAAATGAATTTTCAACCTTTAATAAACCAATAACCTCATTAAAAATGAAATTTTACAGCTATTGTTTTAGGAAAACGAAATTCATGCCCATACCATAAAACCACAACAAATACAAGCTCATATCATTAAACCACAACAAATACAAGCTGATATAATTAAATCACAACAAATACAAGCTTAAGGGGTCATGAATGAATGGAGAATAAGGAAGGAAATCATATAATCCTACCCATCACCCTCCAAACCCTCACAGCCCCATCAAGTTAAAATATCAAAATACACAAATTCATAACTATATGTTCATGATTAAAATAAAAAGAACAGAGTAAAAGGTGCAAAGCTTCAAAAACTCCTACCTTGGCTCCCTAATGTGACATCCCAAATTTAATGACCATAGTATAATTTGTATTATACTATAGTGATTAGATCCAAGAATGCTGCTTACTACTGCTAAGCATTTTCAAATATAATAGAACCATATATATATATGGAAAATATGAGCCTCAAATGAATAAATAATAAACAATATCTATTTTTTTATCACAAATACAATATGTACATCAATTCAAAAGAAACTACAAAAGCTACTCTAAGCTAAGCTCTCCAAACTCAGGCTACACTTCACTTTCCATAAATCTTCTTCTCTGGAATCATCATGGAAACACACACAACGGGTGAGAATCATGTATTCTTAGTAGTTAAATCCATAAACCATGCTATCACAACCATTCCAGATATTTCGGGGAGAAACAATTTTCTAAACTCAAGTTACATACATATTAAAGTTAGAAAAGTGGCAAAAGCCAAAACCATGTCCTTTCTCTTCTTGAAATAGATTCTCATTTTACAAGTTTGTATAAAAACTCATTTATCATAAACAGACTTCAAGTAGTCACCATACTCACAAAAACAACCTTATCTCCATCTCAGAGATACAAAAACAACATCTCCATCCTAGAAATACAAAAATAACATCTCCATCCCAGAGATACGCAATTGCCCATACAATTACAATGTCATGAATTTAAATGTCATGGAGGCAACTGTCCATACAATTGTCATGCTATGCCAAATTATGCTTAGTGTTTATGCCTATGCAATAACTTATGTATGAAATGAATAATGTTATGATACCAAGTCCATGGTGATGTCATGATATGCATGAATCCTAAATAAAATAATGGAAATCACATCCATAAACCTTGAACAAGCACTGAAACCCAGTTTTAACAGTCTTCTTCTTGGGTAGTGAAATCCATCAACTACGTGGTCTTCAACAAAAACAAGGAAATTCATCCTTAACTCATCACTATAATAGGAAGGAAACTATCCTCCTTACCTAACATGAATTATCCTTAAATGTGAGGCTCACACCCTTCAACAATCATATATATATAACATATATAGCCATGTCTAATTATTTTCGATAATTAGCATTACAAATCAATTTTATCACATTTTTACTTCATTAAATACTCCTATTAGAGTCTCAACACTCATTAAGAAGCATAAAAGAAGAAACTACGCCAGAAAAGGCTCCATTGCTTCACATAATAATTTTTGAGAAAAATTGGAGCTCACGCCGCGACACAACACGGCCATGCAATGGCGCCGTGCTCTTTGCCCACCCATGCCTCAGTGCCATTCTCAGGAAGATACTGGAACTCACACCTCTTGCATGCCACGGCGCCACACACTCGTGTCGCGGCGCAAGTATCATTCTGCAGAATTCTACAGGTACGGGTACTGTTCCATTAGAACATACCCTTCTTCCAATCACTCAAAACTCACTTCTAAGATATGTCCAACCTTACTCAAGGTCCATAAACTCACTATAACTCTTATACAATTTCCAAATCTCTCCAAATTGGATCAATGAAGCCATCCTTCACTTAAACACCTAAAAACCCCTTTTTGACTCAAATGAGGTTCTAAGTGTTTAAGTGATGAATAATCCATTACCAAGCATGCAAAAACCAACAACAAGCTATACACAAGTTCCACAACAATATATAGGCCATAAACATACAAAAATCAAATTACTCACACTAAGCCATCACATGAACAAGATGGAGAAAGGGAGAAGAAGTGCAAAACAAAATTTTCCCCCTACCTCAAGGTCTTGAAAATGGCCAAGGATGGATCCAAGCTTTCCTTCTTCTTGCTCCTTCTTCTTTCTCCTCCACAGTTACCTTTTTCTCTTTTCTCTTTTCTTCTATTTTTTGTTCCTTTATCTACCATGAAATATCCAAGAGAAGAAGTCCAATTTGACTTCTTATAGAAAGCCACTAAAGTGGTACCAAAATTCTTGATCTGCTAAGAACCCTTAGATTTCATCAAATCCAATTTCCTAACTTCCAACAAGTTTAAAATAAATCTTAAGATTCATCAAAAATCTTGTTTCACCATTTCCATATTTTTTCATATCTGCTGGTAGTTAATCTAGCATTAAAACACACAACCAGTATGCTAAAAAATATCAAACTAACTCCAATTTACCTTAAATTTCAACTACATGATCCCCCACACATTTGTGACCTACAAACAAATTCTCCACATTTTTTCCATTAATTAAGTAGTTTAAGCCAATTCTAAGGCTAATAATAGCTATATTTCACACATAGTGTTACAACAAAGTGACTAAACATACTCAGAAGATCGCAAAACTTAATAGGCATGACAAACAAGTATTAGGCTACCTCTGTAACCATATACAAGTCTATCATATTTTTCATGGGTTTTACATTTCTCCCCTCCTTTTTAGAATTTTGCCCCCCAAAATTTGCTCACCTTCAGCATTTAGTCTCTCACAACTAAAGTGCTAAGATCTCCATCGGACATCACACTTGAAGGAATCTCACCTTCCATAGTGATATCTAACTCATCATTATCAACTCAAGATAATCTTGTCTCAAGTAGGTCTCCAGCTCCTAAGTAGCTTCTCAAACCATACCTATGAAAGATATTCTTTACCTAAGGAATCTATTTTCCATTAACCTCCTGGACTCCCTTGTCCATAATCGTTGCAAGCTTTTATCTAACAACCGTTTATCTAACCCATGGGTTCTACTAACTCTAGAGGTACCACTCCAAAGGGTGTACATGCAAAGAATTCCTAAGCGAGTTCAGTTATACCAACTGGACCCTCGCTAGAAGAACTCCTAACTCCAAAAGGTGTACGAGCCTCGAATGAATAAATAATACATGATATCTGTTTTTATCACAAATACAATACGTACATTAATTCAAAAGAAACTACAAAAGCTACTCTAAGCTAAGCTCTCCAAACTCTGATTGCACTTCACTTTCCATAAATCATTTGTTGGGAATCGCGGATATATCACGTAGCGGAAAATAGAATTCCCACCAAGGATCCATGCAAAAAAAGCCATAATCTGAGTTTTTAAAATTGTTTACCTCTTGAAGTATGATCAAAAGGAAGTGACGTGAATCACCAACACTGTAACAACAATGATGTCTCTGCGGTATCCACACAAACAGACACACAAATGTCCAACATCCGTAGAAGGAATCTCACGTCTCTCACACAGTGCTAGCTGCGAAGAGAAGAAAAAAAAAATCTGTCACTCTCTCACTCACATTTTCTGTAGGTGCGGCTAGGGTTTTGCAATGTGTGTCTTAGCAGCCCCCTTAGCAGTACTATTTATAATAATGACTGCCTTAAGTGAGTGTGAGAAGCAGCAAGGTAAGCTGTGTAACCCTAAACTCATTTGTTATGAGTCTGCCCACATTTGAATCCGAGTCCAACTTGGATCTATTGCTCCAATTTTTGTCTGCTCTATGTGTGTGACCCTACAAGTTCTCATTATGTTAGCAGTAATATTAAAATCTCATTTTAATATTAGAAGTAGTGAGCGGCATCTAGAAACACATCATTGCTACCCAAGTAATGAGAATGTCAATGATTTGACATAACCTTTCCATGACTAATGTTTCCGTGTCATTTAGTCCATTTGTCAAGATTTCTAGATTGAACACAAGGCATGGAATGTGTCACCTTTGTATAGTCCAATCCTTCATTTTCTGATACTCGAGTAGACTTTGTAACAACAAATGAGATCAATATCTTATATTGACTCATTTGAGCTTAGCCATGCATTTCGCAGTCTCACGAAGATATCGCTCCTATCATGTAGGAGTGACAAATCTCATCTAGGTAACTCACATCCTTCTGCATAATTTGTAGTATGTCCAATAACTAACTTTATAATCACCTTATTACATATGATGTTTGATAGCATTAAAACATTTAACTCATCATGTAGGAACCGTAGTGATTTAAGGTCAAAGGACCACATACACCATTGTCACTATGAGAATCGCTTATGATACTCACGTAATGATCCATGTAGCATTCTCATGGCAGGTCAGTCTAGTACATCATTATTCTAACATATACCCATGTGAAGACTTGATATCTCATATCCATGACCCATGAGATGTGGTCATCAGTCTACGCATATACTAGTCTCAATGCATTATTGTTGTCCTAATTAACAATAATACTTGAATAGGGACATTTAAGATAGTGTTTTATCCAATAGGATCTCACGATCAAGTCATCTACTTGATGTCCTATGGTATCAAACTTACTATTCTAAGGACTTTATTATGTTTATTAAAAAGAAAATAATAAATAAAATGCCTCATATATTAAAATAACATAATAGAATGTATGTAAATACAGACAAAATGTATGGGCCTCTAGGGCATACACCAACAATCTCCCACTTGCACTAGAGCCAATGAGGCATATGTCTAATGCCTAAAGACCTAGTGTGACCCTCATGCTTCTACTGTGCAAGAGGCTTCGTCAATTGATTAGCAATGTTATCATCTGTTGGTACCTTGCATATCTTCACATCTCCTCTATCGATGATATCTCGAATGAGATAAAAGCGCCTAAGTATATGTTTGGATCACTGGTGAGATCTAGGATCCTTAGCTTATGCAATGGCTCCATTATTATCACAATAGAGGTCTACTGGGTCCACAATGCTCGGAATGGTGCCAAGTTCAACAATGAACTTCCTTATCCAAATGGCCTCCTTTGCTGCATTGGAGGCAGCAATATACTCAGCCTCTGTGGTAGAATCAGTGATTATCTTCTGTTTTGAACTCTTCTAGCTCACAGCCCCACCATTTAGGCAAAAAACATAACCTGATTGTGATCTAGAGTCGTCCTTATCAGTTTGGAAGCTAGCATCAGTGTAACCATTTACAACTAGCTCTTCCTCAGCTCCATATACCAAGTACGAATCCTTAGTCTTTCTCAAGTACTTAAGGGTGTTCTTGACAACAGTCTAGTGACTCTCACTGGGATCAGACTAGTACTTGCTCGTCATGCTCAAAGCATACGACATGTCTGGTCGAGTACATAACATGGCATACATGATAGATCCAATTGCATATGCATATGGAATCTTCCTCATGCAATCCCTCTCGTCCTGGGTGGAAAGGGATTGAGCCTTACATAGGCTTACACCATATGACATAGGGAAGAGTCCTTTCTTGGTTTCATGTATGTTAAATCATCTTAACACTTTTGTCTATATATGTACTCTGACTTAGGCCAAGCAGTCTCAGTGATCTATCTCTATAGAACCTGATACCTAACACATAGGTGGCTTCACCCAAGTCCTTCATAGAGAAGCAGTTCCCTAACCAAGTCTTTATAGACTGCAGGGTAGGGGTGTCATTTTCGATGAGTAATGTGTCATCTACATACAATACCAAAAAGATAATAGTGCTCCTACTAACCTTCTTCTAGACACAAGATTCTTCTTCATTCTTGATGAAACCAAACTATTTTATTATATCATCAAAATGAAGATTCCAGCTTTCTAGAAGCTTGCTTCAATCCATAAATAGATCGTTGCAACTTGCACACCTTTCCAACATCCTGTGGAGTGGCAAAACCCTCAGATTGTGTCATGTACACATCCTCGAGAAGATTTCTATTAAGAAAAGCAGTTTTGACATCCATTTGCCATATTTCATAATTATGGTATGCTACGATAGCAAGCAAGATCTGAACTGATTTAAGCATCACAACTAGGGAAAAGGTCTCATCATAATCTACACCATGAATTTGTTTGAAACCTTTAGCCACCAATCGCGCCTTAAAGGTATGCACATTACCATCCATGTCAGTTTTCTTCTTGGATTAACCAAGGTCCATACCTGGTTGGCATACATGGATTCTATTTCAAATCTCATGGCTTCAAGCCATTTCTCAGATTCTGGGCCAATAATGGCTTCCTGGTAAGTCATAGGCTCATCTTGATCCATGAGCAATATGTCACCTTGATGGGTCATGAGAAATCCATATCTCTTTGGTTGATGACGTATCCTGTTAGACCTACACAGGTCTTGTGTTACTAGAGTAGGTTATTGTTCCACAACACTTTGGGGAGGCTACTCTATTTCCAGCATTAGTTCATTGCTGCTCTGTGAAACTTGAACTTTTTCAAGTTCTACTTTCCTCCTACTAATTCCTTTGGAGATAAACTCCTTTTCTAGAAATACAGCAGTCCGTGCTACAAACACTTTGCTCTCGGTAGGATTATAGAAATAGTATCCCATAGTTTCCTTAGGATACCCCATAAAGAAGCATTTATCTGATTTAGGGCCAAGTTTATCAGAAACTTGATGTTTTACATAAGCTTTGCAACCCCAAATCTTCATAAAAGACATATTGGGCCGCCTCCCAGTCCACATCTCATATGGTGTCTCTTGAACCCTCTTAGATGGAACACAGTTAAGTGTGAAAGCTGTTGTTAACAGAGCATGTCCCCAGAAGGAGCCTGGAAGGTCTGCATGACTCATCATGGATCGGACCATGTCCAATAAGGTCCGGTTCCTCCTTTTAGAGACACCATTCCATTGTGGTATTCCTAGAGGAGTGAGTTAAGATATTATCCCACATTCTTTCAGATTATCATCAAATTATGGGCTTAAGTATTCACCACATTGATATGATCGAAGGACTTTAATACTCTTGCCAAGTTAGGTTTGTACTTCATTCTTGAATTCCTTAAGCTTTTCAAAGGATTCTGATTTGCGTTTCATAAGATACACAAAGCCATATCTATTAAAATCATCAGTAAATGTAATGAAGTATTGAAAACCACCTTTAGCCAGTGTGTTTAGTGGCCCACATACATCACTATGTATAAGGCTCAAAAAATCACTAGCCCTTTCACCTTATCTATTGAATGGGGCTTTTGTCATATTCCTCAATAAACAAGACTTGCATATCTCATATGATTTGAAATCAAATGAGTCCAAGGATCCATCTTTATGGAGTTTGGAGATGCGTTTCTCATTTATATAGCCCAAATGACAATGCCAGAGAAAAGTTGGGTTCAGATCGTTTGATTTAAACCTCTTTGTATTTATGTTATATACGGGCGTTTCGAGATCAAGGACATAAAATCCATTATTCAATTGTGCACTAGCATAAAAAATATCATTCATATAAATAGAACAACATCTATCCTTCATAATAAAAGAAAAGCTTTTCTTGTCCAAACAAGAAACAAAAATGATATTCCTCCTAATAGCAAGCACAAAATAGCAGTTCTATAACTCTATTACAAGCCCAATGGGCAAAGATAACAAGCAAGTCCCTATGGCTAATGCAGCAACCTTTGCTCTATTTTCCACTCGTAAGTCGATTTTGCCCTTGGTCAATGGTCTACTACTCTTTAGATCCTACACATTTACACAAATGTGAGATCCACATCTAGTATCTAATACCCATGATGCAGAAGTAGATAAACTATCTTCTATAACAAAAATACCTGCAGTGAAAGTCTCACTTCCCTTCTTCTTCTTGAGCTCCTCTAGGTACTTGGCACAGTTCCTCTTCCAATGACCGGTCTGACCATAGTGGAAGCATGTACCTTCCTTAGCCATTCCGCCCACTGGTTTCAAGCCAGAAGTGTTGGACTTGGACTTATCCTTGCCCTTGCCCTTCCACTTGTCCTTGGGCTTTCTCTGCTGTTTCTTGCCCTTATTCTTTTGGACCATCATTATGGCCTTTCCTTTGCTTTTATTTATGTTATGCTCAGCAGTTCTCAACATGCTTAGCAGCTCTGGTAGTGATTTTTCAATTTCATTCATGTTGTAGTTCATGACAAATTGACTAAAACTTTCTAGCAACGATTGCAGGACTAAGTTAGTGGCCAACTCTTAGCCCAAAGGAAAACCAAGTTTCTTTAGGTTTTCAATGTAGCTAATCATCTTAGTACATGAGCACCAACAGGGCTTCCTTCTACCAGCTTACACTGAAACAGTGTTTTAGAGACCTCGTATCTCTCATGTCTAGCCTGCTCTTGATAGAGCTTTTTAAGGTGTAAAATCATATCGTAGGCATCCATGTTCTTATGTTGCTTTTGGAGCTCAGAGTTCATGGTGGCTAGCATTAGACATTCGATATCCAAGGCATCATCTTGATGCTTCTTATAAGCATCCTTTTCAGCTCTAAGGGCATTTGTGGCAAGTGGCTCAAGAATAGGTTGTTCTAGAGCATAGAACTTTTTCTCTTGTTTGAGGACAATCCTTAAATTCCTGTACCAGTCTAGAAAATTCATTCCAAGCAACTTGTCCTTCTCAAGGATGGATCACAAGGATAAGTTACTTGAAGTGTTTATTGTCATGGTAATCTATCAACAGAAATATACAAAATATAAGTATCATGCCATAAACATATTTAACAAGGTCTTTAATTAAATATGTCTCCCACTATTTTATTCAAATCAATCACCCTTAGCATTGACTTGAAAAATCCCATTGCAAGATTTCCTAGTGGGCCAAGATCCATATTTCACCTAGCTTTGAGTCAGCTTTGGTTGATCACTCAAAATTCACTTATTTAGGTAGGAAACATTTTCCAATTACATCACTTGTAACTCTTCGATAGTTATGTGAATAACACTTATTCTAATCCATCTAATGGACTAAAGCCCAACTCCATGCCTTTAAGCCTTCAATCCTATTGAAATGGCCTAGTTAAGTCAGACCCAATGGTTGACAGTTAGATATTACCTTTATCCCATCGCGTCCTACTAATATAGATAAAGGCATCCTACTTTAGCAGACCTACACTTAATCGATACTAGTCTTGACGAGTGTCTTGCATTGGAAGGCATCACATAATGATTTAATATTTGCGTTTAGGGAATTTTATAATTATTATCAGTTCTCACCATTTATTGAACTGTTTGACATACCATAAACATCATCCATGCATCTTATACATATAAAGCATATAATAAATGTGACATGGTTATGGTCCCTAACACAATGATTCTCCCAATCCAATGAAAGTATCATTAACTAAACATAGGGAGTGAACAACTTCACTAAGTGCCTCTCACCAACGTCCTTATTTGATGTCGCTTTCTTGCCTCCACATCAAGATTACATTACAAATTATAAAGAAACCTCAGTTTATATACGAGGGAAGTTAGGTGAGAAGAGAATGTACAACTAAAATGTAGAGAGAAAGATATGACACGCAGGCCATATTTTAAAATTAACAAAACAAAAACATAAAAGGAGGACTAAGGCCATAACCATGCACCATATACCACAAAGAACATATAAACTCTAAACAATAATACATTATTATTTTGTGAGTCATAAAAATAGAATTGAATATTGTGCTATCGAATAACATACACTACACAATGAGGTTCGGGGCAACACCCTGACCACGGGGATCAGCCGCCCCTTGCCGGGCATGGGGCGCTGCCTCGAAACCTAAACAAAAAAATAAGAGCTGAACCTCTTGCACCTCCTTTATAGCTAGGGCATCAACACTTGAACGCTCATAGCTGCTGTCAGGGTATCAACACTTGAATCCACATAGCTATCGTTACTTGTCCAGAAAAAAGGTTTCCAGAATACGTGAGGATATAAACACTTCATGTCATGAGGAACCTTTAACGCCGCCATCTAGAACACTGTCCATAACGAGGTTTGCTTGACATTAATGCTTGATGCCGTCGTAGGTTCTCACAACGTTGACAGTAATATTAAAATCTCATTTTAATATTATAAGCAGTGAGTAGTATCTAGCAACACATCATTGCTACCCAAGTATTGAGAATGTCAGTGGTTTGATATAACTTTTTCGTGACCAATGTTTCCGTGTAGTTTAGTCCTTTTGTCAAGATATTTTGATTAAACACAAGGCATGAAATATGTCACCCTTGTATAGTTCATTTCTTCATTTCTTGATACTTGAGTGGACTTTGTAGCAACAAATGAGATCAATATCTCATATTGACTCATTTGAGTATAGTTATGCATTTCACAGTCTCACTCAATTAGGGGGCTCGAAGATATCGCTCCTGTTATGTAGGAGTGACAAATTTCATCTAAGTCACTCACATCCCTCTGCATGATTCGCGGTATGTCTAATAACTAACTTTATAATGACCTTGTTACAGATGACGTTTGGTGGCATTAAAACACACAACTCCTCATGTAGGAATCGTAGAGATTTCAGGTCAAAGGACCACATACACTATTGTCACTATGAGAGTCGCTTATGACACTCACGTAATGATCTATGAAGCATTCTCATTGTGGGTCAATCTAGTACATCATTACTCTAATATGTACCCATGTGAAGACTTGATATCTCATATCCATGACCCTTGAGATGTGGTCATCAGTCTATGTACATACTAGTCTCAATGCATTATTGTTGTCCTAATTAACAATAATACTTGACTAGGGACATTTAAGAGTAGTGTTCTAATTTAATCTAATAGGATCTCACGATCAAGTCATCCACTTGATGTCCTATGGCATCAAACTTACTATTCTAAGGACTTTATTATATTTATAAAAAATAACACAATAAATGAAATGCCTCATATATTAATAAATAGCATAATACAATGTAAGTACTGTCAAAATATATCGGCCTCTAGGGAATACACTAATAGCTTCACACAACAATTTTTGAGAAAAACTAGAGCTTACATAGCGGCACAACACGGCCACGCCGCAGCCCTACTTTCTACCCACTCATGCACATGATGCCATTCTTAGGCACGTCGCGGCACCCAGCTCTCGGGTGCACATACTGGAACTCACACCTCTCGCACGCCACAGCGCAAGCAGTATTCTGTAGAATTCTGTAAGTATGAGTACTGTTCTATTGGAACATACCCCTCCTCCAATCTCTCAAAACTCACTTCTAAGAGATGTCCAAACTTACTCAAGGTCCATAAACTCATTGTAACTCTCATATAATTTCCAAATCTCTCCAAATTGGATCAATGAATCAATAATAGGCCATAAGTGTTTAAGTGTTTAAGTGATCAATAATCCATCACCAAGTATGCAACAACCAAAAACAAGCCATACACAAGTTCCACAATAAGATATAGGCCATAAGCACACAAAAACCCCATTAGTCACACCAACCCATCGCAAATTTTCCCCCTACCTCAAGGTCTTGAAGATGGCCAAGGATGGATCCATGTTTTCCTTACCCTTTCTCCTTCTTCTTTCTCCTCCATGGTTCCCTTCTTCTCTTTTCTCTTTTCTCTTTTCTTTTTTCTGTTTCTTTCTCTACTATGAAATATCCATCAGAAGAAGTCCAATTTGACTTCTTATAGTCAGCCACTAAAGTGGTACCAAAATTCTCGATCTGCTAAGAATACTTAGATTTCACCAAATCCAGTTTCCTAACTTCCAATAAGTTTAAAATAAATGTTAAGATTCATCAAAAATCTTGTTTCACCATTTTCATATTTTTCCATATCTGCTGGTACCCAATCCGATAATAAAACACACGACCAATATGCTAAAAAAATGTCAAACTAACTCTGATTTATCTCAAATTTCAACCACAAGATCCTCCAAACATTTGTAACCTAGAAACAAATTCTCCACATTTATTTCCATTAACAAAGCAGTTTAAGCTAATTTCGTGGCTAACAATAGCTATATTTCACACATAGTGTTACAGCAAAGTGACTAAATATGCTCAAAAGATCACAAAACTCAACAGGCATAACAAACAAGTATTAGGCTACCTCCGTAACTATATACAAGTTTATCATGTTTTTCATGGGTGTTACACCTAAGCTCGCAGTTTTAAGAGTGGAAGGAAAGGAAGATGGAGTTTGATGTTGGTGATTCTTAGTTCTTTGGAAAGAGAAAGTGATGAAGATTACTTTCTCTAACCACACCAACTCAAGATAATGGCTCTCAGGTGCTCATAAAATAGCTTAAAATCAAAAACCCATTTCTTTCCCTTGGTACTATTCGGCAAGTAATAGAGGAGAGAAAGAAGTGAGTGAGACGAAAAAGATAAAGAAAGAGCGAATAGGAATTGGGTAGAAAAATCTAGAAGCTTAGTTCTATTGATTTTCTCTAATTTTCTCCTTCTTTTCTCTCCTTTTTCTTCTCTATTTTTTGTCTCTTAGTTCTCTGTCTCAACTTCTGGAATGGCGTGAGAAGAAAGCCAAAAACGTGAGGAGAAGATGGATTTATTAGATAAAGAAAAGGTGGTGGATGAATAGGAAAATAGGACACTGGAACTTCTAGATCTAGTACGTATACTTTAATCTTTTAAAGTTGAGTTTTCAAGTATCCATAAGTATTAGGAAAAATTTTAGGACTCATCTTAGTCTTCAAATCGATTTTTCCATAAGTTTCCATATATTGCTATTCATCAGGTAAGCTGCACTACTTTTCTCAAATTAAATCGAACCTATAAAATGAGTAAATAAATCTGCATTAAATTATTTTCTATACCAAAATATTCTCCATATTCTACTTATCATCTCCATAAAATTTCATAATTTTCTGAGCTGCTTAATTGTTTTGTTTATTTCTCAGCAGTATCCTTAAAAATACCAAACTTGCTCTGTAGATACTCCAAACTTTTTTACAACTCTTATCAATGGTTCTTAGTTAGGAAATAAATTTTTCATATTTATTTCCATCATATCAACCAATTTTGTAGATACCTTAATTATTCTATTGTATTTAGTGTTATAGAATTACGCTCAAACTAGTTCAGAAAATTATTAGAATTAACAGATAATTATTACCAGTATTACTGAGCTTCTACAACTCTGATTAGGGCTATTAGGTTAGAGAGGATGTTACAGTATACTTGTGGTGAGGAAATACCTAGAGGTATTTCCAAAGGAAGAAACTGGTTTGCCACTTGAGAGAGAAACAGAGTTTGCCAAAGACTTAGTCCCAAGAACTAGACCAATATTAATAGCACCATATAGGATGTACCCCTTAGAGTTGACAGAGCTTAAGAAGCAAATAGAAGAGTTGCTAGATAAGCAATTCATTAAGCCCAATGTGTCACCCGAGGGAGTACCAGTGCTCTTGGTTAAGAAGATGGATGGTAGTATGAGATTGTGTGTTGATTATACACAATTGAACAGAGTGACTATTAAGAACAAGTACCATTTTCCAAGGATAGATGATTTGATGGACAAGTTGAGAAGAGCTACCATATTTTCTAAGATAGATTTGAGGTCGAGGTATCACCAGATTAGAGTAAGGGAAGAAGACATTCCTAAGACTACTTTTAGGACTAGGTATGGACATTATGAATACCTAGTGATGTCTTTTGTAACATCATCGTTTTTGCATGTTAAGCTAGTTTATGGTTACAAAGGTAGCATAGCACATATGACGTGTTTGCCTAATTTTGTGACAAACTGAGTTAATTTAGGCACTTTACTACAATACAAAATGCAAAAAGTAGCTTAAAAAGACTCAAAAAGTAGAATAAGCATAAATTTCCTAGTTGAGGGAAATAAATAAAGAGAATTTATTTCTAGGTCTCAAATAAGTGGAAGAGGATGTAGTTAATTTTTTAGAGCAAACTGAGTTAATTTGATATTTTCAAGCACACAAAAGAGTGCGTTTTAATTTTGGATTGACTAGTAGCAGATATGAAAACTTAAGAAAATGGTGAAATAATAATTTAAATGAATCCTAGCATTTATTCTAAAGTTGTTGAAAGTTAAGAAACTTGATTTAGCAAAATCTAAGTGTTCTTAATAGATATGAAGTTTCCAGTATATGGTTAAGTGGCCTTAGTCATATCTCCATCTTTGACTTTATTTCTTCTCCTCTCACACGTCTCTTGCTGCTAGACACAGTGACAAAAAATGAAAGAAAAGAAGAGGAAAAGAAGGAGATAGAGGCAAAGGAGAAAAGGGAAGAGGAAGAAGAGAAGACAAAGGGCAAGGCTAAGAATTGAAGTTCACCATTCAAGAATAAGAACTTGAGGTAAAGGGGATTTAGGTTTATTTTCCTTCATTCTATACTCTTGTAATCCCAATTTCCTTGCAAGATTTTGCATGGTTGAGTTTTGGGAAAAATAGATATTATAGTGAATGAGTTAAATGATATGAAAATCTTGTGAAATAAGGAATATAATAGTGAGTTAAGGTTATTTTCCTTGTTGTTGGACTTCTTTTGTTGTTGGTTAAGATTATGAGACCTTAAGGGTTATTGTAATTTTGATTGAGGGAAGTGTAGAAATAGGTTTGCTATTGAGAAAACTTATTTTTTTGGTTTTTTGCAATTTGTAATCAATTACAAAGAGAATGTAATCGATTACAAAGCCTCCGGAAAATGAGAAATGTAGGATGTAATCAATTACAAGAGTAATGTAATCGATTACCAGCATTCTAGAAAGAATGTAATCGATTACCACAGCATTGTAATCGATTACCAGACCCCTAATTTTGAGTAAAATAAAGTTTTAAGTAAAAGAAACAAAATGTAAACCATATTTATGCTAAATACAAGTGTGATAAGTATGTTTTACATATCTTGATGCATGAATCACTCTCTTATAGTTAAGTTGAGTTGGGTATGCTAGTTTTAGAGAAATACTCTTTTATATCATTAAGTTGAGTTAAAAGGAGTGTTTAGCAAGAGTTGGTTCCTTTGTTTATTAAGGTTGAACAATAGCAAGAGTTGGTTCCTTTATTCATTAAGGTTGAACCATAGCAAGAGTTAGTTCTCTTTTTTATTAATGTTGAACCATAGCAAGAGTTAGTTCCCATATTTATTAAGGTTGAACCATAGCAAGAGTTAATTCCCTTATTTATTAAGGTTGAACCATAACAAGAGTTGGCTCCTTTGTTTATAGAGGTTGAACCGTAGCAAGAGTTGGTACCCTTATTTATTAAGGTTAAACAATAGAAAGAGTTGGTTCCCTTATTTATTAAGGTTGAACCATAGTTCACCATAATTCCTAACTAAGGGAGCGAGACAAGCCCTTGACCTTGCAAAGGAGTGAGACAAGCACTTTGCTAAAGTTGGTGTTGTGGGACAAGCACTTTGCTAAGTGAAATTGATATCTTACAATTGTAAAGACACTTGTTTGATATCATTAGCTAGTTACGAGCCAATAGTTTATAAATTTACCTTTGTGTATCTTTATAATAGTGCCATGAAATATATGCTTTATTACTGAGAATTTTTATGTTCTCACCCCGTTTATGTCTCTTGGTTAAGTAGAAAAAGACCCTTCTGAGGGAGTGAAGAAGAAGAAAAAGAGAAAGAAGAAAAACTTCTAAGAATAGATAGTTTAGTTTTATGTTTTAGAAGACAACTCTTGTAAAGTTTTGTTACTTTGAGTTGTATTTCGTTGTATACATTACACTTGCCCATGAGGCTTCTGATGTAATTATGTATGACTTTCTTAAACGTGGCTCTCTATATTTTATATAAATGATATGGGACTAGAATGTTAAATAAGCAAGTAGTAGCATGACTAATACTATTTATCTTTATATATGATGAATATATCGAGATATATTTTAAGACAGCATACCACCCACAATCAGATGGGCAATCAGAGAGAACTATCCAAATCCTAGAAGATATGCTTAGAGCATGTGTTTTACATTAATAAGGTAGTTGGGATAGACTCTTGCCTTCAATGGAATTTGCCTACAACGACAATTACTATACCAGCATTGGAATGGCACCATATGAGGCCCTTTATGGTAGGAAGTGTAGGTCACCATTATATTAGTATGAGGTATGTGAGAGAGCTATTTTAGGACCTGAGATAGTGCAACAAACTTCAAATCAGATTAGAAAAATCAAGGATAGGATAACTATAGCTCAAAGTAGGTAAAAGAGTTATGTTGATAGAAGGAGGAGACCTCTAGAGTTTGAAGAAGGAGAACATGTTTTCTTGAGAGTCACTCCTACAATACGAATTGGTAGAGCATTGAGAACAAGAAAATTAAACTCTCATTTCATTGGTCCCTACCAAATTCTAAAAAAAGTCAGACCTGTAGCCTACCAGATAGCCCTTCCTCCCAATTTGTCAAACCTTCACAATGTTTTCCATGTGTCTCAACTCAGAAAGTACAATCTGAACCCTTCACACATCATAAGAAATGAATCTATATAGTTAAGAGAAGATTTGTCTTATGCAGTGAAATCAGTGAGGATTGCAGACAGAGGAGTCAAAGAGATTAGAGGTAAGCAGTTTTCTCTAGTAAAGGTGTTATGAGGTGAAGCAGGCACAGAAGAGGCTACATGGGAGCTAGAGTCTTGGATGTAGGAAGACTACCTAGAGTTGTTTATATGAGGTAAGTAATTTTGGGGACAAAATTTTAAAAAGGAGGGGAGAAATGTAACATCATCTTTTTAGCATGTTAAGCTATTTTATGGTTACAAAGGTAGCATAACACTTATTTAACATGTCTTCCTAATTTTGTGACAAACTGAATTAATTTAGGCACTTTGTTGCAACACAAAATGCAAAAAGTAGCTTAAAATGACTCAGAAAGTGGCATAAATTGCCTAGTTAAGGGAAATAAATAAAGAGAATTTATTTCTGAGTCACAAATAGGTGGAAGAGGATGTAGTTAATGTTTGAGAGCAAACTGAGTTAATTTGGTATTTTTAAGCACACAAAGAAAGTGTTTTAATACCAGATTGACTAGTAGCTGATATAAAAAACTTAAGAAAATGGTGAAACAATAATTTAAATGAATCATAGGTTTATTCTAAAGTTGTTGGAAGTTAGGAAACTTGATTTAGCAAAATCTAAGTGTTCTTAACAAATATGAAGTTTCTAGTATATGGTTAAGTGACCTTGGTCTTATCTCCGTCTTTGACTTTATTTCTTCTCCTCTCACACGTCTCTTGTTACTAAACATAACAACAGAAAATGAAAGAAAAGAAGAGGAAAAAAAGGAGATAGAGGGGAAGGAGAAAAGGGAAAAGGAAGAGAAGACAAATGGCATGGCTAAGTTGAAGTTCACCATTCAAGAACAAGAACTTGAGGTTAAGGGATATAGGTTTATTTTCCTTCATTCTATACTCTTGTAATCCTAATTTCCTTGCATGATTTTGCATGGTTGAGTTTTGGGAAAAGTGAATATTATAGTGAATGAGTTGAATGATATGAAAATATTATGTAATAAGGAATATAATAGTGAGTTAAGGTTATTTTCCTTGTCGTTAGACTTCTCTTGTTGTTGATTAAGATTATGAGACCTTAAGGGTTATTGTAATTTTGATTAAGGGAAGTTTAGAAATGGGTTTGCTATTGAGAAAACTTATTTTTCTTGTTTTCTGCAAGTTATAATCGATTACAACGAGAATGTAATCGATAACAAAGTCTCTAGAAAATGAGAAATGTATGATGAAATCAATTACAAAAGTAATGTAATCGATTACAAGACTTCTGGAAAGGATGTAATCGATTACAAGAATAATGTAATCGATTACCACAATAATGTAATCAATTACCAGACCCTTATTTTTGTGCAAAACAGAGTTTTAAGTAAAAGAAACTAAATGTAAACCATATTTATGCTAAATACAAGTGTGATAAGTATGTTTTACATATCTTGATGCATGAATCACTCTCTTATATTTAAGTTGAGTTGGGTATGCTAGTTTTAGAGAAATACTCTATTATCTCATTAAGTTGAGTTAAATGGAGTGCATAGCTAGAGTTAGTTCCCTTATTCATTAAGGTTGAACCATAGCAAGATTTGGTTCCCTTATTCATTAAGGTTGAACCATAGCAAGAGTTGGTTTCCTTATTTATAAAGGTTGAACTATAGTTCACCACAATTCCTAACTAAGGGAGCGAGACAAGCACTTTGCTAAAGGTGGTGTTGTGGGACAAGTAGTTTGCTAAGTGAAATTGATATCTTACAATTGTAAAGACACTTGTTTGATATCATTAGCAATTTACGAGCCTATAGTTTATAAATTTACCTTTGTGTATCTTTATAATAGTGTCATGAAATATATGCTTTATTACTAAGAATTTTTATGTTCTCACCTCATTTATGTCTCATGGTTAAGTAGTACAAGACCCTTCCAAGGGAGTAAAGAAGAAGAAAAAGTTCCAAGAATAAATAGTTTAGTTTTATGTTTTAGATGATAACTCTTGTAAAGTTTTGTTACTTCGAGTTGTATTTTGTTGTATACATTACACTTGCCCATGAGGCTTCTGATGTAATTATGTATGATTTTCTTAAACATGGCTCTCCATATTTATTTATATAAATGATATGGGACTAGAATGTTAAATAAGTTAGTAGTAGCATAATTAATACTATTTATCTTTATATATGATGAATATATCGAGATATTTTTATTAAGGTGTTACATCTTTTGGTTGACAAATGCCCATGCAATGTTTATGGATTATATGAATGGATTTTTAGACCTTATTTGGATAAGTTTGTAGGTTTCTTTATAGATGATATACTCATTTATTCAAAGACAGCAAAAGAACATGAATAGCACTTTAGGATTGTCATGGAGATCCTAAGAGAGAAACAAATGTATGCCAAGCTATCAAAATATGAGTTTTGGATTAGGGAAGTACATTTTCTAGGGCATATAGTATCCCAAGGAGAAGTGTCAGTTGTTCCCAGTAAGGTAGAAGCAATAATGCATTGGGAGAGACCTAACAATATGATTGAGATTATATTCTTTTTAGGACTAGCTGGATATTGTAGGAAGCTTATAAAAGGGTTTTCTTAATTAGTTTTGCCATTGACTAGGTTGACAAGGAAAGAAAATTCCATTTAGTGGAACCAAGAGTGTGAACAGAGTTTCCAAGAACTGAAACTAAGGTTAACTACAACCCCTGTGGCAGTAATTCCAGACCCACAAGAGAACTTTGAGGTATATTGTGATGCCTTAATGAAAGGATTAGGATGTGTGTTGAAGCAAAATAGAAAAGTGGTTGCCTATGCCTCAAGACAACTAAGATCACATAAAGAGAATTATCCCACCCATGTTAGAAGTATTTATTTTATCAAAAGGAATTAAACATGAGGCAAAGAAGATAGATGGAATTCCTGAAGGATTATGACTTTGAATTGAAATATCATCTGGGTAAAGCTAATGTAGTGGCTAATGCACTCAATAGAAAACCTCTACATGTGTCCTAAATGATGGTTCAGGAAATGGAGCTGATAGAGAGCTTTAGAAACTTGACTCTAGTAGTACTGTTTTACCCCACAGTTTCTACATGAGTGAGTTGAAAATAGCCAGTGATATTAGATCTCAAATTAGAGAAGCTCAAGAAAAATATCAGGCTTTACAAAGAGTAAGTCAGCAGATTTAGCAAGGAAAACCTAGAGAATCTAGTAAAGCAGAGGATGGTGTAATTCTATATAAGGGGAAATTGTGTGCTCCAGAAGATGTTAAGTTGAGAAATAGGATTTTGGAAGAGACTCACAAGAATAGTTATACTATTCATTCAGGAGCAACTAAGATGTAGTAGGACCTTAGGAAGTTGTTTTGATGGACTAGGATGAAGACTGATATTGCTCAGTATGTGTCAAGATGCTTAGTTTACCAAAAGGTTAAGATAGAACACCAAAAGCCATTAAGAACTTTGTAACCTTTGGAGATCCTAGAATGGAAATGGGATAGTGTTTTCTATGGATTTTATGATGAGAGTTCCAAGAACCCAATCAGGTTATGATTCCATATGGGTTATTGTGGATAGATTGACTAAGACAACATTTTTTCTGCCATTGAGAGCTAACTATCCATTAGATAAACTAGCTCAGTAGTATATACAAGAGATAGTTAGATTGCATAGGATACCTACAAGTATCATTTATGAGATCCTAGGTTTACCTTTAGATTTTAGGGAGTCTTGCAAGCGGCTTTTGAGACAAGGTTGTGTTTTAGTACTACCTATCACCCATAAATTGATGAATAAATAGAGAAAACCATTCAAACCCTAGAGGATATGCTTAGGGCATATGTCTTAGAACAATAGGGTAATTGGGATAGGTATTTACCTTTGGTAGAACCTGCTTATAATAACAATTACCACACCAGCTTAGGAATGACACCTTATGAGACATTGTATGGCAAGAAGTGTATATCACCCTTGTGTTGGTAAGAGGTAGGTGAGAAGACCATTCTTGGACTGGAGTTAGTGTAGCAAACCACAGAGCAGATAAAGATGATTAGAGATAGATTAGCAACTGCTTATAGTAGATAGAAGAGCTATTCTAATAAGAGGAAGAGACCTTTAGAATTCGAGAAAAGGGAGTATGTATTTCTAAAGGTTACCTCTATCACTGGAATTGGAAGAGTCCAAAAATCCATAAAAATGAGCTAACGATTTCTTGGACCTTTCGAGATTCTAAAAAGAGTTTGACCTTTCACTTACCAAATAGCCCTTCCACCCAGTCTATCTAACTTTCACAGTGTCTTCCATGTTTCTCAGCTTAGAAAATATAATCCAGACCCTTCACATGTTTTGGGAACTGAGTCAATACAAGTATGAGATGATTTAACTTACAAAGTGAATCTTGTACAAATCATGGATAGAGGGGTTAAAGAGCTAAGAGGAAGAGAGATTCCTTTGGTAAAAGTGGTATGCGAAAGGATAAACTCTAAAGAGATTACTTGGGAGCTGGAGTCTAACATGAGGCAGGACTATCTCAAGCTGTTTACATCAATTAAATCAAATTTTGAGCACAAATTTTTTAAAAGGAGGGGAGAACTATAACATCCCACTCCTAATTTACTTAAAAAAATAGCAATATTAATTTATAATTGCATGTCTTTGTGAATGTTTATAATTTACATGTAGACAAAAATAGCTTAGCACATAGGTTAAGCCAAAAATAAGAGTCGAAATAGATGTAGAAAATTTAATTTATTGAGAAAAAAATATGAAAAATTTATAAATAAGGTCCAAATAAATAAATATAATTATGGTGAATTTCTAGGACATAAATAAATTAAATTGGTATTTTTAGTGAATTGTGGTGATTTTATTAGTTTAAAAGTAGCGTAGAAATAAAATAAATAGAATAAAATTATAAAAGTAACTTTATAAACTAAGGAATAAATTTAGATGACAAAATTGACCTTATAATTATGGTAGGACTTAATAAAATGCATAGGAATAAATTAGGATGATTACATAGGATTAAAATCCTATTTAAATTAAACTAAATTAAGGCAATGATTACCTCTTTGACCAACAAAAATTCATGCAAAGGTGACTTCTAGGCTAAGTCTACATCTCATTGGATGGTAATAAAGGTTAAAATGAGTAGATTTAGGCTTGATTAGATTTAAACTAATAGGATTGCATGCATGTAGGTTACTTGAACCTCAAGTTAATTACCTATTACTAATAATTAGGACCTAATTAAAACTAAGTGGCTTAAGTTAAGATCCTATATGAATCCTAAGGAGTTGCAAAACATGATAAGGAGTAGAAATTATAAGGATTGAGGATTAGAATTTTCCTAGGAGTATTGGAACTTAACTAATTAACCTATGGTAACTTAAACTTAAAAGCTAAG
Organism: Ormosia semicastrata; assembly: GCA_029884595.1. NCBI lineage: Eukaryota > Viridiplantae > Streptophyta > Magnoliopsida > Fabales > Fabaceae > Ormosia > Ormosia semicastrata. The sequence goes on from JAQQTO010000061.1 coordinate 74,110,409, forward strand.
TTCCTTGTTGGGGTTGTCTCGGGTTCCTTGGGTGCATCGGTTGATTCCTTGCTTGATTGTTGTTTTGTGCTTGAATTGTGAATTTGTGCATGATAGTGAGCTTGGATTTGAAGTTGTATGTGAGTTCTATGATTGGTATCCTCACCTTGGTCAAATGTGTGCCTCAGCCCCAAGGAGGAAATTTGCACAAAATTGATGTTGTGAATGTAATATATCATGAGCTCATGCTTGAATTTGTTAGAAAGGATGGATTCTAGGCTAAATTTGTTGGTATGATGAAGTTGGTATAGATGGAGGATTCGTGTTCCTTAGGGGGGATTGCACTATGTTGGGTTTGATTTCAAATCATGATAATTGGATCTTAATTTTACTTGGTTTAGCTTAATTAGGCGATTAATAGCTATTCGTAAGTTGAAATGTTAGAGGCCTAGGTTGGTTGAGGTCTCCGATTTTGGACTTAATCTAGCTTGAGAATAATGGTTAGAAGCTACTTGGACTATTGGTGGATAAATGGTGAACTTAGAAAATTGGTTTAGCACCTTAGATAAGCTAAAAATATAAGGAAATTGGCTAATTAGGCTTAATTAATAGTGATACGATTAATTAGAATTTAGACAAGTTAAGATAAGGTTGATTAACTAGGTTGAATTATGATTAAAGCACTAATTAGTTGATGCTTGAAGTCTTAGATGAGATAGCTACTAAAAGAGATGAGATGACTCATAACCTTTAGATGCGATGACTGCTAATAATAATGAGATGAGCACTTATAGTGATTAGATGACTACTGACAATGATGAGATGACTCATGTGTATGATAAGTTGACTCATGTCATATATATATATATATATATATATATATATATATATATATATATATATATATATATATATATATATATATATATATATATATATATATATATATTTATATGTGTGTGTGTGTGTGTGTGTGTAACTATGAGATTTGATATATGTAATTTGTAACACCCCGATTTTTCTTTCTTTATTTGTTATATGTGTTTTTCTAATTTTTGTGATTTTTGTGAATTATTTGATTTATTTTAATTATTATAATATTATTTTGGACTTTATGTGTGATTGAGGCAGACCCGAAAAAATAAAAGTTTTTCAGTGCTTAAAAATTTTGGACTATTAATGCGGGGTCGGGGGAGCTTACTAAGCACGAAACCGGAAATAGTTTTCAAAAATTTTCTTTATCTAAGTTTTTGTTACATTCTATTATCCATTGGGTAATGCTATTATCCTTTGTATAATGTTATTATCTATTGGACAATAAATAGTAGTAGCTTTTATCCATTAGGTAATAGCTTTTGAAAAATATCTTAAGGTTAGTCAAAGTTGATGGTTATGACACCTTTATGGTGAACTAATGAGAAACAAGCTTACTTGAGAAGCTTGCTTGAAGTCAACAAAAGGGGCCATGACTCTTTGTGATGGACTAATAGGAAACAAGCTTGGAGAAGAAGATTTGTTTTCCACCCTTGATTTAATCTATGGTTGTGAGGAGTTTAAGTGATCAAATTGATCACTCTTGCTCTCTATAGAACCCACGGCCATTAAGCATTCAAAGAGGCCAAAGGAAAGTTTGCTATCCCATTTTCTATGCTTATCATCTTTCATGCAAAGCTAAGAACCAAAACTCTCTCTCTTCTATTTTCACTCCCAAAACCTCATGGCCATAGGTATTTTCGAGGACCAAAGATTTAGTTTTGCTATCACTTAGTTCATTTTCATCTTTCTATCAAGAACCAAGAAGCTAAAATACAAAACTCTCTCACTTTTCTCTCTTGGAAGCCTCACGGCCAACCACCTTAGATTCACTTCCAACCTTATATCTTGAACCTATACACAATTCTAAGACACTTTGGTGTTGTGATCAAGAGCTAGTTCAACCATCCTCAAGCTTATTTTTCAAGCTTAAGTTCTAGGGTTCTAAGGTGAAGTTCTTGATTTTTCAATTCTTGTTTCATTTTTAAAGTTCTAAAACCATACTTGGTCCATGGTCATCTTAATCAAGCCTTAGATGTTAATATGTTTGTGTTACTTTGATTTTAAGATAAACTTGGTGGTAAAAGATTGATACAAAAAGAGTCCTACAAGGAGCTAGGAGGTTGCATTCAAGGTAAGAGGGAGATTAACCTCATCAACCACTTATGGTGGTGAGGGACACGAAATTTGTATGAAGGTGATGAATCCATGTGAGGATTTATTCACCATATTTGTGTAATTGTGTGGTTTGTATTTATTTTGCTTATGTGATTTTATTGCTTTGATATTTTGCATGAACTTGTTATAGTATGATTGTGATGCTTAAACTATGTTGTATGTTATAATTGTGTTAGAAAGGAAAGGAATTTTTTGGTTCCAATGACCATGAGGCTCGTGGCCACTTTGCCCACAAATGGGTAATTTTATACAAAAATGGTTTACTAAATGTTAACCTAGATGATTAAGAGACTAAATAAGGTTTAAGGATTTTACAAGTTAAAAAGTTAATGAACAAACTTTATTATTCATAAAGGAATTGATTTTTGGCTTCAATTATAAAAATAAGTTAGAAAGATGATTTGAAATTTGAAGTATTTTATTTAATAGAGTTTTAGTTGGAATGATGAAAATGATTTATTAATTATGAATTTAGTTATTTAATGATAAGAAATTTAATTAAGGATTTATAAGATAAGAATGAAAATGAATAAGTCTTATCATTAAGCAAAATAGTGATTTTCGGTCGTGGTATTGGGAAATAGGATTGAGAATTAAGTTTGAAACATAAAGTATTTTATTTAAGAGGATTTTTAATAAGGAAAATGGAAAAGTTTTCATTAAATTAAAATAATGTAAGTTTTGGAAAGAATATTAGAAAATATTATTTAGAGGAGTTTTAGGAAAGAAATAATTTTTAAGGATAGTTTGGAGTTTAAAATATTTTATTTAAGAAAGTTTTATTAAGAGTAAAGAACAAAGATTTTGAGATATCTTAAATTAATTTAAATGATATAAGTTTTTGTGGAAAACATTAGGAAATATTATTTGGAGGAGGTTTTAGTGAGAAAATGTTAGAAATATTATTTAAAGGTGATTTACTAAGGAAATATTAGAATTAAAGTCTAATTTTGATATTAAATAAGAAAAGTTTTAATTTGAGCTTAGAATATTAAGAAAATATTTTACGCGGTTGAAAATATGTAGAAAAACTCTTATACGATTTAAAAATGGTGATTTTTAGCTACACAATTAAGAAAACATTTTAAAATCTTTACACGATTGAGAAAATATTGAAAAACTATTACGCGATTTGAAAACATAACAAAAGTGTTATGCAATTGTGAAAATGTGATAAAAATGTTATGCAATTGAGAAATTACAGTAATTTGATGTCGGGCTAATGTATTGGACCCAGATATATCAACATATGGTTGTAGCCGGTAGAGGCTTGTGATATGCATTGAGTCATTAATCATGCATTATTTGTCAGGCGGTGTCTATTAAGGCTATTGTTGCCTAGGAGATTGAATTACACCTTAGTGCGGGTGCAAATTGTGTGGTGAAGGTCTATAATGGATCTTGGGGGAGTCGGGGTACGGTGATTCCACAGGTGGCTAGTTGAATAGTGGTACTGTTCTGTGGTTTCCAATGCAAACGCACCAACAATCTCAATGGGAAACTATTCCTATTCCCGATCTGGCATAGAATGTCTTGTATAATGCCATAATGTGCACATTGAGAAATTATAGCACTTGGTCTGAAGCGGCCGATATACAGACATATCTTCTGGATCATTCTCTCCGAAATTGTGTTTAGCTTCATGGAGTAGAAAATGGGTGCATTGTGCATAAGAATGGTCAGTATATACATTGTGCATGTGCATAGTAAGTGTACATATTGTTGTGGCATAGTCAGTATACTTATTTTTGTGATATGATCAGTATTCATATAATGTGATATATATATCGTTAAATTATCTGTTAGTTGATAACTTGGTTATACCTATTGTTCTGTGATATTGCTATATGTGAATGGCATTATTGTCATTATTGTTTCTATGCTGACATAATAGTATTGATGTAGGGGATCTCACCTCTTTATTGTATTGTTCTGTTCGTTCTGTTCTATATTTATGTTTTGAGAAGTCTATAATGGCGACGAGGCAGAATCTTCAAGGTTTTGTAGAACTATAATTTTATGGGGGCATCAAAGCGTAGCACGTCCATTGGGACACGGGGTGCATTCAGTATGTTGGAGATGTTACTTTGCTATGGAGTAGGACCCAGTGTGGGGTTGCTACGTTTTCTGTGAATGCTTCTATTTATTTGGAGTTCTCTATGCCTATTATTGAGTTATAGAGTAATCGTTATAACACTCCTACGGAAGACTCCGAGGAGTTGACCGCTCGGACTCCCGTCTGTAGTGACATGCCCCGACTGGGGAATTTGTCCAGTTGAGATCCCGAAGAGGATCTGGAGGAAGATCGGGTTCAGGACTCTACTCTTCAAGTTTTTGGACTTGGGTTAGGTTTAGTTTTTATATGGTAGCTATACATATTATTTGGTGTACGTAAGCTTTATGTATTTAAGTTGTTACTAATCTATGTTATATACATGAGATATATATTATTCAATTTTATGTCTTGTATTTCTAAAATTCAATAAGTTTATGTTATCCGCGAAAAAAGGAAATTTTGAAACTCGCATTAAAATAATATTAAATATTTTATAATTTAGGTAAAGAATTAAAAAGGGTTGGTCTGAAATGTATTGCCCTTCGAAGGGTGTTACATTAGTTGGTATCAAAGCCCAAGTTTGAGTCTTTTGGGTTTGTGGGTAGGTTTATCTTATTTGTGTTGTGTGTTTCTTTGTGTTTGGTTTTCGAAAGGAGACAACCTTGTTTGAAATGGTTACATTTAGTTTTCGTTGTATTGTGGTTAGTTTGATGTTGAAGAAAAGCAGTGGCTCGTGGTCGAGGTGCACATGGGGAAAAGGGATGTGACAACGATAGTATGGCTACGGCAGCAGCAGCAATGCAAAGTATGGTTAACGTGATTGTACAACAAAAGCAAAAGGCTGCTCAGCAGCAAGAAGCGACAGCTAAAACACAGAATTGTCAGAGTTTCACTGTAACAATCCACCACAGTTCAAAGGCGAGTTTGATCCAAAGAAAGTAGATCTTTGGATCAAGGAGTAAGAGAAAAATTTTTGAGGAATGAGATGCACAAATGAGAGAAAGGTAACTTATGCTACCTTTATGCTGGTTGAAGACACTGAGGATTGGTGGGCAGGAACGCAACGATTGTTGGAAGCTGAGGGAAGGTTTGTCATATGTTAACCTAGATGATAAAAAGACTAAATAAGGTTTAAGGATTTTACAAGTTAAAAAGTTGATGAACAAACTTTATTATTCATAAAGGAAATGATTTTTGGCTTCAATTATAGAAATAAGTTAGAAAGATGATTTGAAATTTAAAGTATTTTATTTAATAGAGTTTTAGTTGGAATGATGAAAATGATTTATTAATTGTGAATTTAGTTGTTTAATGATAAGAAATTTAATTAAGAATTTATAAGATAAGAATGGAAATGAATAAATCTTATCATTAAACAAAAGAGTGATTTTCATCCATGGTATTAGGAAATAGGATTGAGAATTAAGTTTGAAACATAAAGTATTTTATTTAAGAGGATTTTTAATAAGGAAGATGGAAAAGGTTTCATTAAATTAAAATAATGTAAGTTTTGGAAAGAATATTAGAAAATATTATTTAGAGGAGTTTTAGCAAGGAAATAAATTTTAAGGATAGTTTGGAGTTTAAAATATTTTATTTAAGAAAGTTTTATTAAGAGTAAAGAACAAAGATTTTGAGATATTTTAAATTAATTTAAATGATATAAGTTTTTGCGGAAAACGTTAGAAATATTATTTGGAGGAGGTTTTAGTGAGAAAATTTTAGAAATATTATTTAAAGGTGATTTATTAAGAAAATATTGGAATTAAAGTCTAATTTTGATATTAAATAAGAAAAGTTTTAATTTGAGCTTAGAATATTAAGAAAATATTTTACGCAGTTGAAAATATGTAGAAAAACTCTTATGCGATTTAAAAATGGTAATTTTTAGCTATGCGATTAAGAAATATTTTAAAATCGTTACACGATTGAGAAAACGTTGGAAAACTGTTACGCAATTTGAAAACATAACAGAAGTGTTACGCGATTGTGAAAATGCGATAAAAATGTTATGTGATTGAGAAATTACAATAATTTGTTGTCGGGCTAATGTATTGGACCTAGATATATCAACGTATGGTTGTAGCCGGTAGAGGCTTGTGATATGCATTGAGTCATTAATCAAGCATTATTTGTCAGACGGTGTCTGTTAAGGCTATTATTGCGTAGGAGATTAAATTACACCTTAGTGCAGGTGCAAATTGCGTGGTGAAGGTCTATAATGGATCTTGGGGGCGTAGAGGTGTGGTAATTCCACAAGTGGCCAGTTGAATAGCGCTACTGTGCTGTGGTTTCCAATGCAAATGCACCGACGATCTCGATGGGATACTATTCCTATTCCTAATCTGGCGTAGAATGTCTTGTATAATGTCATAACGTGCACATTGAGAAATTATAGTACTTAGTTTGAGGCGGCCAATATACAGACATATCTTTTGGATCATTCTCTCTGAAATTGTGTTTAGCTCCATAGAGTAGGAAATGGGTACATTGTGCATAAGAATGGTTAGTATACACATTGTGCATGTGCATAGTAAGTGTACATATTTTGTGGCATAGTCAGTATACTTAGTTTTGTGGTATGATTAGTATTCATATAATGTGATATATATATCGTTAAATTATCTGTTAGTTAATAACTTGATTATACCTGTTGTTCTGTGATATTACTATATGTGAATGACATTATTGTCATTATTATTTCTATACTGCCATGATGGTATTGATGTAAGGGATCTCACCTCTTTATTGTATTGTTCTGTTTGCTCTGTTCTATATTTATGTTTTGAGAAGACTGTGATGGCGACGAGGCAGAATCTTAAGGGTTTTGTAGAACTGCAGTTTCATGGGGGCATCGAAGCATGGCACGTCCATTGGGACACCGGGCATATTCAGTATATTGGAGATATTACTTTGCTATAGAGTAGGACCCAGTGTGGGGTTACTACATTTTCTGTGAATGCTTCTGTTTATTTGAAGTTCTCTATGTTTATTATTGAGTTATGGAGTAATCGTTACTCCTAGAGGAAGACTCTGAGGAGTCGACCGCTCGGACTCCCGTCCGTAGTGACATTCCCCAACTGGGGAATTTGTTTGTTAGGGATCTCGAAGAGGATCTGGAGGAAGATCGGGTTCAAGACCCTACTCTTTAAGTTTTTGGACTTTGGTTAGGTTCAGTTTTTATATGGTAGCTATACATATTATTTGGTGTATGTAAACTTTATGTATTTAAATTGTTACTAATCTATGTTATGTACATGAGATGTATATTATTCAGTTTTATGTCTTGTGATTTTAAAATTCAATAAGTTTATGTTATCCACAAAAAAAAGAAATTTTGAAACTCACATTAAATAATATTAAATATTTTATAATTTAGGTAAAGAATTAAAAGGAGTTGGTCTAAAATGTAACGCCCTTCGGAAGGTGTTACATAATTAGCATTGACTAAAGCAATGATTTTAAAGATAACAAATAAGAAAGGAATGAAAGTGCAAAGATCAAGTCCCAAGACTCTTCAAGTTTAGCTTACAAGACTTAGATCTTGTGTAAAGGTAAATAAGAATCACACTGAGCTCAAATATGTTTTAAAATATTTATAAATGGTTTTCATATGCTAAAATGCCAACAAACAAGTTTTGAAAAGCTATTCTTGGTGGTAATTCAAATCTATGAAAAATAGTCAAGTTTGTGTTTTGCAAAACTGATATTTGGTTACTATTTTGATGATATCTTTCAAAATATTTTGAGTTTTATTCTGAAACTTATTTCATATAAAAATAGACTCAAAGATCTTTCTAATGAGTGGTCATTTGTTTTAAACAGATACATAACAAAGAAGTTATGATCTTTCAAAATCCCCTATTTTTGAGCTTTAAAGTATAAATCATTAATACCCATAGAGCTTCAATTTGTATTATCCACTTTTGAGAGAGTTTCATTTTATCTACACTTTGTTTAACTTGTAAAGAGGGTAAGGTATCCCTTTAGATAAAAGGGTGAGGTATCCCTTAGTTGTAAAGAGGGTGAAGTATACCTCTAGAGAAAAAGGGTCAGGTATCCCATGTTTAAGAAGAGGGTGAGGTATCGCTTGTGTGTAAAGAGGGTGAGGTATCCCTCTAAAGTTGTAAAGGGGTGAGGTATCCCTGTTTTGAGGCTCAAACACAAGGGTGAGGCATCCCAAGGTATGTTGAGTGCTCTTTGTAGTAAAGGTTTTTTCAAGCACCTGTGAAGCTTGAAGAGTTGGAGGCTCTAGCACAAGGGTGAGGTATCTCATGGTGTGAGGAGTGCTCTTGCTAGTACAAAGGTTTTTCTAGCACCCGTTAAGTCTAGGAGATAGTGAAGAAAATCTCAAGTTAAGCTTGAGGACTAGATGTAGGCCACAAGTGGGTGGTAGCTGAACTAGGATAAACTCCTGTGTTTGCTATTCTCAACTCTATCTCTTTTACATTTGTGCATTTATTTTATTTGCTTACTAGAATACTCTCTACTTTGGTTTATTTATTTGTGAGTAAATTAATCAATCTCATTTATCTATTCACTTCAATCAATCAATAGCTTAAACGAAAATTGGTAATCAAGTGTTTTACGAAAATATTTGTGAAAAGTTTTTACATACTTAATTCACCCCCTCTTGAGTAATGAGGTCACTTGGTAACAAGTGGTATCAGAGCTAGGCTATTGTGTAAAGAGTTTAGGAGCTTTAAGAGAAAGTGATGGTCTCTTTAAATAGTTTTTCAGAAAGTTCTTCTCTCTATAGACCTCCATTTTTCAATGGGGATGAGTATGCTTATTGGAAAGAACAAATGAAATTTTTTATTGAAGTTATTGACTTAGATGTGTGGGATGCTATAGAGAATGATCCTTTTGTCCCCACACAAGTTGTTAATGGTGTAAAAGTTAATACACCAAGAAGTGAATGGACTGATGATGATAAGAAAAAGGTGCAATACAATTTGAGAGCCAAAAACATCATTACCACAGCCTTGGGGAATGATGAGTTCTTTAAAGTCTCAAATTATAAATCTGCCCAAGAAATGTGAGATATTTTACAAGTAACCCATGAGGGTACTACTAAAGTGAAAAGATCAAGGATTAATACTCTCACTCATGAGTATGAGCTTTTTAGAATGAACCAAGGTGAAAGAATTCAAGAAATGCAAAAACGATTCACACATATTACAAATCATCTTGCTTCATTGGGAAAGACTATTTTCTGTATGCTATAAAATTAATTTGACTGTTCTGAGATTGTTTTTGATCATTGTGTGAGATTTGCTCCGGATCAGGAAAATAATAATTTTTGGGTCGGGGAAAATCTTATTTGATTTATTCGGAGACGGGGGATCTTACTAAACCCGAATCTGATAGACACGAAATAAAATCTTTTAATTTTTAAAATTTATCTGTGAAATAAAAATATTTCACAAAAAAATATCTGCTATTTTATTTATAGCAGCTTCTGTTACCGAGTATTGGACCCGGTATATTTTATCTATTAGAAAATAGATTAAAAATAATTTTTGTAATTATTTTTAAAATGAACCAATAGAAACAAGTCAAAAATGATAGTTGGACTTACCAATAGGAAATAATCAATGTTGAAAAGTTTGATTAGTTACTAAGTAACCAAATAAACTAATTTAGTTACCTAAATTGTTTAATTAGGAACTAAATGAAACTAAACCTAGTTACTAAATAGTTAGAACCTAGTTAATAGCTAAATATCTTAAAACTATCTAGAAGCTATGACTAGGCATGACATACTCAATGACCTAATTTACTAGTTAACTATGTAACTAGATAGTTAATTAAGTAATTAGAAAACCAAATCTAGTTAGTTGTTATTTTATTAAAGAGTAACTAGAACTAAATTAAAAGCAAACTTAGTTGGCTATGTCTATAGAGCCACACGGCCAAGTGGGCTTCTCAAGGCTTCTTGAATGGTCTTTTGTGACCATTGGATGACACCAAGTGACATAGGCCATGTGCTTTTGCATGTGAACACAAGATGATATTTTTACCATCATGATTAGTCTTCTATATTTTTTCCTACACTACCTCACATGGCTGCACACTCTCTTTTGGCCATCTATTTGCATTTCTCTCATCTAAAGCTAAGTCTACATCTTTTCTCTCAAAACTCTCAAGAACACAAGAACAGTTTTCTCTCCTTTTCTGCTTTGGAGTTTCGGCCATAGAACCCAAATACCACTTCCACTCGTCTAAAATTTTATCTCTTCCCACTTTCTAAAGCTAAACCTCCTTCTAAACACTTTTCTTTTAGAAAGTTTTGTCAAAATCCTACTCCAAGTATCTCAAAAATCAAGCTTTAGCTCACTAATCTAAAGGTAAACTTTTGATTCTTTGATTCTAAGTTAGGTTTTAAATTTTCTAGACCATGATTGATCCATGATTCCTTGTTCTTAAGCCTTGTTTTTGACTTTAGTATTTGTTTAAGAATTTTTAGGGTTTTTGTTTGGTTCACACGAAATCAAGAAAGAGGAGGAGCTTGAAGATCTTGCCTTCCTTAAGGTAAGAGGGAGATTAACCTCATCAACTACGTGTTGGTGGTGAGGAAATGGATTGTTTGTGGTGAAAAATTCATAAGGGTTTATTCACTTGATTTTCTATGTTTTCTTTGTTTGTGTTTGCTAAGTCTTTGGTTTTGAAAATATGCTTGCATGTGTGTTTAATATGCTTATAGCTTTGATAGTATACTAGTCTATATGAATTTGAAACCATGGTGATACTTGTGTAATTTAGGATGTGAATCACATGAAGGAAATGTGTATGAAGGTTCCAAAGAACCTATGAGGCATTTGGCCTCCACACCATAAAAAGGGGATCAAGGATCCTAAATTGTTTTCCTAAACAAGGATTAATTGGTTTTATGATACATAATTAAATTAAGAGTTTTTATAAAGAATAAATGATGGAAAGAATTAAAGAATGATTTATGAAATATATATATATATATGAATTTCGGCCAAGATGCCAAAGTTGATAAATTAGATCAAAAATTTATTTTGCTAAGTGTAGATTTAGGTGGTTGAATGGTAAGAAATTAATTTACTAGACTTTGAACTTTAAATTAAAATAATATACTTTTTAGAATTAAATTAGCATAATTAAGTTACACGGTAAAATAAATACTGATACTTGAAATTTACTAACGTATATCTCACCCTATGGGTTTTGAAGCACGTTAGGAAACTTTGAACTGTAATATCCCAAGTAACTTAAAGAAATACAATTTTCTGGGAAATAGTAGAAATACTGATTTTTAGAGGGACTATTTTGAAAATTATATTTTTAGAGGGACTATATTAAAAATATTCTTTAAAAATGGACTATATTCCTAATATTATTCAAAGAATGACTATTTTGGAAGTATTATTTAATAAGAGACTATTATGTAAATATTATTTTACAGAAGGACTATTATGCAAATCATGAAAATAAAGTCAATTTTTGGTATTAAATGAGAAAATTTTTACTTTGGACTTAAAGTATGTTAGAAATATTTTATGAGACTGAATATACATTCAAAAATCTTTACTTGACTCAAAAATAGTAATTTTAAGCTACGCGATTGAGAAAATGCGATAAAATATTTACGCAATTCAGAAAATGATGGAAAATAGTTACGCGATTTGAAAACGTTACAAAAATATTACGCGATTGTGAAAATGCGATAATATCGCTACGCGATTGAGAAGAATAACGAGTTTACTGTAGGGCCGAGGTACTGGACCCGAGTGGATCATTAGTATTATGTAATTGTATGGGCGGTTATATAATATTATTGATACTAATGGCATTAGACAATTGTATGGGCGGTTGATTTAATACCATTGGGGACAGTTCAGCGGTGTTTGACCGGTTATGTTGATTAATGAGATCACCAAGTGATGGCGTGTGAATATGAAATATTGTGGGATTAATGACAGTATGTGTATTTGAATCATACATCATGCATAGAAAAGCGTATTCGCTTATTGATTAAGGCTATGTGCCTAGGAGATTGATTTACACCTAAGTGCGGGTGCGATGGTCGTAGTGTAGGTCAAATATGGACCTTGGGGGCATCGAGGTGCGGGTTTTCCACAATGATAAGTTATTAGCGCCCCTGTGTCATGGATCAGACCGATGCAAACACACCGACGATCCGGACCGAGACACTATCGCTAATCCCGATCTAATATAGAATGTCTTGTGCAATGCCTGATGTATATTTTGATAAATTAATAAATTATAGCACTTTTGGCCACGGCAGCCGAGTGACAGACATATCTTCTGAATCTTCTCTCCAAACATTGTGTTTAGCTCCATGGAGTAGGAATGAGTCTGTGTGCATATGCATAGTCAGCATTTATACTGTTGTGATATAGACTTATTGTGAATTTTATGATTGTAGTATTGTCATTATGTCTGATATTGTGTTGTAAGTTTATTGGATTGCTTATCTATGTAATATCATGAATATATGGATTGTATAGAATAACATTGTTGTTCGTATCATTTCTTTGCTACCATACTGGTATTGATGTAGGGGATATCACCTTTTTATTATATTGTTCTATCTGTGTCTATTTTTATGCCTATGTTTGTGAAGACTACGATGGCTGCAAGGAGGAATTCCATTGATTATATGCAAGCGTAGTTCCACGATGGCATTGACACCTGGCGTGTCGACTCAGCTATGGAATGTTTTAGTTATACAGGGGAAGTGAATCTATCCCAGAGCCATACCTACCATGGAAACCCTACTATTACATATAATGCTGCTTGTGTACATGTAGAGTTCTCTATGCTTATTGGAGAACTATGGGACATTGCTCACCGTTTGCCCAGTGAAGACTCTACGGAGTCAACTGCTCGGACTCCGATCCAAAGAGACATATCCCGACCAGAGAACGTGCCTTTAGAGGATTTGAGAGAGGATCAAGTTCAGAACCTTACTCTTCAGGTGTTTGTGCTTGGGCCAGGTCAAGTTTATATGTGGTAACTAAATATTGCCTAGTATATATAAGTTTTATGTAATGAAGACGTCATGGATTTATGTTATATACGAGAGATGTATTTTATTCAGTTCTTATAATTTGTGTTTTTCTAATTCAGTAAAGTTTCTGTTATCCGCGAAAAAAAAAATTTGAAACCCGTGTTTAAATAATATTAATTATCTTATAACTTGGGTAGTTAATTATAAGGAGTTGGTATGAATGTGATACTCTTTGGAGGGGGTGTTACATTGGTTGGTATCAGAGCCCAAGTTAGAGTCTTTTGGGTTTGTGGGTAGGTTTATCTTGTTTGTGCTGTGTGAATCTCTGACACCAAACACAGAGATATTATTTGGTTTCCGAAAGGAGACGATGTTGTTTGAAATGTTTACGTTTGATTTCTTAGAGTTTTGATTTGTCTATTTTCGAAGAAAAGGAAATGGCTCGCGGTAGGCGTAAGCATGTGGATGCGAGACTTGACAATGAACGTATGGTTGCAGCTAGGAGTGTAATGCAGAGGATGATTGAAGTAGCGGTACAATAGAGTCAGAAGATCATTAAGCAGTTGACACTGATAATCGAACTTCAGAACTTGTTAGAGTTGAATCAATTTCAGAGTACAAGACCCTGTAACTTTGGACCAACTAAGTTCCAAAAAGGAAGGAACGTAAGATCAATTGTTTTCAACAAAAGCTGTATACATGATCACCGGGGAAGCAACAACAACATGGAGGAAGTACTAGTAGAAATCATTTTGGTCCGACTGTGGCATTGCCGCCAAAATGCTTCAAGTGTGGAAAGGACCACTTAACGAAGAAGTGTACAATCAAAGCAATCATTTGTTTCAGATGTGAGAAGCCCGGACACATTTCTAAAAACTATACACAATCGAAGATGAAGCCTTCTATTAGTGATGTACTTGTTTCAAAATCTCAAACTGAGGAATGAGTCAATACAAAGAGCGGGATGGAAGCATTCAAATATAAGGACTTAAGGAAGAAGGAAGTTGTACCATAGAGAGTGATCCTAAAGCTGTACTGTATAATTTGTCAAGCAACCCATCCTTTTGTTGTCAGTGACTGCATGAACCATTTGGGTTTATCTGTGTTTTTATTTCCTTTTAAATGTAATAATGTTACTTCAACTTCTAAACTTGTTATCATCACTTAGCCTGTTTAAAACTATCTTATTACTATTTTTGATTGGAACTTTTTTGGTAATTTGGTTTGTCTATTTCTCTCATAAATAGACTAAGTAAATCGATTTGGGTTATGCATGATGCATTTATTATCTTTTGATATAAGTATTTCTACTCTTGTTGCTAAAACCTGTTGTTGCTATTCCAGTTTGATTGATCTACCTATTTCTATCAAAGATTGAATCTTTTCTGTTGGTTCAATACATTTCTTTCAAATTCACATCTATTTGAGCTTGACTTTATAAATGGATTGGTTATTTTCCAATCATATCGTACTATAATGTTTCAATAAAACCTTAGTGTTTCTTGAGACTGAGATTTTTGGATTTGAATCCAAAAAGTTTGATTCTGAAATATTAGACCATCTCCAATTCCTTGTTGGATGAATCTGATAATTTATCGAATAGCCTCATCCCCTTTCTTTCTATAACCTTCACAGTGTCTTCTATGTATCTCAATTGAAACTATATTCTTGATTCAACCTATGTTATAGTACCAGACACAGTATGATTATAAAGAGAACTTAATCTATAGGACATTTTCTGAAAATATTAGGGATAGGTGAATGAAACAATTTATCTTGGAAAAAGAAAATCTGGAACGATGTGATGGGAAATACAACATGGTAACTAGAAGACCAAATGAAGGGAGTCACCATTTTTCTTCAAGATCGATTTGCATTCTGATTATCCTCAATTTGCATGAAGGTAGAAAGATGTTCCACGCCAATTTTTCAGACATGTTATAGTTATTATGAGTATTTACTAATACCGTTCTGAGTGGCAAGTGCTTTTGTGAAATCCACGAATTATATGAATAGGATCTTTCTTTCCCATCTAGACAGATTTGTCGTTGTCTTTATTAATGACACTCTGATCTTTTCTTGAAATTCGAAGGAGCATGCTGAATATCTCAATGCGGTTCTTCAAATTCTGAAGAAGAAGAAAAGTTTGTACACGAAGCTGATCAAGTGTGAATTTTGATTTAAGGAATGATAGTAACATATACTTCAAAGCAATGGAACATGCATGAGAAGAGATATTCAATTCACATTTTAGAGTTATGCAATAGTTGTATTGCGTGGGAAATTTGAAGACATTTTCTTTATGGATTAATCTATAACGTCTACAGTGATTTCAAGAGCTTGGAGTACCTGTTCAATCAAGAAGGACTTCGATACTCGGAAGAGACGATAGTTAGAATTTTCAAAGGGCTACGATTTTCAACTTCAATGTTATTTCAGAGAGGCGAATGTCGTGGCAAATACCTTAAGTAGAAAATGTATTTAGTGTATCTGCTATGATGGTTCAAGATAGTGAATAGATAGAACAATTCAAAAGTATGTGATTGTTTGTGAATTTGTTTGAATACGATTACTTGTTTGAATAGTCTGGTAAAGGAAATTTGAGAGAGGCAGCAACGTCAACTAGAATGACGTAACTGGAAATGCTACGTGGGAGCTGGAAGGCAAGATAAAGATGTAATGTTCTTTTTGTTTTTTTTTATGTATGATGAATTTCGGAGACGAAAATCTTTTTAAAAGGGGAAAGTTGTAACATCCCAGATTTTGGCTATTTTATAGTAATGACTGAATTTCACTGTTTTGTGTTTTCTATATGCTATAAAATTAATTTAACTATTTTACGACTATTTTTGATCGTTGTGTGAGATTTGCTGCGGGTCAGGAAAATAATATTTTTTGGGCCGGAGAAAATCTTATTTGATTTATTCGGAGATGGGGGATCTTACTAAACCTGAATTTGAGAGACACGAAATAAAATCTTTTAATTTTTAAAATTTATCTGTGAAATAAAAATATTTCACGAAAAAATATTTGCTGTTTTATTTATAGCAACTTCTGTTACTGAGTATTGAACCCGGTATATTTTATCTGTTAGAAAATAGATTAAAAATAATTTTTATAATTAATTTTAAAATGAACCAATAGAAACAAGTCAAAAATGATGGTTGGACTTTTTCTAACTAATAGGAAATAGTCAATGCTGAAAAATTTGATTAGTTACTAAGTAACCAAATAAACTAATTTAGTTACCTAAATTGTTTAATTAGGAACTAAATGAAACTAACCTAGTTACTAAATAGTTAGAACCTAGTTACTAGCTAAATATCTTAAAACTATCTAGAAGCCATGACTAGGCATGACATACTCAATGACCTAATTTACTAGTTAACTATGTAACTAGATAGTTAATTAAGTAACTAGAAAACCTAATCTAGTTAGTTGTTATTTGATTAAAGAGTAACTAGAACTAAATTAAAAACAAACTTAGTTAGCTATATCTATAGAGCCACACGGCCAAGTGGGCTTCTCAAGGCTTCTTGAATGGTCTTTTGTGACCATTGGATGACACCAAGTGACATAGGCCATGTGCATTTGCATGTGAAAGCTAAACCTCCTTCTAAACACTTTTCTTTTAGAAAGTTTTGTCAAAATCCTACTCCAAGTATCTCAAAAATCAAGCTTTAGCTCACTACTCTAAAGGTAAACTTTTGATTCTTTGATTCTAAGTTAGGTTTTAAATTTTCTAGACCATGATTGATCCATGGTTCCTTGTTCTTAAGCCTTGTTTATGACTTTAGTATTTGTTTAAGAATTTTTAGGGTTTTTGTTTGGTTCACATGAAATTAAGAAAGAGGAGGAGCTTGAAGATATTGTCTTCCTTAATGTAAGAGGGAGATTAACCTCATCAACTATATGTTGGTAGTGAGGAAATGGATTGTTTGTGGTGAAAAATTCATAAGGGTTTATTCACTTAATTCTCTATGTTTTCTTTGTTTGTGTTTGCTAAGTCTTTGGTTTTGAAAATATGCTTGCATGTGTGTTTAATATGCTTATAGCTTTGATAGTATACTTGTCTATATGAATTTGAAAGCATGATGATACTTGTGTAATTTAGGATGTGAATCACATGAAGGAAATATGTATGAAGGTTCCAAAGAACCTATGAGGCATTTGGCCTCCACACCATAAAAAGAGGATCAAGGATCCTAAATTGTTTTCCTAAACAAGGATTAATTGGTTTTATAATACATAATTAAATTAAGAGTTTTTATAAAGAATAAATGATGGAAAGAATTAAAGAATAATTTATGAAATATATATATATATGAATTTCGGCCAAGATGCCAAAGTTGATAAATTAGATCAAAAATTTATTTTGCTAAGTGTAGATTTAGGTGGTTGAATGGTAAGAAATTAATTTACTAGACTTTGAACTTAAAATTAAAGTAATATACTTTTTAGAATTAAATTAGCATAATTAAGTTATACGGTAAAATAAATACTGATACTTAAAATTTACTGACGTATAGCTCACCCTATTGGTTTTGAAGCGCGTTAGGAAATTTTGAGCTGTAATATCCCAAGTAACTTAAAGAAATACAATTTTCTGAGAAACAGTAGAAATACTGATTTTTAGAGGGACTATTTTGAAAATTATATTTTTAGAGGGACTATATTGAAAATATTCTTTAAAAATAGACTATATTGCTAATATTATTCAAAGAAGGACTATTTTGGAAGTATTATTTAATAAGGGACTATTATGTAAATATTATTTTATAGAAGGACTATTATGTAAATCATGAAAATAAAGTCAATTTTTAGTATTAAATGAGAAAAATTTTACTTTGGACTTAAAGTACATCAGAAATATTTTATGAGACTGAATATACATTGAAAAATCTTTACTTGACTCAAAAACAGTAATTTTAAGCTACGCGATTGAGAAAATGCGATAAAATATTTACGCAATTTAGAAAACAATGGAAAATCTTTATGCAATTTGAAAACGTTACAAAAATATTACGCAATTGTGAAAATGCGATAATATCGCTACGCGATTGAGAAGAACAGTGAGTTTACTGTAGGGCCGAGGTACTGGACCCGAGTGGATCATTGGTATTATGTAATTGTATGAGCGATTATATAATATTATTGATACTAATGGCATTAGACAATTGTATGTGCGGTTGATTTAATACCATTGGGGACGGTTCAACGATGTTTGACCAGTTATGTTGATTAATGAGATCGCCAAGTGATGGCGTGTGAATATGAATACTATGGGATTAATGACAGTATATGTATTTGAATCATACATCATGCATAGAAAAGCGTATTGATTAAGGCTATGTGCCTAGGAGATTGATTTACACCTAAGTCCGGGTGTGATGGTCGTAGTGTAGGTCAAATATGGACCTTGGGGGCATCGGGGTGCGGGTTTTCCACAATGGCCAGTTATTAGTGCCCCTGTGCCGTGGATCAGACCGATGCAAATACACCGACGATCCGGACCAAGACACTATCACTAATCACGATCTAATATAGAATGTCTTGTCCAATGCCTGATGTACATTTTGATAAATTAATAAATTATAGCACTTTTGGCCACGGCAGCCGAGTGACAGACATATCTTCTGGATCTTCTCTCTAAATATTGTGTTTAACTCCATGGAGTAGGAATGAGTCTGTGTGCATATGCATAGTCAGCATTTATACTGTTATGATATAGACTTATTGTGAATTTTATGATTATAGTATTGTCATTATGTTTGATATTGTGTTGTAAGTTTATTGGATTGCTTATCTATTTAATATCATGAATATGTCCACTGATTTTATATTAATATATGGATTGTATGGAATAACATTGTTGTTCGTATCATTTCTTTGCTACCATACTGGTATTGATGTAGGGGATCTCACCTTTTTATTATATTGTTCTATCTGTGTCTATTTTTATGCCTATGTTTGTGAAGACTACGATGGCTGCAAGGAGGAATTCCATTGACTATATGCAAGCGCAGCTCCACGATGGCATTGACGCCTGGCGTGTCGACTCAGCTATGGAACGTTTTAGCTATATAGGGGAAGTGACTCTATCCCAGAACGATACCTACCATGGAAACCCTACTATTACATATAATGCTGCTTGTGTACATGTAGAGTTCTCCATGCCTATTGGAGAACTATGAGACATTGCTCACTGTTTGCCCGGTGAAGACTCTACGGAGTCAACTGCTCAGACTCCTGTCCAAAAAGACACATCTCGACCTGAGAATGTGCCTTTAGAGATCCAGGAAAGGATCAGGTTCAGAACCTTACTCTCCAGGTATTTTGGCTTGGGCCAAGTCAAGTTTATATGTGGTAACTAAATATTGCCTAGTATATATAAGTTTTATGTAATGAAGACGTCATGGATCTATGTTATATACGAGAGATGTATTTTATTCAGTTCTTATAATTTGTGTTTTTCTAATTCAGTAAAGTTTCTGTTATCCGCGAAAAAGAAATTTTGAAACCTGTGCTTAAATAATATTAATTATCTTATAACTTAGATAATTAATTGTAAGGAGTTGGTATGAATGTGATACTCTTCGGAGGGGGTGTTATATTGGCAACCTAAAGTGACGACTATTGCAGAGTCAAGAAATCTCTCAACCATGACCTTAGCCACACTTTTTGGCAAGCTCCAAGAACAAGAATTGGAATTGAATATACTCTAACCAAAGTGAGGAGCTTCATAAGAAAAGGAAAGGAATAGCTCTCAAGGCCACTTCCTCCATAATCAATGACGACGACGATGATGATGATGATGGAGATGTCTAGTAAAGAAATTCGGAAGATTCTTCTAAAAGAATGGAGCTCAAAGAAGACTTCCCTTTCCCCAAAAGAATGTCTATCACAAAGGGGAAGGAACCTCATCTACTCCTAAATGCTATAAATGTGGAGAATTGGGAAACATGAAGATGGAGTGCCCAATTTATCAAAGTAAAGTGGAAAAGTATGAGAAAAGGTCCTCATAGGAGAAGAAAGAAAGAAGAGCTTACATAGCTTGGGATGATAATGACATAGATTCAACCGATTGCTCGGACAATGAGAAAGTCAATCTATGTCTCATGGCTAAAGGAGAAAAGGAAGAAAAAGATGACATGGAGGTAACATCCTCAAATTTTGAATCAAATTCTTCCCCCTCCTATGATGAATTGTAAGATGCATTTGAAGAATTGCATAATGAATCTATGAGGCTTGCAAAAAAGATTTCATGTTCAAAGAAAACAATTTCCTCACTTGAAAATCAAATTTCTAGTTTAAGCAAAGAAATTGAGGAATTGAAATTAGAAATAAAACTCTTGGGTTGATTAATGCAAATTCTTCATGCATAACATGTTCTTTACATGAAAATGCACCTATATCCTTTTCTTGCTCATCATTTAAAACTTTTGAAAAGGAAATTGAAGACTTGAAAAATACTCTTTCAAAATTTACCTTTTGAAGAGATAATTTGAACATATTGTTTAGGAAACAAAGATGTATTTTTCAAAAGGCTAGTTTAGGGTACAATTCCAAAAACTAGCAAAAACTTTACAAGAATATCTTTGTTCCCACAAACACATCAACAAGTCCTTTCATAAAGTGCTTTCATTGTGGCAAGAAAGGACATAGTGCATTAACTTGCAATGTAAGGAAGAATATCAATAATAAGTTAGGGACTAAAGTGGTTTGGATTCTCAAAGGCACTTTGCCAAAAGTTAACGCACAAGGACCCAAGAAAATTTGGGTATCAAAAGCCAAAAATTGAAGTGTGTTGTAGGTGTGCTTGAAGGCTAAGAATTGACTTTGGAATCTCAAAAGTGATTGCTGCAAGCACAAGATCAGAAAATACTCTAACTTCTCTTCCTTGTCTCCAAGAAGCTTATACTTACAACCTTTGGATAAGTAGAGACTTGTTTTATGCTCTAACTTGCTTTAAAGTAGTAGTTTTCTAACTTTATATCTTGAAAATATCTCTACATGTGATAATACACTAGATAAGTTCACTTCTTGTTTGAAATAGCATATTTGATGAAAATATCTTAGAACTTGGCATATTGGATCAATCATGCATCTATCTCTTGCTGCATAATTTCCTCTTGCTACATAATGTCATTATTTTGCTACATAAATTCAATTTTTGCATGATTATCAAGACTTAATCATTCATAAATCCATTACTAACTTGAGCATTGGAGTTTCCCCTAACCGTGTTTTGCAAGTACTTGATCCATGTTTAAGTCCCCCAATTCTCAAATCTCAAGTTCCTGCTGTGGAAAAATGGTTTTTGGTGTTTGAAGAAGATTAATCTGTTGTTGGGCTTCATTTATGGTGGTTATAGCTGATGAAAATACGGGAAAGTCATGATCACCCTCAAGATAGCATAAGTTGGTGATTTAAGGATTGAATTCTTGAAGTTTTCTCTATCTCTGGGGACGTTATAATTTGTTATAGAAAGCAAATAACTAATTATTGGCTTCTGGGAAGTGTGATCATATATTTTGTCAAGCTAAATAACTGGTTATGAGAAGTACCTAACTTGTTATTCACAAAGTCAGTGGTTGTTAGAGCTTTTCCTCTAACAAATAATCAATTAATCGAAGGCCCTAATCGATTATTAGTTGAAGACAGAGGCTACTAGTCTTTTACATCACAAAAATAACTAATTACAGAGACCCTTTAACCAGTTATTGAAGCTCAAAGATGCTCCAGAAAATTGCATATAACTTGTTATACAGTTCCTCTAATTGGTTATTGCAACTCCAAATATGTTCAACAAGACGCAAATAATTGGTTATAGGAGTTCCCTAATCCGTTAGTCATCAAAGTCAATAGTTCCTAATTCTCAAGTCATGCAAGATAACCTATTTTCTACAACCACTAACCGGTTATGAAGCTTGTTGTTGGTCCCTGCAATATGAGAATTAATCAGTTATGAGAAACACATAATTGATTACTCTGAAAATCAGCAACTCCTGAAGTTGTTTGTCATACAAATAACCGGTTATAGAAAGGATGTAAATGTTGGTGTATGCCCTAGAGGCTGATACATTATTACATACATTTTATTATGCTAATTTTAATATATGAGGCATTTCATTTATTGTGTTCTTTTTTAATAAACATAATAAAGTCCTTCAAATAGTAAGTTTGATGCCATAGGACATCAAGTGGTTGACTTGATCGTGAGATTCTATTGGATAAAATTAGAACACTATTCTTAAATGTCCTTAGTCAAGTATTATTGTTAATTAGAATAACAATAATGCATTGAGACTAGTATGTGCATAGACTGATGACCATATCTCACGGGTCATGGATATGAGATATCAAGTTTTCACATGGGTACATATTAGAGTAATGATGTATTGGACCCGCCATGAGAACGCTACATGGATCGTTACGTGAATGTCATAAGCGATTCTCATAGTGACAATGGTGTCTGTGGTCCTTTGACCTGAAATCACTATGATTCCTACATAAGGAGTTATGTGTTTTAATGCCATCAAACGTCATCTGTAACAAGGTGATTATAAAGTTGGTTATTGGACATACTGCGAATCATGCAGAGGGATATGAGTGACCTACATGGGATTTGTCACTCCTACATAACAGGAGCGATATCTTCGGGCCCCCTGATTGAGTGAGACTGCGAAATGCATGGCCATGTTCAAATGAATCAATATAAGATATTGATTTCATTTGTTGTTAGAAAGTCTACTCGAGTATCAGGAAATGAAGGATTGGACTATACAAGGGTGATGCATTCCATGCCTTGTGTTCAATCTAGATATCATGACAAAGGGACTAAACGATGTAGAAACATTGGTCACAGAAAGGTTATGTCAAATCACTGACATTCTCATTACTTGGGTAGCAGCGATGTGTTGCTAGATACCACTCACTGCTTGTAATATTAAAATGGGATTTCAATATTACTGCCAACGTAGTGAGAGATTGCAGGGTCACACACATAGAGCAGACTAAAATTGGAACAATAGATCCAAGTTGGACTCAGATTCAAATATGGGCCAGACTCATAACAGATGAGTCTAAGGTTACATAGCTTACCTAGCTGCTGCTCACACTCACTTAAGGCAGTCACTATTATAAATAGTACTACTAAGAAGGCTGCTAAGACATATATAACAGAACCCTAACCACACCTTAGTAAAAGTGAGTGAGAGAGTGACAGGTTTATTCTCTTCTCTTCGCAGCTAGCACTGTGTGAGAGACACAAGGTTCTTTTTTGCAAACGTTGGATGTTCGTGACTCTGTTCGTGTGGATACCGCAGAGACATCGTTGCTGTTAAGGTGTTGGTGATTCACGTCACTTCCTTTGATCACACTTCAATAGGTAAACAATATTAAAACTCGGACTATGGCTTTTTTGCATGGATCCTTGGTGGGAATCCTATTTTTTCGCTGCGTGATGTATCCGCAATTCTCAATAGTAACAGATTATTCTAAACTTACAGCAACGTGCGTCCTTCCTGTAACCCTCTTTTTTGGGAGGGAATGTCACATTGTTATTTACAATACGAAAAATAAAAAAACATAAGTTAAGACCCAGTTCTTTTTATAATTATGAGTTTACTTGGTTGTAATCGTATAATTAAATTAGCAAGTATTTTTTTATATATTTTTTTAATAAAAATAGTGATAAGGCATAATTACAATGAAGAGTAAAACAGAAATAAAGCATACATCAAACCAACATACATGTACAATGATATATCATTATATTAAATTTGTTTGATTACAGCGCCTGAATATACAAAAAGAAAAATTATACATATATGCCCAAAGAGATTATAAATATACAGCCCACCAAAAATAATGACACATCAGGCCCCCAAAATAACACTGATAGCCATCAGTGGCTATCAATAGCATCAATCCCTAAGAGGAGAAGGAACCGTGTCAGGATCCTCCTCGAGTTCCTCCTTGGGATCTTCCTCTTCCGAGGAAACCTCCATAGGAGCCACTGAGTTACGGGCCGGGGCTCGAGCAGTGGAAACAAAAGAATCCTCTTGTGGGGTATAATGACGATCACCCCACATCTCCCTGATGGGCAAGTAAAACTCTAGACGTAAGCTGACGTTGCAAGTGAAGATAGGCGGATCATGACGCCCCCAAGCTAGCAAAATCGGCATGATCCCAAAACTCGTAGATGAAACGCTTAGAATTTAGGTTAATGTACCAGCAGTCTGGCCCTCCGAGGAAAGCCAAATGCACATAACCTAAAAATCCACGTGGGCGTGCCTCCATGATCCCAAAGCAGGTACTAGTCGCGATCAGGCCAGAAGCCAGGAAATTCGGGAACTTCACCTCTATCGCCAACGTCTTCGATGGAACATAAATACAAACAAAAATAATAGCAATACAGGAAAGAGGTAAGACATCCTACCATCATTACCAATTATGGTAGTAAAGAAACATAATGGCACGAAGCGCCCACATAGCATTTCAACAGCAATAATAATAAGCATTAAATAGCAGTAATAAACAATTAAGTAGATCCAGGCAGTTATACATCAGTAATACAACAGTTCCAATTATAATAAGGATTAAATGGCAGATAATATATGGACTCACTATGCACATGCGTATAATGTCAAAATCCTACTCCATGGAGCTAGACACAAACAGTCGGAGAGAAAGATCAGGAGACATGTCTGTAACTCGGCTGCCGCAGCCAAAGTGCTATAATTCATCAGTTTATCCACGTGCACATCAAGGCATTATGCAGACATTCTACACTAGATCACGATATAGGACAGTGTCTCGGTCCGGATCGTCGGTGCGTTTGCATTAGTTTTTCCCACGGACAGAAGAGCTACTAACTGTCCATTGCGAGGTACCCACACCCCGACGTCCCCAAGGTCAATAGTATGACCTACACTAGTCTACTCGCACCCGCACTAAGGTGTTTTCAATCTCCTAGGAAACTTAGCCTTAACAACAGTCCAACGGACTTTCACAATGCATGATGACTTAATGCATAACCATGTATGTTTATCATCACATACTTTTCCACAATATGTCTCAATTGACCAAAGTAAATATCAACACATCATTGGTACCTCACATAGACCCACAATATCATATTATCAGAGTTTTAAACAAAATAATACACTTTCAAGGTTTATTATGAATTCTTACTTAGTTGTAGCATTTCTTACAAAGTTCGTCTCTGGAGGAATTCTCTTGATTAATTAAGTTCTCTATTGTAATTTATCCTCACACACACTTGGAGAATTATTCTAGGGGTCTCAAAGTCTCACACTCTCTTGTTCTTTCTCTAATTAAAAATTCCCTAAGTCTTATGATAAATTCCATTCTTTGTTCTTTCCAATTTATGAATCCCTAATTATTTCTTAATCTTCCAATTTATTAATTTTCCACCCTATTACCAATAAACTAATCACTTGATTATTTAAGTTCCCAGATTACCTAGAGTTACATAATCAAGCCCTAAATGGCCCTAGAGGCCGTGGCTTCCCTAGGGGATTAAGTTCCCAAATTTTTCATTCCATTAATTACATATTGTACACTTGATTAGTTATGCCTTCCACTTGTTATAATTGTTCATGAAGAACCCTAATTTTTGGGCCCCAAAATCGTGAGCCTCCTAGAGAGAAATCTAGGTCATTTCTTCTTTTAAGTTTTCCAATCCATTCAAATATATCAATATACATAACAAATCAATCAAATGACTTAAACAAATGAACAACAACATGTAATCATACCAATCATGCAAACAAAGAATAACCCTCAATAGGGTTTTCTCACAATCAATCACAAAACAAGGTTCCTTACTACCAATAGAGGTTGAGGAGGAGTATCTTCCTCTTACCAAAGAGAAGAAAACAAGAGAACCCCTTGAAGCTCCTTGCAAATTTTGGATTCACACCCAACCAAACCCTAAAAATTTCAATCTCATCAAGATAACACTAATGCTTGAAAAATAAGGTATAGATGGTCACAAAGGAGACCATAAAAATGAAAATGGGGAAAAGAGAGTGGAGAATCAAGAACCTTACCAAAAAACCCTAAGCTTGAAGCTTGAAGAAAGTGGTGAAGATGAAAGCTTTTCAAGAAACCACTAACTAGAGAAGTGTTTAGATGATGAAGGTGATTAAGAAAATGAGGTTGGTAGGAATTTTTGTGAAGGTGGAGGGCTTGGAGGTGTGGTGGCCATGAGGTGTGGCTAGAGAGAAGGAGGAGAGAAAGTTTGAGAAAGATGAAGGCAGAGAGAGAAGTGAATAGAAAAATGAAAGATACCTTTAGGGTTTTCTTTTTGAAATTTGAATAGGTTAATTAATTAAATTGAAGCACAAATTTTGGCTCCCAAATTTGTGCTATAGCCGTGTGAGTGTGGAGAGGAGGAGAGAGAAATGGTTAGCTTCCTTGAGAAGCTTGGGTGCATTTTCAATAAAGGAGATATGATCAGACATAAAGTAGATTACATTAGGATAGGATAATGTGATTTAATAGTTAAAATAATATGGTAATTAGGATTTTACTACAAGTTATTACCTAATGAATAATTGTTACAGTGCACAAAGCCAGTATTAATTATCCAATGGATAATAAAGTGTATCATAAAATTTTAATCAACGGTACGCACAGAGATTTTATTTATCATATAACACCTCGAAAAATACAAACCTCGCAAACTGTGCCTGACCTCGGGTTTAGTAAGATCCCCCGTCGACAGGTCGACAGTTCAAGGTTTACCAGCCTCAGGGAAAACATTTCGTTATCTCGGTTCTGCTCAGCGTGTACGTAAAACGAGGAATATACTAAAATATTTGATATTTTCAGAAAAATCCACAAAAATTCTCAAATATCATAAATATTAAAAAATGGTTGTTCGTCACGAAACAAACAATTTTCTAGGGCGTTTCACTAACTCTGCTCAGTGTGCACATAAAATGAGAAATATATTAAAATATTCAGTATTTTCGAAAAATTCCAAAAAAATTTTCAAAAGTCAAGAATATTAGGAAATGCCTATTCATGATGAAACAAACAATCTCTAGGGCATTACACTGACTCTGCTCAGTGTGAACGTAAAATGAAAAATATATTAAAATACTAAACATTTCTAGAAAATTTCAAAAAAATTCCTAAAAATTATAAATATTATAAAATGATTATCTGTGATGAAATAAATAATTTTTAGGGTGTTACACTTCCTCTATATCACAATAACCGATTATAAGCCTCAATAATCGGTTAGGAGACCCCTTTAAAACAACATATAGCAATGTGTTTGAGCCATTCATGCACGTCCTTCCTCCATTTTCATCTTCTTCATCTCAAATCCTCTCACACTCATTCCCTTAAACTCATCACCCACCTCAAATCTAGCCAAAATCCACCATTAAAACACCTTTTCCACATGTTGGGCATGATGCAACCCCATAAGAAGAACTTCCTGCTGCCCTGCTGATATAATTATGGAAGAGGCTCCAGCCACAAATGAAAACTGAATCCTCATGGCCATTGCAGATCTTCAAGCCCAATATGCGGGTATTGAAACCCAAATTATGGATTTGAAGGTCTATCAGGAGCACACAAATGGAATTATATATGATCGCCTCAACTCTTTGGATGCTCGCTTAGAAAGACTTGAGTGTCACTTTCAATAATCGGAAGATCATGGGGCTTGAGCATGGATCCAGACTTATTTACTATTTTTGATATATATCTTCTGTTTTGATTTGATAATTATTATCTTATATTGTGAACAATTACTCTATAATGCTTTTGATATGCTTTTGGTATTGGTATAAAATGGCAATGCATGTTTTGTTTTGATGATATGGCAACACATGTTCTGTTTCTACAATACTTGCTTTTTTTGTGAACTTGATATTATTATATGACTTCTATTTTATCAAATGATATGGTATAACTTTTTTATCATGACAAAAAGGGGAGAAGTTTATGAGTCATTAAGAAAATATAAATAGAAAATGGTGCAAATTCAATGATCTTGGGATTCCAAAATTAAGGGGGGAGCTATGCATCTCTGATCTAATCACCTTTTGAAAAATAGAGAGAGAGTAAGTCTCTAACACCTTTTGTGAGTTCCAATTTATTTGAACTAACTCTTTTCTCAATGGTTATTTGTCATCATAAAAAAAGAGGAGAATGTAATTGACATTGACTAAGGCAATGACTTTGATGATAATAAACAAGAAAGGAATAGAAGTGCAAAGATCAAGTCCCAAGACTCTTCAAGTTTAGCTTACAGGACTTAGATATTGTGTAAAGGTAAATAGGAATCACACTGAACTCAAATATGTTTTAAAATATTTACAAATGGTTTTTATATGCTAAAATGCCTAACAAACAAGTTTGGAAAAACAAGTTTTGGTGGTAATTCAAATCTATAAAAATAGTCAAGTTTGTGTTTTACAAAACTGACCTTTAGTTACTATTTTGATGATATCTTTCAAAACATTTTGAGTTTTATTCTAAAACTTATTTCATATAAAAATAGACTCAAAGATCTTTCTAATGAGTGGTCACTTGTTTGAAACGGATACACAACAAAGAAGTTATGATCTTTCAAAGTCAGCTTGGTTAAAAACAGGGCAAATAACCGATTATGGAATTCCCACAACCAGTTATTCACTAAGTCGGGAGCCAATTTCTGTAACACCCCAAATTTCCTATCTCTTAAACAATAATTTTGACAGTTAACAGAATTTTACTATTTAGTAAATTTTGGATGCTGTAAAATTATTTTGTTTATTCCATCAGCGTATTTGATCGTTTTGAGTGATTTACTCCGTGTCAGGAAAATAAAAATTTTTGGGCCAGGGAAAACTTTACGTAATTTAATTTTTACCATTAGGTAATTATTTTACGTAATCTGATTTGATATTTGTGCGTTTTCTAATTTTTGTGATTTTATGTGTGATTTTGAATTTTTTTCTGTTTCTAGGCTCCACGAGGTGTTTGTGGGCCCAGGTGAGTTCCGCAAAGTGAAAATTTTTCTACGCATAGAAAAATTTGTACTGTTTAGACGGAGACAGGGGATCTTACTAAACCTGAATCCGGAAACAGTTTTAGAAAATTTGTTTTGTACTGTATTTATTTATCGAAAGATAAAA
Source organism: Ormosia semicastrata (assembly GCA_029884595.1). Classification (NCBI taxonomy): domain Eukaryota; kingdom Viridiplantae; phylum Streptophyta; class Magnoliopsida; order Fabales; family Fabaceae; genus Ormosia; species Ormosia semicastrata. The sequence continues at coordinate 74,139,825 of JAQQTO010000061.1, forward strand.
ATACAGTAAATATATTCTTTTGTGGGATTTTTAGTAGATAAAAATAGAAATTATATTGCTTAAGTCAACATTGGTGGTTTGGATATCCACTATTGATTCAATTAATGGTTAAGAAATAAATTTAATAAAGAAACATAAGATAATCATCATTGATTTAATCAATGGTGTGAGAATAAACTTAATTAGGCAAGCTTCAATATCAACCGTAGATTTAATCAACGGTGTAAAATTGATAATATAAAGTGACCATTTACAACCATTAGATTTAGAATTGATCAAGGGTGGAGATTTGGTCTTAAAAAGTGACAGAGACCATTTATGACCATTGGATGAAGAATTAATCAAGGGTGGAGATTTGGTCTTAAAAAGTAGCAAAGACTAATTATGACCCTTGGATTAAAAGTAAGAAGAAGCAATCTTGACCCTTTATTTTGGAGACACATCTAATGGCTAGAATTTAAAGGAGAAGGATCTAATGGCTTAGATTAAGTCTTCTAAAAATCAAAAGTCTACCTAAATCCTAACCATTGAATTAATCAATGGCTAGAAATGCTTCAAATAATGGCCTAATTAACAAGCCAAGTAAACTAAATTAAATGTTAAATTGTTATAATCTAATTCTTAATTAGATATCCTAATTTTAATTAGAGATTATAATATATAAAATAATATGTCTAATTAATTAGTTATGTAATTAGAAAGTTAGTTAAGATTGATTAGGAAATTTAACCTAACTAATTACCTAATTAATTAGCATGCAATTAGGTGTAAATTGAGAACAATTAATTCCCTAAAATACTCAAGGAGCCACACGATTTTCATGCAGCTTGGGGAGACTTTTACATGGTTCTTGAACCACTAATAATAGCCATGCAAACTAAATTAATGACCATTATTGTTTGTCATGGTCAATATGATCATTATTGTTTTGTTTGCTTCCTTTGGATTGCATGATGAAGGGGGGGACGGTTGGAGAAGCAAGAAAGAAGAAGAGACATGTTGAGACATGTTGGAGTAGCCTTTTTAGGCCAAAGAAAAAGCTTGAAGACATTAATTAGATGTCTTGACCAATTATTGGTCATTTTCCTAAAGCAAAATTATTTTCTTCTTTCTCTCCATGCAATGCTATGGCTGCCCACTTCAATTCAGCCATTTGATTTCATTTGTATCACATTTTATAACACTTAACTTATTCTTTCTCTTCTTTCTCTTCCAATTTGTCAAGAACACCAAGAACAACACCATTTTCTTTCCTTCCTTGAGCATTTGGTCACCACCCATGGAACCACTTCCAATCTTTCATAATTTTATCTAGCTACATATCTTGAATCCTCTCATCAATTCAAAACACTTTCATGTTGGAGACTTTCTCTAAATCATTCATCTTCATCACTCAACCAAGCCAAGAACACAAAACAACCATTTTCCTTCATTTTCTCACCAAATGGTTCGGCCATGACCACCAAAACCACCACCCATCACTTTTAATTTCATCCAACCATAGATCTTGAATCTACATGATATTCTAAGTAACTTTCATGTTAGAGACTTTCTCAAAATCATTCATCTTCATGGACTTTCTTCAAGAACAAAGTTATGGGGTTTTTGAGGTGAAGTATAAGAAGACTGCATTTCTTCTCTTCTTTTTCATGATTTAAACCATGTTTGATCCATGGTTCCTCTTAATCAAGCTTAGTATACTAATTTCTATGTATTTTGTTTTGAATCTGAGAAGCCCTTGGTGGTGAAGGACTTAGAAAGAGAAGCAAAATCAAGAAGCTTTGAGGATCTTCAAGAGGTAAGAGGGAGATCCATCTCACCTCACCAACCAATTATGGTGGTGGGAGATGGTCTTATATTTAATGGATTGTGAATTCATGTGAGAATTCCAATCCATGGTCATGTAATAATTAGTTGTGTGTTTATGAGCTTTACTTTATTTTCTTGTGCTTTGATTATTTTTGTCTATGCTTAATATGCTTTGCATGATTTTGTGGCTTTGATAGTATACTTATAATATGCATGATGAGTATATGACATGTTTGTGATATTTATGATGAAATATATATATGTATGCCATGATGTGTGGATGGAAAGAAAATTGATCTTGGTTCCAATGGCCAAGGAAGAGCTACGGTTTTGATGCCCTTGATTTGGGTCAATGTTGAAATTTTTCAAGAACAAGGAAATTAAATTTTGATCCCTAGAACAATGAGAATTTCGGCCAAGACACCTCAAAATAGGTGTTTACAAATTAATATATTTATGGAAGAATAAAATTGGATTGATTTGAGGAGTATGGAAAATGAACTAAAGGTTTTTTATTTTTTTAAGAAAACATGAACACAAATTTTAGAATGAAATTTTATTGATTTATTTTGTGTAGAAACAAGAATGGAATTTATTTAAGTTAGAAGAAAAATATTTCATGGTTCCAATGGCCATTTATAAGGTTTTGATAATTTAGAAAAATATTTTGATACTATGAAATACAAGAATTTTCAAATAAGAATTTTTGAAAAGGGAATTAAGTGTTATAAATTAAGTGAAGAGGAATTTTCATAAATAAAAGAAAAAGAAGATTGAAAGTATTGAACTTCAAATTAATCAATTTTTAGAAGTGATTTAGAAATATAAAGGAAAACGTTTGTAACTTAAAATTTCTAACAGAGAATTTATTTATTGGGTTTTGAAAAACGTTAGGAAATTTAAAGTTAAGAAACAATAATTAAATCAAATCAATATGATTTTGTAGGACTAGATTAATAAAAAGTGATTTTGAGAAAATATATATTAAGGAAAAGATTTTTGACTAAGAATGAAAAAGGATTTGCAAAGAAAGTGAAAATGAATTTGAACAAATAGGTTTGTTTTATGACCAATCGGTACTTTGGTTTTGAAAATAAAATTTTAATGGTTTTGTTTGTGTAAAACCTTATCAATTTAGAAGGAAAAATATTTGATGGTTTCAATAGTCATGTCCACGTTTTTGAAGGCTTGTAATGCCTTGATTTTTATGAACAAAGTGATTTTCAAAGTGGAAACGTAACTTGAGTTAATACAAGAATTTGAAAATGGAATTAGAGCATTTATCACTTGAGAATTAAGTTTTTGTAAACAAGAATGTTTTTGAACTTCAATTTATTTTGAAGAAGGTTGTGTTTGGAAATGATTTGAGAAAAATGAAGAATATAGTGATATTATGAAAATCTACTAACGTATAACTTATTTTTGAGTTTTGAAGTACGTTAGAAAATGTTAAGTTTTGAAACATTGATTTATATCAATGGAAAAGTGATTTTGTGAATTATATTTTGGAAAAAGATTTCTTGAGTAAAGAAATGTAGAAAAAAAATTTCTTGAGTAAAGAAAATGTGTTAAATAAAGTATAAAGTCATATTATTTTGAGGAAAGTTGAAATGGAATTTTTGAAGAAATGAGAAATATTTTCATGTGATTGTGAAAATGACGGAAAATCACTATGTGATTTGGAAAGTGTTTTAAATATTTTGAGAATGATGGAAAATGTTTTACGTAACTTAAAAGAATGATTTTAAGATATGCGATTTTGAAACAGTGAAAAAAATAATATGTGATTTGAGAAACGTATATTTTTACACGATTAAGAAAAATGTTAAAAAATTAGTATGCGATTTAAAAATGTAACAGAAGAGTTACGGCATTTTGAAAACGTAACAGAAGTGTTACGGTATTGTGAAAATATAACAGAAAAGTTTCAGAATTTTGAAAACATAACATAAGTGTTACGATATTTTGAAAACGTAACAGAAACATTTTGGAATTGTGAAAACATAATGGAAATGTTACGCAATTTTGTGAAAACACGGTGAAAGTGTTTTATAACTATGAAAACATGATAACATGATTTTGTGTTATATAGTATAATTATCTTGTTGAACCGTTGTATGGACCTTTGTATGAGAAAATGACGTGTTTTGCCTATGACTGGTATTTGGTGCATTTTATATGCATTGGAAAAAGATGCCTGCGATTGGCATTTGGTGCATTATACATGCATTGGAAAGATATGTCTGTGAATGGATTTGGTGCATTATACGTGCATTGAAAAAAAAATATGCGTTGAAGCATATGATTACATTAAACAAATGAAATTGAAAAGATTTGGCCCTTTGGGGTTGGACTTGCACTGATATATTCGTGCATTGTATAAAATATAGCTAATAGCTATTATGGCCCTTGTGGTTGAAAAGGGAATGAGAATTGATAGTGAGGTCTATGATGGATCTTGGGGGCGTCGAGGCGCGGCGATCGACCAGTGGACAGCTGGCGAGTACCCTGTGCCACTTGACGATGCAGTTCGTTGCAACACATTGACGATACCCGACAAGAACACGATTCTTTTCAACGACTGGGAGATTATCTTTGGGCTAAGGCTGACAATTGACCAGAGCATTCTTCTAGAAATTTTGAAAACCTCCATGGAGTTGTTTTTGAAAAACTGAGCCTTTGTGCATATGCATAATCTGAACATTTATATCTGTGTGATATATTAATTGAGGAATATTGGATATAACGATTGTTATGAATACTTGGATGATGATGATGATAATGCTGATAACATGATTATGGTATGATCTATCTGTATAATATTGTTGGCTGTGTGTTATCTCTGTGCTGCCATATTGGTATTGGTGTAGGTGATCTCACCTCTTTGTTATGTTGTTTTTTGTGTTTGTATTGTTAAAATCAAACAATAGAAGGATCGAGTTGTCTTAGACATAACAAGGCGATAAATACTTGTGAGATTGGTGACAACAATAAGGAGTGGACATTCAAGACTCGAAGGTGTGCAAGTGTTGACAAAGGAACGGATGTCGATGCATCAAGATGGAGAAAAAGGAATAAGTATGTTAAAGTTTTCCGTTAGTGTTGTACCGTGCTATTAAGTAGGACCCATCATGGGTCTCTCTATCACAAAAGAAAAAAAAAAAATAAGTTTGTTAATTTTATATTTCTCTTTAAATTGTGATATTAATTGGTGTCAATATTACATAATGAATAGTTGAAATATGATTTTTAATATTACCCAATATTTTCAGTAAATTTATGTTTCAGTAAAGAAGAAATTTTGAAACTCATCTTTTATAACTCAAACTTTGTGCGAACTTATTTTCAGATTATGAGTCGGAAGTCAGAAATGTGATGCTCTAGCTAGGGTGTTACATTAGTTAGTATCAGAGTTAGGGTGTTACATTAGTTGGTATCAGAGCACGATTTGAGTCTTTTGGGATTTGTGGTTAGGTCTATTTTGCTTGTGTTGTGTTCTCTATGTGTTTGTTTCCCGAAGGGAAATAATGTTGTTTATAATGGATATTAGATCCATTGTTTTTAGATCCGCACGCCTCGAGAAAAAAAAAAGGAAATGGCTCAGGATAGTTATACTTGTGTGGAAGTGAAACATGTTACTAGTAATGCAGTTGCAACTACAGGAGCAATGTGAGCAATGTGGAAAGACGACTACAAGAACAAAGGACCGCTATTTAGTGGAAATTGGAAGTTGAAGTTTAGGATCTGATGGAAGAGAATCAGTCTTGGAATATAAGATTTCATAATTTTGGAACCTGGTATTTTTTTTAGGATATTGAGAAAGTAATTGATTTCGATGGAAGAGGTATTTACAACCATTGAGGAAACTAAAAGCAGTAAGTGATGTGAAAGAAAGTACTCAAATGAAGGAATGTACGTCAAGAAAACAATTTGTGGAAAAGTTGGACACATTTCCAAAGAGTATAATCTCTGATGTGTTCTTTGAAAATAGAGTTTTCTATTAGTAAAAATTTTAGATAGTAAGGAAAGTTGTTACTCTGAATGGAACGGGAGTATTCTGAGCGGAAGATTTAATCAATGGAGATTGCATCATTGGAGCTAATCCTATAAACTATACTGAATATTTCTGTGAATAACCTATTCCTTATTACATATGATTGAGTAGATCAATTATATGTTAGAGTTATTCGTTATCCTCTGATTTGTTTACTTCTGTTTCTATTCTTAGCTGATCGTGCTATTCAAGTTATTCAAATTGTTGTGGATCAAATCTTTGTATTAGTTTGATCTGTTGTTCAAAAATTTTGTGTTAGTTTGATCTGTTTCATAAACAGACGTGGTCTTTGAAAATGGATTGGTTATTTTTCAGCCATATCCAATGAGATTATTTCAACAGACTGTGAGTAATCCAGAGAAAATTCATTTTTGAAAATCGGGTTACATCCAATTCTTTGTTGGATATGTTCGATAACAGGTTCAATTCGTTTTGTTATCTTCCATGATGTTTTCTTTCATCTCCTGCAATTGAAGGAATATCTTGCAAGAAAGGATGTTTCTATATTTGTATCCGTGTTAACGTATCTGAGTGACGCAGCAGAAGCGTGGTGAATTCTTCAAAAGATTGGAACAATTCGTCTATGGGAAAACTTAAGACGGTAATAGAAAATTGTAGAATTTTTTTTTTATGGAAGTATCTGGTATCGTGCTGTGGAAAGAAGAATTCAGTTAGTGAGACATTTCCTGTTAAAAGCAAAAATCTAGAATATGTAGTGATACGAGGATAAGGAAATTTTAAGTAATACATTACATTAGCTGAACATTTCATTACATTAGTTGGAAGTTATCTGAGAAAAACTATTCTAGGCATGAATGAAGATCGGTTGTTGTTATGTTGATATCAGAGATATGAAAATTCTTTCTTTCTGGAGTAACATTCAACATCTTCAGTAATAACCAACAAAATCTCTATGATAGGAGTCTGAGATATCTGTTTGATCAGGAGAAATTGAACATCAGCAAAGAGATTTTGTGGGATTAGAATAGTATAGCAAGACATAAGAAAGGAAGCTTCATGAGAATTGGAAAATAAGATGAAAGCACCATATCCGTATTTATTCCGAGGGTGTGAAATCATGGTCATGAAATTTCGAGGACGAAATTTCTATAAAGAGGGGGAGTATTGTAACACCCCAAATTTCCTATCTCTTAAACAATAATTTTGACAGTTAACAAAATTTTACTGTTTAGTAAATTTTGGATGCTGTAAAATTATTTTGTTTATTCCATCAGCGTATTTGATCGTTTTGAGTGATTTACTCCGTGTCAGGAAAATAAAAATTTTTGAGCCAAGGAAAACTTTACGTAATTTAATTTTTACCATTAGGTAATTATTTTACGTAATCTGATTTGATATTTGTGCGTTTTCTAATTTTTGTAATTTTATGTGTGATTTTGAATTTTTTTTCTGTTTCTGGGCCCCACGAGGTGTTTGTGGGCCCAGGTGAGTTCCGCAAAGTGAAAATTTTTCTATGCATAGAAAAATTTGTACTGTTTAGACGGAGACAGGGGATCTTACTAAACCTGAATCTGGAAACAGTTTTAGAAAATTTATTTTGTATTGTATTTATTTATCGAAGATAAAAAACAAGTAAATATATTCTTTCGTGGGATTTTTAGTAGATAAAAATAGAAATTATATTGCTTAAGTCAACATTGGTGGTTTGGATATCCACTATTGATTCAATTAACGGTTAAGAAATAAATTTAATAAAGAAACATAAGATAATCATCATTGATTTAATCAATGGTGTGAGAATAAACTTAATTAGGCAAGCTTCAATATCAACCGTAGATTTAATCAACGGTGTAAAATTGATTATATAAAGTGACCATTTACAACCATTGGATTTAGAATTGATCAAGGGGGGAGATTTGGTCATAAAAAGTGACAAAGACAATTTATGACCATTGGATGAAGAATTAATCAAGGGTGGAGATTTGGTCTTAAAAAGTAGCAAAGACTAATTATGACCCTTGGATTAAAAGTAAGAAGAAGCAATCTTGACCCTTTATTTTGGAGACACATCTAATGGCTAGAATTTAAAGGAGAAGGATCTAATGGCTTAGATTAAGTCATCTAAAAATCAAAAGTCTACCTAAATCCTAACCATTGAATTAATCAATGGCTAGAAATGCTTCAAATAATGGTCTAATTAACAAGCCAAGTAAACTAAATTAAATGTTAAATTGTTATAATCTAATTCTTAATTAGATATCCTAATTTTAATTAGAGATTATAATATATGAAATAATATGTCTAATTAATTAGTTATGTAATTAGAAAGTTAGTTAAGATTGGTTAGGAAATTTAACCTAATTAATTACCAAATTAATTAGCATGCAATTAGGTGTAAATTGAGAACAATTAATTCCCTAAAATACTTAAGGAGCCACACGATTTTCATGCAGCTTGGGGAGACTTTTACATGGTTCTTGAACCACCAATAATAGCCATGCAAACTAAATTAATGACCATTATTGTTTGTCATGGTCAATATGATCATTATTGTTTTGTTTGCTTCCTTTGGATTGCATGATGAAGGGGGGGACGGTTGGAGAAGCAAGAAAGAAGAAGAGACATGTTGAGACATGTCGGAGTAGCCTTTTTAGGCCAAAGAAAAAGCGTGAAGACATTAATTAGATGTCTTGACCAATTATTGGTCATTTTCCTAAAGCAAAATTATTTTCTTCTTTCTTTCCATGCAATGCTACGGCTGCCCACTTCAATTCAGCCATTTGATTTCATTTGTATCACATTTTATAACACTTAACTTATTCTCTCTCTTCTTTCTCTTCCAATTTGTCAAGAACACCAAGAACAACACCATTTTCTTTCCTTCCTTGAGCATTCGGTCACCACCCATGGAACCACTTCCAATCTTCCATAATTTTATCTAGCTACATATCTTGAATCCTCTCATCAATTCAAAACACTTTCATGTTGGACACTTTCTCTAAATCATTCATCTTTATCACTCAACTAAGCCAAGAACACAAAACAACCATTTTCCTTCATTTTCTCACCAAATGGTTCGGCCATGACCACCAAAACCACCACCCATCACTTTTAATTTCATCCAACCATAGATCTTGAATCTACATGATATTCTAAGTAACTTTCATGTTAGAGACTTTCTCAAAATCATTCATCTTCATGGACTTTCTTCAAGAACAAAGTTATGGGGTTTTTGAGGTGAAGTATAAGAAGACTTCATTTCTTCTCTTCTTTTTCATGATCTAAACCATGTTTGATCCATGGTTCCTCTTTATCAAGCTTAGTATACTAATTTCTATGTATTTTGTTTTGAATTTGAGAAGCCCTTGGTGGTGAAGGACATGGAAAGAGAAGCAAAATCAAGAAGCTTTGAGGATCTTCAAGAGGTAAGAGGGAGATCCATCTCACCAACCAATTATGGTGGTGGGAGATGGTCTTATATTTGATGGATTGTGAATTCATGTGAGAATTCCAATCCATGGTCATGTAATAATTAGTTGTGTGTTTCTGAGCTTTGCTTTATTTTCTTGTGCTTTGATTATTTTTGTCTATGCTTAATATGCTTTGCATGATTTTATGGCTTTGATAGTATACTTATAATATGCATGATGAGTATATGGTATGTTTGTGATATTTATGATGAAATATATATATGTATGCCATGATGTGTGGATGGAAAGAAAATTGATCTTGGTTCCAATGGCCATGGAAGAGCTACGGTTTTGATGCCCTTGATTTGGGTCAATGTTGAAATTTTTCAAGAACAAGGAAATTAAATTTTGATCCCTAGAACAATGAGAATTTCGGCCAAGACACCTCAAAATAGGTGTTTACAAATTATATTTATGGAAGAATAAAATTGGATTGATTTGAGGAGTATGGAAAATGAACTAAAGGTTTTTTTTTTTTTAAGAAAACATGAACACAAATTTTAGAATGAAATTTTATTGATTTATTTTATGTAGAAACAAGAATGGAATTTATTTAAGTTAGAAGAAAAATATTTCATGGTTCCAATGGCCATCTATAAGGTTTTGATAATTTAGAAAAATATTTTGATGCTATGAAATACAAGAATTTTTAAATAAGAATTTTGAAAAGGGAATTAAGTGTTATAAATTAAGTGAAGAGGAATTTTCATAAATAAAAGAAAAAGAAGATTGAAAGTATTGAACTTCAAATTAATCAATTTTTAGAAGTGATTTAGAAATATAAAGGAAAACGTTTGTAACTTAAAATTTCTAACAGAGAATTTATTTATTGGGTCTTGAAAAACGTTAGGAAATTTAAAGTTAAGAAACAATAATTAATCAAATCAATATGATTTTGTAGGACTAGATTAATAAAAAGTGATTTTGAGAAAATATATATTAAGGAAAAGATTTTTGACTAAGAATGAAAAAGGATTTGCAAAGAAAGTGAAAATGAATTTGAACAAATAGATTTGTTTTATGACCAATCGGTATTTTGGTTTTGAAAATAAAATTTTAATGATTTTGTTTGTGTAAAACCATATCAATTTAGAAGGAAAAATATTTGATGGTTTCAATAGTCATGTTCACGTTTTTGAAGGCTTGTAATGCCTTGATTTTTATGAACAAAGTGATTTTCAAAGTGGAAACGTAACTTGAGTTAATACAAGAATTTGGAAATGGAATTAGAGCAGTTATCACTTGAGAATTAAGTTTTTGTAAACAAGAATGTTTTTGAACTTCAATTTATTTTGAAGAAGGTTGTGTTTGGAAATGATTTGAGAAAAAATGAAGAATTTAGTAGTATTATGAAAATCTACTAACGTATAACTTATTTTTGAGTTTTGAAGTACGTTAGAAAATGTTAAGTTTTGAAACATTGATTTATATCAATGGAAAGGTGATTTTGTGAATTATATTTTGGAAAATGATTTCTTGAGTAAAGAAATGTGGAAAAAAAATTTCTTGAGTAAAGAAAATGTGTTAAATAAAGTATAAAGTCATATTATTTTGAGGAAAGTTGAAATGGAATTTTTGAAGAAATGAGAAATATTTTTACGAGATTGTGAAAATGACGGAAAATCACTATGTGATTTGGAAAGTGTTTTAAATATTTTGAGAATGATGGAAAATGTTTTACGTAACTTAAAAGAATGATTTTAAGATATGCGATTTTGAAACAGTGAAAAAAAATAATATGCGATTTGAGAAACATATATTTTTACACGATTGAGAAAAATGTTAAAAAATTAGTATGCGATTTAAAAGTGCAACAGAAGAGTTGCGGCATTTTGAAAACGTAACAGAAGTGTTACGGTATTGTGAAAATATAACAGAAAAGTTTCAGAATTTTGAAAACATAACAGAAGTGTTACGATATTTTGAAAACGTAATAGAAACATTTTGGAATTGTGAAAACATAATGGAAATGTTACGCAATTTTGTGAAAACACGGCGAAAGTGTTTTATAACTATGAAAACATGATAACATGATTTTGTGTTATATAGTATAATTACTGTTGAACCAGTGTATGGACACTGTATGAGAAAATGACGTGTTTTGCCTATGACTGGTATTTGGTGCATTTTATATGCATTGGAAAAAGATGCCTGTGATTGGCATTTGGTGCATTATACATGCATTGGAAAGATATGTCTGTGAATGGATTTGGTGCATTATACGTGCATTTAAAAAAAAAATATGTGTTGAAGCATATGATTACATTGAACAAATGAAATTGAAAAGATTTGGCCCTTTGAGGTTGGACTTGCACTGATATATTCGTGCATTGTATAAAATATAGCTAATAGATATTATGGCCCTTGTGGTTGAAGAGGGAATGAGAATTGATAGTGAGGTCTATGATGGATCTTGGGGGCATCGAGGCGCGGTAGTCGACCAGTGGACAGCTGGCGAGTACCCTGTGCCACTTGGCGATGCAGTCCGTTGCAATGCATTGACGATACCCGACAAGAACACGATTCTTTTCAACGACTGGGAGATTATCTTTGGGCTAAGGCTGATAATTGACTAGAGCATTCTTCTCGAAATTGTGAAAACCTCCATGGAATTGTTTTTGAAAAACTGAGCCTTTGTGCATATGCATAATCTGAACATTTATATCTGTGTGATATATTAATTGAGGAATATTGGATATAAAGATTGTTATGAATACTTGGATGATGATGATGATAATGCTGATAACATGATTATGGTATGATCTATCTGTATGATATTGTTGGCTGTGTGTTATCTCTGTGCTGCCATATTGGTATTGGTGTAGGTGATCTCACCTCTTTGTTATGTTGTTTTGCTGTGTTTGTATTGTTAAAATCAAACAATAGAAGGATTGAGTTGTCTTAGACATAACGGGTGATAAATACTCTGAGATTGGTGACAACAATAAGGAGTGGACATTCAGGACTCGAAGGTGTGCAGTGTTGACAAAGGAACAGATGTCTGATGCATCAAGATGGACAGAAAAAGGAATAAGTATGTTAAAGTTTTCCGTTAGTGTTGTACCGTGCTATTAAGTAGGACTCGTCATAGGGTCTGCTACTGTCAAAAGAAAAAAAATAAGTTTGTTAATGTTATATTTCTCTTTAAATTGTGATATTAATTGGTGTCAATATTACATAATGAATAGTTGAAATATGATTTTTAATATTACCTAATATTTTCAGTAAATTTACGTTTCAGTAAAGAAGAAATTTTGAAACCCATCTTTTATAACTCAAACTTTGTGCGAACTTATTTTCAGATTATGAGTCGGAAGTCAGAAATGTGATGCTCTAGCTAGGGTGTTACATTAGTTAGTATCAGAGCTAGGGTGTTACAATTTCTAAAGCTCCTAACCGATTAAGTCATTCCCCTAATTGGTTATTGTGTAAGTCAGGAGCCAATTTCTAAAGCTCCTAACCGATTAGGCCATTCTCCTAATTGGTTATTGTGTAAGTCAGGAGCCAATTTCTAAGGCTCCTAATCGATTAGGACAATCCCCTAATTGATTATTTAGGCAACCAGAAAACATTTCCTAATGGCTCTATTGGAGCATTTAATGCCCCCCAACAACCACAAACGACTCTAAAAATTTTTGGGCTATAAATGAAAGTGTTAGGCCATCAAAGAAATGTTGGAGAACAATCTGAAAATCATCCTTGAACATTAAATTCGTGTTTCACTATCTCTTTCTCCAATATCCTATTTTTAAGTTTTAAAGTGTGAATCCTTGATACCCATAGAGCTTCAATTTGTATTGTCTACTCTTGAGAGAGTTTCTTTTTATTTACACTTTGTTTAATCTGTAAAGAATGTGAGGTATCCATCTAGATAAAAGGGTGAGGTATCTCTTAGTTATAAAGAGGGTGAGGTATCCTTCTAGAGAAAAAAGGTGAGGTATCTCGTGCTTAAGAAGAGGGTGAGGTATCCCTCTAAAGTTGTAAATGGTGAGGTATCTCTATTTTGAGGGTCAAGTACAAGGGTGAGGCGTCCCAAGGTGTGTTGAGTGCTCTTGGTTGTAAAGGTTTTTTTCAAGCACCTGTGAAGCATGAAGAGTTGGAGGCTCTAGCACAAGGGTGAGGTATCCTAAGGTGCGAGCAGTGCTCTTGCTTGTACAAAGGTTTTCCTAGCACCCGTGAAGTCTAGGAGATAGTGAAGAAAATCTCAAGTTAAGCTTGGGGACTGGATGTAGGCCACAAGTGTGTGTTTGACTATGCTACAATGAAGTTTGGTTTTGATGATAACAAACATGAAGATGATAAGAAGACCAAGTCCAAAGGTCACACAATGAATAGCTTTAGGACTTAGAGTCTTTTTGTATGGAACTCTCTTTTAATACCTCATTAATTTGGAAGAAAATATAAAAATATCTTTTTATTAAAACCCAAAGTTCTAAATGTTTTAAAAGAAATTAAAAAAATTTTGGGTGTCTTTGAAAATAAATCTGGAAGTCTTTTGATATGTCTTTTAAACTGGTTTTAATAGGGTTATTCGAATAAAGTTCTCTTTATTCAAATAAACCAAGCCTAACAGACTTTGTTCATAACAGAGTTATTCGAATAACTTAATGGTTATTCGAATAACTCAATGGTTATTCGAATAACATTTTCAAAAATCCTGCTGCGCGCTTCTAATTTGAAATGGGCTATTTGTATAACCTTGCTGTTATTTGAATAGAGGCTTTCTCCAAATAGTTTTTCTTGAATAAAATTTTTGAATAACTCAGCAGTTATTCGAATAGATCAGTTTTCTCAGAACATTATTTCTTAACAGTGTTATTTGAATAATATATATATATTATTCAAATAACCCATATTAGACTGGTTTTTCACGAAGCTTTTACAAAACTTGTTATTCGAATAAGACAAAGGTTATTCGAATAAACATTGATCCTGATATGGAAAGAAACATTCATATTTATCTTAACTACGAGATTTTAATGCACCCAATGGCTATTTTCTTGAATTGTTCTATAAGTAGAGACCCTGGGTCATCTTTAAGAAGTGCCTAACATTCTGATTAATTCTTTGCTTGCTCTAACTCTTGAATTATAATTTCTACTCTTTTTCTACGCTCTTTTTATGTTAATTTTTGATATATTCTAAGAGAGCTTATTAAGTGCTTCAAGTTGTATTATTTACTCTTCAAGAAAGTTTCTTTTCTTCTAATCTTCTGCTCTATTGTAACAAGGGTGAGGTATCCCTCAAAGGTTTGTATAAGGGTGAGGTATCCCTGCAGGCTGAGGCTTTAGCACAAGGGTAGAGTGTCCTTATGTGTGAAAAGTGCTCTATTTTGTAACGGTAGCAAGCACCTATTAAAGCTTGTATTCATATTGAAAAATCTCAGATATTTTTGAGGACTAGATGTAGGCCACAAGTGGTTTAGTGGTCGAACCAGGATAAATATCGTTCCTGGTCTTCTCTTCTCTATCTCTTTACTTACTGCAGTTTAACATTATTGCATATTTATTTATTTGTTGTTCTTAAGTCTTTTCTCTTCCTCCCTTTTTTCACATCTTTTATTTAATAGCTTCAACATTTGTTTTTATTTTAAAAGCATTTGCAAAAATTTTCTATACTTAATTCACCCCCCTCTTGAGTACTAGAGTCACTTGGTAACAAGTGATATCAGAGCTAGACTCTTGTTTAAAGAGCTTAGTAGCTTCAAGAGAACATGGCTTCCTCAAATGGCTTTTCAGAGGGATCTTCCATAAATCGACCACCCTTTTTCAATGGGGATGGTTATGCCTATTGGAAGGAAAGAATGAAAATCTTGATCGAAGGTATTGATCTCGATGTGTGGGATGCTGTCGAAAACGGTGCATTTATACCTACAAAAGAGGTCGATGGTGTTAAAAATGAGACACCAAGAAGTGATTGATCTGATGAGAATAAAAGAAAAGTTCAACACAATTTAAAAGCCAAAAACATCATTACCACCGCCTTGGGGTATGATGAATTTTTTAGAATTTCAAATTGTAAAACTGCTAAAGAAATATGGGACACTTCACAAGTCATCCATGAGGGTACTAGTGAAGTAAAGAGGTCGAGAATAAACTCTCTTACTCGTGAATATGAATTATTCAGAATGAACCAAGGAAAAAGCATTCAGGAAATGCAAAAGAGATTCACCCACATTGTTAATCACCCTACATCATTAGGAAATAATTTTTCTAATGAAGATTTGATTAATAAAGTTTTGAGATGTCTGAGCAGGATTTGGCAACCCAAAGTGACAGCCATATCAGAATCGAGGGATTTGTCAATAATGACATTAGCTACCCTCTTTGGAAAACTTCATAAACACAAGCTGGAGCTGAGCAGGTTAAGCCAAAGTGAAGAAAATGACAAGAAGAAAAAAGGCATCATACTTAAAGCCACCTCCTCCAATATCGATAATGAAGATGAAAATGATGGAGATGAATCGGACAACCTTGATATGAATGAAGAGAACCTTAGTTTCCTAGTGAAGAAATTTGGAAGGTTTCTCAAAAAGAAAGGAACACAAAGAAGACTGCCTTTTCCCCAAAAGAAGACTCATCACAAAGGAGAAGGAGCATCGTCAACTCTAACTTACTACGAGTGTGGAAAATCAGGCCACATGGAGATGGAGTGCCCAATTTATCAAAAGAAAATGGAGAAAGTTGAAAAAAATCCCTTCAAGGACAAAAAAAGGAGAAGAACCTACATAGCATGGGATGACAATGATATGGACTCCACTAATAGTTCAGATAGCGAAGAAGCCCATCTATATGTTATGGCTAAAGGAGAAGAAGAAGAAAGCGACAATGAGGTAAGTTCTAGTTTTGACTTATTACCTTCTTATGATGAATTACAAAATGCTTTTGGAGAATTACATAAAGAATCAGTAAAACTAACAAAATTAATTTCTTCTTCTAAGAAAATAATTTCTTCTCTAGAAAATAAAATTCTTGCTTTAAATAAAGAAATTGAAGAATTAAAAATTAAAAATGAAACATTAGGATTATTTGATGCTTGTACAATTTGCTCTTCACATGTTTCAACTTCTTCATCTTGTTCATCATGTCAAATTCTCGAAAAAGAAACTGAAGACTTAAAGAACACACTTTCTAAATTCACTTTTGGAAGAAATAACTTAAATATCTTGTTAGGAAAACAAAAACCTATTTTTCAAAAAGTTGGGATAGGTTACAACCCCAAAAATCAACATAAATTTCATAAAAATTTCTTTGTGCATTCAATTACTTCTAGTAATCCTTTTATTAAATGTTTTTATTGTGGAAAGAAAGGACACAGTGTGTCAACATGCAATGCTAGGAAAAATATAAATATAAAGAGTGGAACAAAAATAGTTTAGGTTCCTAAGGGCACTATTCCTAAAACTAACACTCAAGGACCCAAGAAAATTTGGGTACCAAAAGTTAAAAATTAAACATGTGTTGTAGGTGTGCTTGAAGGCTAGGAGCTCAAATTGGTATCTCGATAACGGCTGCTCCAAGCACATGACCAGAGATGACTCTAAGTTCACATCTCTTGTTCCCAAGAATCATGGACATGCTACATATGGTGATAACAACAAAGGAAAGATTCTGGGAATCGGAAAAGTTGGCAAGAGTCCTAACTCCTCAATAGATAATGTATTGCTTATTGAAGGACTCAAACATAACTTGCTTAGTATTAGCCAATTATATGATAAAGGAAATAAAGTAATTTTTTATTCAAATTGTTACATAATTGAAGATAAAAATGATAAGCATGTTAAGTTCATCGGTCATAGAGTTAATAATATTTATATGATTAGCTTTGATGATATATCCTCAAATGATGTGAAATGTCTTTTAAGTAAGAATGATGATTCATGGTTATGGCATTGGAGAATAGCACACATTCACATGGATCACCTAAAAAAGTTAGTCTCTAAAGAGCTAGTAATTGGACTACCCAAGCTCAATTTTATAAAAGATAAATTATGTGATGCATGTCAAAAGGGAAAACAAGTAAAGGTTTCTTTTAAAGCAAAAAATATGGTTTCAACTTCTAGACTTTACAACTTTTGCGCATGGATCTTTTTGGACCATCTAGAACTATGAGCTTTGGTAGGAATTACTATGCTTTAGTGATTGTGGATGATTTTTTTAGGTTCACATAGATTTTATGTCTTTCAAATAAAAATGATGCATTTCTAGCTTTTAAAAGACTTGCCAAAGTTATCCAAAATGAAAAAGATTTTTTTTATTTCTTCTATAAGAAGTAACCATGGTGGTGAATTTGAAAACCATGCTTTTGAAACCTTTTATGATGAACATGACATTGAACATAATTTTTAGAAGAAAATAGAGTTGTAGAAAGAAAAAATCGATCTTTAGAAGAAATGGTGAGAGCTATGCTCAATGAGGCTGCTCTTCCTAAGTATTTTTGGGCGGATGCTGTAAGTATAGCTTGTTATGTAATGAACAGGGCCTTTATAAGGTCAATTTTAAAGAAAATCTCATGCAAATTATACAAGGGAAGAAAGCCAAATGTCTCACATTTTCATGTTTTTGCTTGCAAATGTTTCGTTTGGAATAATGGAAAGGATAACCTAGGAAAATTTGATACCAAGTCTGATGAGGGTATATTTCATAATTATTCTAATCATAGCAAAGCTTTTAGAATTTATAATAAGAGAACTATGACTATTGAAGAATCCATTCATGTTACATTTGACAAAACTGAGCCAAATGGATCGAGGAAGGATTTTGTTGTTGATGATGTTGCAGAAGCTTTAGCAAAAACCCACTTGGATGACAAAGAGATAGAAGAAAGGAAGCAAGAAGAAAGTCAAGAGGAAACCATAATTCAACAGAATTCACAAGCCATGGACCTTCCCAAGGAATGGTGAACCTCAAGATACCATCCGCTTGACCAAGTAATAGGTGATGTATCCAAAGGTGTAAGTACTCAAAACTTAATTAGAAATGTATGTAACCATATGGCTTTCATTTCTCAAATTGAACCTAAAGACTTAAATGAAGCCTTTGATGATGAACATTGGATCTTGGCAATGCAAAAAGAATTAAATTAATTTGAAAGAAACCAAGTATAGGAATTGGTTGCAAGGCCCAATGATCATCCAATTATAGGCACCAAATGGGTCTTTAGGAACAAGCTTGATGAAGCTGGCCTAATAACAAGAAATAAAGCTAGGCTTGCAGCTAAAGGGTATAATCAAGAGGAAGGAATAGGCTATGAAGAAACTTATGCACCCATAGCTAGACTAGAAGCTATTAGGATGTTACTTGTTTATGCTTGCATCATGGATTTTAAGTTATATCAAATGGATATTAAAAGCGCTTTTCTAGATGGTTTTATTCAAGATGAGGTATACATTGAACAACCTCCAGGTTTTGAAAGTCATGAACTATCCAACCATGTTTTCAAACTAAAAAAGGCTTTATATGGATTAAAACAAGCTCCTAGAGCTTGGTATGAAAAGTTGAGTAAGTTTCTTTTAGAACACGATTTTTCAAGAAACAAAGTTGATACAACTCTTTTCATTAAAAATAATAAGCATGACATTCTCCTTGTACAAGTGTATGTAGATGATATTATCTTTGGTGCTACTAACGAGTCTCTATGCAAGGATTTCTCTAATATCACGCAAAGCGAATTCAAGATGTTCATGATGGGAGAGCTCAACTTCTTCCTTGGACTTCAAATTAAATAAACAAGGAGTGGAACATTCATTAACCAATCCAAGTATTGCAAAGAACTCCTCAAAAGATTTGGAATGGATAACTCAAAGTATATGGACACTCCAATAAGCACCTCTTGCTACTTAGACAAGGATGAAGCAGGTAAATCTGTTGAAATCACCAAATACAGAGGTATGATTGGATCCCTTGTTTATCTTACTGCTAGTAGACTTGATATTATGTTTAGCATATGCATGTGTGCTAGATACCAAGCTAATCCTAAAGAATCGCACTTAAGTGCAGTAAAACGTATTATGAAATATCTTGGTGGCTCTTCACAAGTGGGCTTGTGGTACCTTAAAGGGGCCACTTGTAGTCTTGTTGGTTATTCTGACTCTGATTTCACTGGTTGCAAATTGGATAGAAAAAGTACTAGTGGAACATGCCACTTGCTTGGAAGCTCTTTAGTTTCTTGGCATATTAAGAAACAAAATAGTATGGCTTTATCTACCACTGAGGCTGAATATGTTACAGCCGGAAGTTATTGCGCTCAAATCTTATAGATGAAGCAATAACTTCTAGATTTTGGTCTTCAGCTTGATCACATCCCTATAAGATGTGACAACACTAGTGCAATCAACTTGACTAAGAACTCTATCATGCATTCTAGGTCTAAACATATTGAGATAAGAAATTATTTCATAAGGGATCATGTTCAAAAATGTGATTATGTTTTAGAATTTGTTGAAACAACTAATCAACTTGCTGATATTTTCATAAAACCTTTACCTAAAGACACATTCTTCCATTTAAGAAGAGAACTTGGAATTCTAGATCAATCTTGCATATAATGCTTATATTTATTGTTTCATTAGTGAGCTATTTTACTGATTTGAGCGTTGGAGATATCCCCAAATTCTTTTTTTGCAGATAAATCATCATGAGGTAAGTCTCTAACTCTTAAATTTACCTTCTGATCATGTTTAATGATGTTTTTCTGATAGGTTTATTCGAATAAACCTGTGACTATTCGAATAAACACCATCAGTTGCTAAAAAAGAAGTGTTGTATATTAGTTTTATTCGAATAAACATTAATTTATTTGAATAAACTGAGTCAAGCAACCATAGTTTTTATTTCCTTTTATCTATCTCATTCGAATAACTCATTGTTATTCGAATAAATGTGATGCATGTGCCTCTATTTTTATGTTTTATTTGAATAAACAATAATCTATTTGAATAAACCTGAATTGGTTTTTCTGATCATGTGTTTTATCTTCTCTGCCTTATTCGAATAAGCTAGCCCTTATTCGAATAAATGCCTTTTCAAGGCATTAGTTTTATTTTGGTTATTTGAATAACCATAAGGTCATTCGAATAAACCCTTGGCAGAAAGCTCCATCACAGTGCTTGGTTATTCAAATAAACTTAGAGTTATTTGAATAACTTGTGCCTGAAATACCACGACCATTTGGTTTCCACGCTGTTTTATTCGAATAACACTCTAGTTATTCGAATAAACATGGGTCCTATAAATTCTCCCAGCACTGTCCAAACGTCTTTCTATCTGTTTTCACCTTTTCTTTCAAATTCTCTCCTTTTTCCCTCTCTATTCTATGCACCTCTCACCATCTCCTTTGCTCCTCTCCACATCCATCTCAACTCTTCTCATAGTAACCACCATCCCACCATGGCATTCTCCTCTTCACGTGCCAAGCACCCACAAATGAAGACAGCCCCTACAACAATCCTCTGGATCTTCGAAGGCTATCCTCCAACCAAGAGGAACTGGGTTGCTTTGTTATGTATTTTTGAGAGCGTAGCCTTGTGCACCTGAAGTACATGCACCTCAACTTCTTCCAGAACAAAGGCGACTTTGACTTCCTCAATCTTCTGGCGACACAGGGTGTTCTTCGCTTCTACTCACACCAAGCCTGTCTTTACCCAGACTTGGTAAAGATGTTCTACTGCAACAAGAAGATTATTGGTGAAGACCTTCATTTAAACGTCTCTGATTAGCACATAGTCATCACTCCTAGTGATTGGCAACAGATGTTTGAGTTACAAACCATTGGGCACAACCTTGAAGAAGATATCAATACCTTGGACCAAGAGTACAGGAAGCTTCAAGCCATCGAAGACTTGCTGAAGCCTGGCCTGGCCCTGCCTCCTAAGGGAGTCAAAGGAGGCATGATGAAGAGCTAAGATAGGCTTTTACACTATGCCTTTGCTCATATCTTAGCACCTCGGGGAGGCAACTACGCCTACCTGAATGAGGATGACATCTTCATGCTGTGGCTCATTAAGAAAGAATACCAGGTCAACTGGCCTACCTTTATCATGAAGCATATGATGAAGGCAAAGGGCAAAGAAAAGTCTGATTTGCCCTATGATTTGATTGTCTCTGCCTTCTTAGGCAAGTACTCTCAGATCTTGGAGACTGAGCGGGCGTCAAAGCTGACTCACCATAATGTCTTTGGATCCTTTACTCTGAACAAGATGAAGATGGTCAGGACTGCTGATGGCTAGGTGTACCCAGATGAAGTTGAAGATGGAGATCAAGAAGACATTCCTGCTGCCCCTGCTACTGATATGCCTGTTTCTACTCCTGCTGCTCCTGATCCAGTCACCTTGGATCAAATCATGGCAGCCTTGCAGGACAACAGGGCCTACGTGGAGAACACTTTTTCTATTCTATTTGATAGGATAGAGGGTGTAGAGCGTGAACAGGCTGCCCTTCGCTCTTTGCTAACCTCGCGAGCTCCTGACTCCCCTCCTCCGCCACCGGATGCCTACTTTTAGGCTCTGCTTTGCTTTGTGTTGTTTTTGTTTTATTTCTTGATGTATTTGCCCTAGATATACATATAATTGGAAATTTAATATAAATACCATTGATGTTTTGATCATGTTATCTATTTATATGCTATCTGAGATCATATGAATATTATATGTTTACAATGCCTATTATATGTTTTGCCTTGATCCCTTGTGCTTTTTGATCATGCCAAATGGGGAGAAAAATAATAACAGCTAATTCTTGATAATTCTTGAGAAAATTTAGGTAAAACTAAAAATATTGGATTCCAAAAGAAAGGGGGAGCTACGCACATCTGATATATTTAAACATCTCTTTTAAAAAAGAGAGGGAGTAAGTTCTCCAAACTTTATCTTTGTGAATTCCAATTTATATGAACTAATTCTTTTCTCAATGATAGTTTCTCATCATCAAAAAGGGGGAGAATGTGTTTAACTATGCTACAATGAAGTTTGGTTTTGATGATAACAAACATGAAGATGATAAGACGACCAAGTCCAAAAGTCTCACAATGAATAGCTTTAGGACTTAGAGTCTTTTTGTACGAAGCTCTCTTTTAATATCTCATTATTTTGGAAGAAAAGATAAAAAAATCTTTTTATTAAAACCCAAAGTTCTAAATGTTTTAAAAGAAATTTAAAGAGTTTGGGTGTCCTTGAAAATAAATTTAGAAGTCTTTTGAAATGTCTTTTAAACTAGTTTTAATAGGGTTATTCGAATAAAGTTCTCTTTATTCGAATAAACCAAGCCCAGTAGACTCTGTTCATAACAGATTTATTTGAATAACTCAATGGTTATTCAAATAACGTTTTCAAAAATCTTGCTGTGCGCTTCTATTTTCAAATAGGCTATTCGAATAACCTTGTTGTTATTCAAATAGAGGCTTTCTCCAAATAGTTTTTCTTGAATAAACTATTTGAATAACTGTAACACCCCTTTTTGAGGAGGGAACGTCACACCATAACCACGAAGAGGAAAATAGAATGTATAAAGTATTTAACTAAGACCCGGTTCATTATAATCTAAATAAGTCTGTTTAGTTATATTCGTGCAATAATTTAGCGAATTCTTTTTTTTATATTAGAAATAAAATGAGATAAGATATTGATACATGGTTGCAATAAATAGTAACATGAAAAGTAAACCATTCATTCATACATCATACTTATAAATATATATTTATATCAAACTTGTTTTAGTTATATCACCAGATGTACAAAAAGCAAAAGCTTTACATGCCCCAAAATATTACACATATACAGCCCACCAAAAAGACAAAATATCAGACCCACGAAAGAACTACTGATAGCCATCAGCAGCTACCAACAGCATCAGCCCCTAAGGCGAATGAGAGGAATCCATAGTTGGATCCTCCTCAGGGTCTTCCTCGTCAGAGGAAACCCTCATCGGAGCAACTGAATTGCGAGCGAGAGCTCGCATAGAGGATAAGAAAGAATCCTCTTGTGGAGAGTAATGACGCTCACCCCATATGTCACGTATGGGCAAGTAAAACTCTAAATACAAATGAGCATGAAAAGTAAAAATAGGTGAATCATAACGCCCCCAAGCAAGAGTCAAAGTCACATCTCCAAGGTAGACACAACAATCTGTACTCAAGTTGATGTGCCAGCAGTCTGGTCCTCCGTGAAAAGTCAATCTCGTATACCCCAAGAAGCCTTGCAGATGGGACGTCATATCCAAATAGGAAGCTAATCAAAATCAGGCCAGAAGCTAGGGAATTTGTGCACTTCCCCTTCTTCACCAACGTCTTCGAAGAAACATATAAATAAATAGAATAGCAGAAATACAGAAAAGAGGTAAGACATCATACATTCATTACCAATTATGACAATAAAGAAACAGAATGGCACGAAGCGCCCATATAGTATTTCAGAAATAATAATAATCAGCATCAAGAACCAAATAGTAAACAACTAAACAATTCCAGGAAGTTATGACATTAGTAAGGTAATAGTTTCAATCATCATATGAATAGATGCCAAATAATATATAGACTCACTATGCATATGCAAAGGATATCAAAATCCTACTCCATAGAGCAAGACACAAACATCAGAGAGAATGATCAGGAGGCATGTCTGTAACTCGGCTACTGAGGCCAACAAGTGCTATCATTTCTCAATTTATCAAAGTGCACATCAAGGCATTGTACAAGACATTCTACACTAGATCATGATATAGGACAGTGTCTTGGTCCGGATCGTCGGTGCGTTTGCATTAGTCTATCCCACGGCCTAGAAGAGCTACCAACTGACCATTGTGAGACACCCGCACCCCGACGCCCCCAAGGTCGACAGTATGACCTACACTAGTCTACTCGCACCTGCACATAGGTGTGATTCAATCTCCTAGGCAACATGGCCTTAACAATAGTCCATCGAACTTTCACAATGCATGATGACTCAATGCATATTCATGTATATTCAATAATGATATACTTTTTCCATAGCATGCCACAAATTGGCCAAGTTGATCATCAACAAGGTTTTGATCCCACTCATGGATCCATATTAATATATTAATTAAATTCTCAATATGACAATACATTTTTAAGGTTCATTATGGAGTTTCGTTTTATTCTAACATTTCTTATTAAATCTTTATTTCTCTTGATTTATTAAGTACCTTACTTAAATTGAACCACATTCACTTAAGATAATTTAATTTGGGTTACCCAACCTCTCACTTACACTCATGTTCTTCCCTTAATAAAATTATTCTAAGTTAAAGGACAAAATCTCATTCTTAGTTTTTCCATTTTATGAATTCCTAAAAAACTTTTAATTATCCAATTAACTAAGTTTCCATATTAACTCAACATTTTGCCCTCATCTTCCCTAAGAGGCCGTGAGTCCTCTAAGGGACTAGGGATCCAAATTTCTCATTTGCTCCATTAATTATCACTCACTAAACATCTAAAATCCCAATTGCTACACAAAGTCTCATCAAGGACCCATCATTGGGCCATTTGGCCGTGAACCTCCACAAGGAGAGCAAAGAACCCTTGCTTCCAATTCATGATTCCAATCCATCAAACCTAATCCAAGGCCATCAATTTATACAAATACAACCAATAAACTACATAGAGGAAAATTAATACAAGGATCATTAGAGAAACACATAACTAAGAGAGTAACCATAACATGGGTTCTCTCACAACCAACACACAATCAAGTCCCCCACTACCAATAGAGGTTGAAGTGGATAGTCTTCCTCTTACCAAGAGAGAAAACAAGCAAAGAAACCTTCTTGATGCTCCTTGAAGATTTCGGCCAAGCTTCTTCAAAACCCTAGGAATCACAACTCATCAAATCATCACCAAGGCTTGAGAAATAGAGGATCAATGGTCATGATGATGGCCATGAAAATGAAAAAGAAGAAGAGAAGATGAGAAATCAAGAACATTACCTAAAAGCTTCAAACTTTGAGGCTTGAGATGAAGAATATGGAAGCTTTTTAGGTAGATTCCAACTAGAAAGATGTTTAAAATGTGATAGAGGTTAGGAAAATGTGATTACTTAAAATTTTTGCAACCATGGAGGCATGGAATGAGGGTGAAGCCGTGTGGAGAAGAAGAGAGAAGGAGGAGAAAATGTGAAGAGGAAAAATAAGAGAGAAGGGAAAATGTAGAGAGAGAAAGTGATAGTAAAGTTGAAATGAAAAGAAGAAATTTGTCTTAAGTGAAAACTAAAACTTTTTGGGTGGCATTTTGGCATGCATGGCCGTGTGCTTCACCAAAAGGAGGGAGGGACAATTGGCTTCCTCGACAAGCCAATAGGAAGTTGCTAGGAAGCTTCCTCCAAAGCTTCTTCAAGAAGCCAAAACTTACCTTTTTGAAAAGTCAATGATGATGTCATCAAGGTGATGTCACTTAAAGTGAACACTCTAGAAAAGATGACTAACACTCTACTAGAGTTATTATCCAGTGGATAAAAGTTACAGTTAATGAAAATAGTATTTATTGTCCATCAGATAATTTTACGATACAGTGATTTTATTTATTAGATAAAATCTCAAAAAATATAAACCTTGTAAACTGTGCCCAACCTCGGGTTTAGTAAGATCCCCTATCCACGTTTCCACAGTCCAAACTTTACCAGCCTCGAAGAAAAATATTTTATTTTTTCGGCTCTACTCAGCGCTCACGCAAAATGAGGAATATATTAAAATATTCAACGTTTCTGGAAAAATTCACAAAAATTTTCAAAAATCATAAATATTATAAAATGACTATTTATCATGAAACAAACAATTTTTGGGGTGTTACACTGGCTCTGCTCAACGCGCATGCAAAACGAGGAATATATTAAAATATTCAACATTTTCAGAAAAATCTAGAAAAATTCCCAAAAGTCACAAATATTATAAAATGACTATTTATGATGAAACAAATAATTTTTGGGGTGTTACAATAACTCAGCAGTTATTCGAATAGATCAGTTTTCTTAGAACATTATTTCTTAACAGTGTTATTCGAATAACATACATATTATTCGAATAACCCATATCAGACTGGTTTTTCACGAAGCTTTTACAAAACGTGTTATTCGAATTAGACAAAGGTTATTCGAATAAACACTGATCCTGATATGGAAAGAAACATTCATATTTGTCTTAATTACGAGATTTTAATGCACCTAACGACTGTTTTCTTGAATTGCTCTATAAATAGCGATCCTGGGTCATCTCTGAGAGGCCCCTAACATTCTGATTGATTCTTTGCTTGCTCTAACTCTTGAATTATAATTTCTACTCTTTTTCTATGCTCTTTTTACATTCATTTTTGACATATTCTAAGAGAGCTTCTTAAGTGCTTCAAGTTGTATTATTTACTCTTCAAGAGAGTTTCTTTTCTTCTAATCTTCTGCTCTATTGTAATGAGGGTGAGGTAACCCTGCAGGCTGAGGCTTGAGCACAAGGGTAGAGTGTCCCTGTGTGTGAAAAGTGCTCTATTTTGTAACGGTAGCAAGCACCTATTAAAACTTGTATTCAATGTGAAAAATCTCAGATATTTTTGAGGACCGGACGTAGGCCACAAGTGGTTTAGTGGTCAAAATAGGATAAATATTGTGCTTGCTCTTCTCTTCTCTATCTCTTTACTTACTGGAGTTTAATATTATTACATATTTATTTATTTACTGTTCTTAAGTCTTTTCTCTTCCTCCCTTTTTTCACATCTTTTATTTAATAGCTTCAACATTTGTTTTTATTTTAAAAGCATTTGCGAAAATTTTCTATACTTAATTCACCCCCCTCTTGAGTACTGGAGCCACTTGGTAACAAAGTGGTTAATGGTTGAATCAGGATAAACTTTTGTGTTTGCTATTCTCAACTCTATGTCCTTTACATTTGTGTATTTATTTTATTTGCTTACTTGAATACTCTTTACTTTGGTTCATTTATTTGTGAGTGAAGAAATCAATCTCATTTATCTATTCACTTCAATCAATCAATAGCTTCAACAAAAATTAGTAATCAAGTGTTTTTACAAAACGATTTGTGAAAATTTTTACATACTCAATTCACCCCCTCTTGAGTATTATGGCCACTTGGTAACAATATACTTGTTGATAAAAGATTTAGCAATGAGGCATATAATGTGATTCAGCCAAATTTGTTATATTGAAATTGTGTTATCTTTTGTGATATATGCATTACTTGTATTGGTTGGATATTTTGATTGATTGGCACTATGGCACAATCAATGATGAGCATGCATGGAAAAGAATTGAAATGCTCTTTGAAACTGTTAAGTTGAGCCAAAAAGATAAAGAATGGCATGGTACTATAAATATCCTGAAGTGCTTAGATTGAAAATAGGGCTTTTTTACTAAACTGTCACTATTAGTAAAATTATTTATCAAATTGTCATTTTTTTAACTATTTACCAAATTGCCATTTTTTAACTATTTACCAAAATGCCACTCTTTTAAAACTATATACCAAAATGCCACCCTTTTGGCCTAAGTGACATTTTTTAATATTTTCTGGCCAACCAGGATGCGCCACGTAGGCTGGTGCATCCACGTAGGTTACGCCAACACGGTTGGCGCAACCTACGTGGATGCGCCAGCCAACGTGGCGCATCCTGATTGCCCTTTACACAGAAAACTTCATCCTTGTTGGCGCAAGCCTTTAAATTTAAATATTTATTTATAAATTATTTAAATTACTTAATAAAATTTTGTAAACGTTTATGAATGAATCCATACTAATTACGGAAATAAAATATATAATATAAAATTAAAAAAGTGACAAATTTAATATGTTGGTAATATTTAATATTATTTTAGTTATTATGAAGATTTATTAATTACATAACACATATGTTTCTTTTTTTGTTATTTTTTAAAAATTTATTGTTTCAATTTATTGTTCAATTTAAAAAACGATTGAGGTATTAATTATTTGCTTTTAATTTTGTCTTTATGTATGATTTTTAATAAATTTAAAAATAATCTAATCAAATGTACGTACATATCTTATTATTGAAGTTATTGAATATATTTATTTATTTTTACACAAATATTTTAAACAACATATCATAAAATTAAATGGTATATCCTGTAGAAGAGACATATCACTTATAGGTTATACTTATACTTGGTTAATATAATCCTTAAAATAAACTTCGATGACTTTCCTTTTATTATTAGTCAAATCATAAGAAAAGTTAGTATTGATGATATGGGCATTAAATGCTTCCTAAAAAAGCTTATTAGTCCTAAAAAAGTTTTTAAATAAATTTTTTTGAGTAAGATTCAGATGATAGTGAGTAGGATTCCGATCTCAATAATCCCCCTCCCAAATTTTTAGTAATTCGAATTAGTAAAAATTTCGACAGAGTTTCCCCTAAATGTTGGATCTCCCCAAAAGCCAATGATCCTGTTTAATGCAACCAGTTACCACAATCTTTAATAAAATCTAAAACAGTACGAAAAGCATATATAGTGTAATCTAATTAGGGTACCAAACTCACAAGAAGATATTCTCAATAGTATTTTACACAAAATCACTAAATATAATCACTGAATGTAAATGAGATGGGCCTGCATCAGAATGCGGTGGCCTGTGAAATGGTTTGGAAGAGGGACCTGGCTGTGATGGGTATGGTGGGTAACCTGGTGGTGGGTAAGGATATGGTGGGTAACCCTGTGGTGGGTAAGGATATGAGGGGTAACTCGGTGGCGGGTATGGATACGGTGAGTAAGGGTATGGTGGGTAATATGCAGGTGGTGGCTGAGTAGGGGGGTACGTAGCAGTAGTAGGAGGCTGAGTGGGGGGTATGTAGCAGCGGTAGCAGCGATAGGAGGCTGAGTCGTATGCTGGCTAGTAGAGCTGGAGTCTTCGGGATGTCGAAGTCGTGTCCGACTGCTCGCTAATCCTCTCCTCCGTCTACGCCGCGTTCCCTGTTGGCTCAACTCCTCGGGCGGCCCTGAAATGTCATCTACTGGTGGAGCTGGACGCAGCTGTTCCATTGTAATGCGGTCATGCTCCCGCAATGAGTGTAGGATTTGTGTAGCAGCCTCTCGAGTGACAGTGTCGGTAGTTGAACTGAGCAAATACTCTGCAATGTGCGCCTAATAAATATATATAATTTATATCATTATACTGAATACAAAATACATATAGTCACTAATGAATTAGTAAAGAGCTTACCGCATTCCCAATAAATGCGCTTGTGGGAGCAATCCAGCGTCTGGTAATTCTTTTATACCAACGCATGTACTCAGAACGCGAACTGAGGGGTGCGACCAATGGGACTCCCCTAACAAGCTTCTCCCTACGACTATCCCAGGTGGCTATATAAACAGCATGTGTAGCTAGCCAATCCTCATCATGCCTACCTGCCAATGTAACCGAGTGCAATCTGTCTGGCTGGAGCGGTCTCCGTGGAATGGGCTGGTCAAGACCAAACTGGCGCATGACGCGGTCTGGCTGGTGCCACTCAACAATGTGGAAACATATGAGAGGGACCACTGCCACTGCAATGTCGCTACCAGCCACACAAAAAGGTGGCAATGTTGCCACATGCTCATCCGTGTATGGTTGCCATATAAACTGAAAAAAAGATATGCACAAAACATTAACACAGCATATGCATAAGTAAATATCTTAAAAGAATGTAAATGAAGACATACCTCATCGTTCTTCAACTGATCGAAGAACTGATGATAATATGTAAGGACACCAATCACAGTATCACTCAATACTTTATGTTTGTGCCACCTATTTGGTAAATGAAAGTATTGCAAATGTAAGTAAAAATATTAACAAAGTATGTCATGGAAGTAATGTAAAAATATGAAATGAAATAGAAACTTACTCCCATCCTAAGGGACGTAATTGACCACGACTAGCATCGTAAAACACATCAGGCTCATCATGGTCAGCTAGTGAAGGGGCAAGCCGGGGGAATCTGTACTATGCCCAGTACTGCAATAAGATGCATGCACCTCCGATCTCGCGTGCGTCATAGTCCGTAGCTTTACAAAGCTCTCTATATAGGTACGCCAAAACTGCAGACCCCCAGCTATACGTCCCGGCAACAGCAAAGTCCTCTAACAATGGGAGGAACATCAAGTGCACAAGCTTACCCGAATGATCGAGGCATAAGAAACCTCCAAGCAAGTGAAGTATGTAATGTCGTGCACGCTGTTGCACGTACTCATCATCATCGTCCTCAAGGACTATAGTAACACTCGGCTACCACAGGTATGTCATGTCAATGCGTGCCCCAGCTACGAGCGAGGGAGTGTCATCAATCCCTAATAATTGAGCACACAAACTGAGCCAATCATCCCTATGCGTAACGCCAGTGACTGCAGCGCCATCAATGGGAAGACCCGATATCATTCTGATATCCTCCAACGTAATGGTGCATTCCCCGGTAGGCATGTGAAATGTATGCGTCTCTAGGCGCCATCTCTCAACCAACGCAGAGATCAGGGAGTGATTAATACTGCAATAACCCATGTGGGCAACTCCCAAGAAACCAGCTTGCTGAAGATAAGGAATAATCGGAGCAGGGGGTCCATATGTTTCATCTTCTGAGCACGTCTAACACGCAGGTAGCGGTCCTCATGTCCCTGCCATACATGCTGGGAAACATGGTACTCCTGTAACTCCAAAATCGAGCCATCCTCTGGTCCGGGGTTTACACGGAATGCCATCTGTCAGCTGTATGCCAAACAATAACAACAATTAGTATGATTCTATTATTATTATAATAAAATATGATATAACCATATGATAACTATACAAAAATATAATATGGAAGAAATAAAGATAACACTGAGAATCAACTAACATATATAGGAGAATAGTATTCGAATACAACTGCATAGATTAGTGATACAAAACAATACAACTCATAAATACACATCATTGCTAATACAAGATTCTGAAAAATGAAAATAGGTCCGGGATCAACTAGATGGGCGCAATTGATGGCCCCGCTCCATCATCCCCCAAGGAACTCGATCCACCGACACGACAAGTATGAGAATTATGTCCACGTTGATGGCATCTTGTACACATCTGTCCTGACCCTGCTTCGTGCCAATCCATCTCATTCCTGAGTCGGGTTGATTTTGGTCGACCTTTGGATCTAAGCAATACACGTGGTGGCACCAAAGTGGCGTCGGGAGCTGCAGGCCACCATGGTTTAGCCCGGACCGGTTCAAAGTCAAACTCATAGGCCCTATAAATGCTTTCCATCCTGTAAACCCTATGAACAAGTTGGAATGGGTCAACTGCCACTAAAGCACACGCAGCAAGCGCATGCGAGCAAGGATAATGCAATGCTTGAAACACCCCACAGTCACACTGCCTTTCTTCCAGGTTCAAAGTATAAGAAAGTCCACCCTGTTGTGTTACAAGATTAAAAGCCTCTTCAACCATGAACCTTGTGTTCTCTCTATTGTACCGACGAACTTGGTGTGAACTGGCCTTTGCCAGGTTTACTCTCCAGTGCTTCAATAAGTCATCACTCCAGATCTGGTTAAATTAATGGGAACAACAATATCAAACCATAAATAGATGCACATGTGCATTTAATTAATGGATAGTACTAAACAAATCTGTAAGCATTTAATGTGAACAACAATTTGTTTGTGGTTGTACTTAATATTGTAAAACAATATCAAACCTGGTTCAATGTCATCAATTTCGAATTTGCCTCGTCCTTTCGGTTGACGAAGTATTCTACTAACTTCGTATATGTCAATTGAACCAATGCAGTTATAGGTAGATTTCTGCTACCCTTCAACACTCCGTTAATGCACTCTAACAAATTGGTAGTCATATGACCGAATCTGCGACCACCATCATATGCCAAACTCCATTTTTCTTTTGGAATTCCGTTAATCCAATTTGCCATCTCCGTTGTAACTTTAAGCTTCTCTAGCCTAGCATCAAACTTTATTGCGATTGGTTCATACCCTGATACATCGAATAACTTGGGTTAGTATTACAACCTAACTATTATTAGCGACAAAATTAGAATACAAATAGAAAATGTAAAGTACCTGTGTTAATCAAAAATCTTTTCAACTCCTTGTTCTGAAATTTGGAGTTAAAATTGGAACCAATATGCCGTATGCAGAAGACATGATATGCATTCGGAGGCTGCCATCCAAGATTTTCATTTGCCACTGATTGTAAAATGCCTCGATGTCGATCAGAGATCAAACACAAGCCCTCTTGTTGGGTTGCATGCAATCTCAGGTGGGCTAAGAACCAACTCCAAGCATCCTTGGTCTCCCCCTCCACAATGGCAAATGTAATAGGCAGAGGTTTTCTGTCTCCATCTTGAGTTGTTGCAATCAATAACTTATGACAATACTTGCCATACAAATGAGTGGCATCAATCTGAATGATGGGCTTACAATATTGGAAGCCAGCCACACATGGTCTAAATGTCCAGAATAATCGACAAAATACTCTTTTTGAACGATCGAGTCGGTTATTCACAAAACATTCCTCGTCTTGCAACTCCACCACTGTGCCTTCCATGTCTCTCTTCATGGCTGCTAGCCATCTGGGCAACACCTCATAAGATTTGTCCCAATCCCCAAACACATTCACAATAGCCATTTGTTTTGCCTTCCAAGCCTTTCGATATGAAACTTGGTAACCAAATTGGCTTCGAATCCGTTCAATAATTAAAGATACGGGTGCATCGGGTTTTGTTCTGACTAACTCCAAAATGCAAGAGCAGATCAAACGAGAGTCCAACTTCTGGTGATCTAATGACATAGATGGGTTTACGCAACTATGAGGTCCATTATATTTTGTAATCTGCCACGTATTCGACCTCCTACTTTGTATGGCTCTAAGTCTCCAACTACAACCTTCGTCAAAATTAGGGCATTTGGCAGTCAGTCTTCGTGAATCAGAGTCTTCAATCTTGTACTTTTGATGCCTGTGAATGGAATATTGTTTGAGAGCTAACTTCACTGAATCTTTTGATGGAAATTGCAAGCCAACATAGAATTCATCACCCATGCTCTAAGTCCCACGAGTGTCTAACTCAGGCAAGTTATCAGGATTATTCAATGCATCCTAGTTAATTTGAGAAAACTGATGGCATGGTGGCACAAACACAGATTCAGGTCCCCAAGGCATAAATATGGATTGAGGAGCAATCGCCAATGGAACTTATAAATTTTCTTCGGCATCAAAGTTTTCTGCCTCTATGTCGGTGTCTGAATCGTCGCCCTCAGCTACTTGTTTTTCGTCTTCACTTGACTCCCATACTGCATCTCTGACAAGTGGGTTATCAGGTTCAACCATTGCACCACCAATAACGATCATATTGCATGACTCAACTTGATTAGACGGACCAACTTGACCTTTAATTTCACCAGGAGCTTCAGCATACTCTTCTTGCCCGCTTGTTTCTACCTCCACATACAACTCCATAGACGCCATGTTTGGGGTTTGACAGAAAGAATCTATCATGTACTTTACATCATCATCGTCTTCTATTGGAAGCCCTACCCATCTCCACGGATTGAAGCATTGCGGACACCGATAGACAACTTTTGACACATGTTGGTTTGCTTGAAGCCTCAACTTTGAATGGATCTTAGTTTTCAACCCATCTAAAGTCATGTCGGCTGTGATCACAATAGGCCTAGGAGGAGGACCTCGATACATGACACCCTCTTCACCATCATACATTGTCTCATTGAAGTAAATGTGCACATTTAGCGATTTTGTCATGTTAACTCCAATTCTGAACAATAACAATTCAACACATTTATTTAATATATTAAACATCAATTACAATATTAATCAGACATATAACAATGTATAAATATTTATAACGATGTATAAATATTTATAACTATAATATTCAATACGAGTTATTTATGTAAAAAAAAAATTCTAAAGTCGAATATTTTGAATTAAGCTACATTTACTAATGTAAATCATGTCAAAGATATATATCCTACTCGATTACCTATAAAATAATTATCCATATAATTTAGACTACATATCATACAACTTCATTATTCATTAGTCAATAAAAATATTAAAGTATAATAATATTAAATTACAATTAACACTAACCTAGTAAAAAAGTAATCAACAAATAATAAATAAACTATTTAACTATTGAAAGAGATACTTACAGTGTGAAGGAATACAATCTAAAGTTGATCACAAATAATGATCCTGACACCACTTCTCGTAAGAATTGAGAGAGTTCAGAGTGTTTAGAGAGAAGAAATTTGTAGAGAGATAATGAGAATTTAGGAAATGGTTAGAATGTCACGAACGGGGGAGGGGTGTGGGGATATATACTAGGGTTACGCCACCATTGTTGGCTTATTCTGCTTGCTTGCGCCAACAAGGGTGGCGCTTTCAGTGTCAAGGGCAACCAGGATGCGCCACGTAAGCTGGCGCATCCACGTAGGTTGCGCCAAGCGTGTTGGCGTAACCTACGTGGATGCGCCAGCCTACGTGGCGCATCTTGGTTGGCCAGAAAATATTAAAAAATGCCACGTAGGCCAAAAGGGTGGCATTTTGGTATATAGTTTCAAAAGAGTGGCATTTTGGTAAATAGTTAAAAAATGGCAATTTGGTAAATAGTTAAAAAAATGGCAATTTGATAAATAGTTTTACTAACAGTGGCAGTTTAGTAAAAAAGCCATGAAAATAGATGTTGGACATAATCCTCTTATGCACTGAGGTGATCCTATGAGCTATTCCTAAGCTATAGGTAAGACCCTAGTATTAGGGGATAGAGTTGTGTAGCGATGTACAGTCACGTATAGGATGAGTGCGCCTGATAAGTCGCCTATCTCCAAGTATGTATATGTGTAGGTGGAGTGAGAGACTCCCTACTTATAATTATGAGGATCTGGGATCCACTGTGAATGAGCTAATGAGTTGATGAATTGATGAAATAAGCACTATAAGGTATAAAAGTAGCCATGACATTGCATTGCATTAATTTAAGAGAAACATGCATTGCATGGGCGTAGCATTGTGCAATGGTGTTATGATTTTGATTGATTACTTTGGATATCTGAGTGTTTTTTATTATGAATGATAGTCTTCTGTGTTTACTATAATTTTCTCTGAGTTTCTGCGGATGATAGTGTGCTTTGGGACTTTTGATTTATGATGTTATATTTATTTGATAATAAAAACCTGTACATTAATTCATATGGGCAGTAATATTACAATGAACCTTTGCCTCGGGGATAATTAACTGTTTTGGCATACGCCACTCAAATTATTATCTGTAAATGTTTGAAAAAGCCTGTAGAAGTGAAATCATCACGATGACACTAGTTTGTTAAAATTACTAGGAATTCTTTAAATGCTCACCCAATTTTTATTTCTGTGGCATTCTAGCCCCTGCCACTATATATTGACAATGCCATGATTATCGATCTATTGGGAGTCCTCAGACTATTTATGGGTGAATGACTTATCGACTAACTCATATATGGTCTACATGAACGTATGATTGTACATAAGCTACTTGTCGGGGTCACCATCCTATTCCCACTAACTTGGCATTAGAGCTGCAATACTACACTTCTTTTTGTGATAGGTTACACATAGGATGTGGTTGTTTTTTATTATCGCAGTGTACCACATTAGTATATATTTGTATGGTAGATATCTATATGCATATCAAGACTTTCGTATAGCAAACTTGGACACTAATATGGACTGTTGTAGTTATGATGTATACGGTACTAATGCCCGTAGTAGTATTTATGTTTTTGTGAGTATGTATGTATGGCTTGAGGCCAAACAAATAACTATGTGTGTAGGTACTGATGCCTACAATTTTTTTAATATGCATATATGATGTTTAGTTTCTATATGATCTTATTGGTTAGGTAGAGCTACGCCATTATAATCCACTTACACAATGAAACCTGCTAGAGTTCTCCAAAGAAGACTCATGAGAAATTGAAATAGAGCTAATAAGGGAATGGAAATTTTAATAAGTGAACTTGTAGCTTGGAAGGCAACTGGCCTTGCTTATTCCAAAATAAGCAAAATAATCCCTCACAAAGCTTATTAGTAAGTGTAGTTACAATTTAAAGGAATGATAGAAAAAAAAAGGTTCATTTTTAGCTTAGTTTAGAGGAATATGTGATGTGCCTGGGTTATTTACTTCAATATAAGTCCTGGGGATAATGAGCTAATTATACTTAAGGCGTCACACTTTGAGGAAATGGGTCGACTAATCACTACAATTCTAGGCAAATTATTTTAAAGGTCAATCATCATTTGATCTCCCTCCACAATTTTAGTAGTTGTAGCAATTTGTCCAGATTCTTCCCCTCTGGTGTATGCATGGGAATAATGGTTTTCTTCCTAATCACTATTTTCAATTTTGATCGTCAAACTATATCTTATTCAACCATTATTTCCAACCAAGACTTCCAATACATACATAATATCGATCTTCATTATCGATTACTTCTAACTCATGCAAAGCTTATTTTGTCCATGTATGCTAACAGAAGCCAGTATCTATTTAAATAACAATTAACCTTTAAAGAATAATGAATGATAAACATATAGGGCTTGTATAAAGATATAATGGTTGATCTTCTCATATAGTCAAGATTGTTTTGTTCTTGCTCGGTGGTAGCCATTGTATGTATCTTCTATGTGTAAGGTGAGAGTCCCCCTTTAGTACAGCCTTTTATATTACTTTTAGGATGAGGGTATTAGGCACTTTGACATAAGTACAAGGGCTTAGGTACAATTTAGTTGTAAAAAGTTACAATTCCATTTTATTATGTTTTTCATAATGATGTACTATATAGTTATAGTCTTGATTCTTTATAAAGCTTGATCTAAATGGGTTCCAGAGGATCGCCTGATTAAGGTCGATGAAGATGGTTTCCTTTGTGGCACAGTTGCAACAACAGTAGTGCGAGGGGTAGGCACCTGTCAAAGGCACTCTGATGCTCAAATTAGACTTTGCACAAGGTAGGTAGAGTGTTTGGAGTTAGATACATACATTTGCTACCTTGTGTGATATTTATAGAATATCATGATGGATAAGAATTGTGTTTAAATCTATATTAATGGATAGTAAATGTTGTTAATTGAGATAAGAATCCATTAAAATCATTATCTCTTATAAGTTACTCTTATATTTATAAGGGATTCTATGAGAGATTTATTCCTCATAAATAGGTATTTTTATTTATATAAAAGCGCTCTTTCTTATCTGGGATCCAACTCTAGTGGACCTGGTTGCTCTTGAATCGCTAACCTATAATCTAGTCCAGAATAGTTCCCCCAACTTGGCACTCTGATGTGATAGCTGAGTGTCAAGATATTCAAGATTATCAAGAGAAAACGACACGTGTGGGACAAAGGGATCCAAATTATGACACAAATACTATATCTCGTGAAATCTCTACTGAAATGCCAAAGTCCATGATACAAAATAAAAAACAAGAAGCCCCCAGTATTGATAAATTAAGCCGAGATCCGATATAGATCACTCGACCTTAAAGTTGCTACACCGTTGTCCGAGATTCATGTTGAGTTACCCCCATGACAATTTTGCCATTGGAATCTAATTATGAAATATGAATTTCATAAAGTGAAATTCATGATCCATATTATAACTTTGTAGCAATAACATAGCATTACTATGGGGTCCAACATGAATACCATCACCTTGGGCATGCATTGCTTCATATATGACCGTTGTCCTTTCAGCTGCTGTGTCAGGTTTGTACCGCCACATGGCAAGTAGAATGGAAGTTGTCATTTATTCTTCACGCCACCGTGATTGCTATTTCAAATTTAATGTGCTAGGATGAGATTACCCCTACGCGTGGTGGTTGTTGGGGGTTACCCCGACGCCTATAAATAGGAGTGGGGGGTTACCACCCCCCATTTCCATTTTCTCCTCCAGTTTCCTCATTATTTCTTTAACGAGCCAGGCGATTTCCAACGAATCTACACAGTGGTTTTTGGTGGTTTTCCTAGCATTTCTAACTTTTCATCCCCTTTCCTTCTTCAAACCAAAAGGTATTCCCTCTTTTCCTCTTTTTTTTTTCTTTCGTAAAAGCCATGGTGAGAGTGAGAGTGTTAGACAGTAGCGATGGGGAGGGTAGTTCTTTAGAGATTTTAAGTGTATCGCCGTCTCTATCACCTTAATAGTGGCAGAGATGATCTCCTCGTGGTGGAGGTATTCGTAGGGGACAGAGGCCACTATCTGGGGTGGAAATCTTGGAAATAATATAGACGGTGGATAGAGCAAAGGAGTTAGCAAGGCAAAGGCCACCATGTCCACTCTCCGTGCTCACGGAGGAGTGATAAAAATAATTTTCATATATTAGTTAACCCTCATATTTAGTCTCTTAGACCTCTTATATACTTAATTGATTGGTTTTGGTCACATTTTATAAGTTTGGGTTCAAATTGGGCTTAATTGTATTTTTTAGCATTATTGAGAATTTTACACTATTTTTGTATTTTGGGCAGTACATGAGTTCTAGACATATAAAAGTTATAAATTTTACCTTGTAGGAAAGCTGAAAGAAAGTTCTAAAACTTTAGTGCAGAGCTCGAAGGTTAAATTCGATGTCTAGTAGGTCAAATTGGGCTACGAAGTCAAAACATAGATGTTGTCACTGGAACTTGGATGATGTGCAAAGATTGGGCCATAATTTGGGCTGTAGGTGTGATATGGACCTAAAACTAGTTCCTTTTGAAAACTTAGACATATATCTTCAATTCCTATGAGACCACTTATCAAAAAGGTAACATTTTGATGGTGTTTGAATCCTTTAAAGTCAGCTGATGGGTTTAGAAAACTGTTAAGAATGTTTTGGGCATAACTTTCTCATCCTAAGCCCAAATTATGTGAATTAGATGTCCAATTAAAGTTAATAGGAAGAGGATTAACCCTAAGGTAAAGGAAAACTTGTATTTTTGACTTTAGAGATAGTTATTTAAGTAGCTGATGTAACCACAACACTCAACCCAAATTTTCTCCAAACCGTTAATGCTTGCACTTCCTCTCTTCATCGTTATTCTTCTCCTTTCTCTCTAGTTTTCTTTCTTTCCTGTTTCTCCATTCCATTCATAGAAGGCTAAACCCTTTTAAATCAATCCCAGGTATTGACAATCTTGATATTTAATTTTGAGATCTTATTTTGATTGTTTTACATTTAATTGCTAATCAAGTTTCTCTTTTACTTGTTGATCAAGTTTATCTTTTACTTACTAATCAAGTTTCTCTTTTACTTGCTAATCAAGTTCCTCTTTGATTTTGTTAAATTTGAATTAAATTACATAATCTGATTTTGATGTTAATGTGATAATTGCATAATTATCACATGTTTAATGAGGATTACAAAGACTAAACAATGCATCAAAGGCTTATTGGATGTTGCTTGTTAAGCTTGGTTGAATTCTAGGTTTTAGATTAATTTAGGATTAGATAGATGCTTAATTCATTTAACCTTGATTAATTAAATTTTGGATGCTTATCTAGTAGAGAATTCATGGATCATCTTAAGACTTCTTGATGTGATCTAAGACCAAGAATTTGATTATCAATTGAATGGATTTCTACTAATCAATGATGGATTAAATTCAAGATTAGTTAATTTCTTTGGATTAGTTATTTACTTTATTTTGTTTACAATTTTTAATTACTTTTTGTTAATTAATTTTGTAACGTTTTCCCTCTGTTAACCTCTTAATTTGATTACTTGATTAAAGAAATCCAAGGGCTCAACCCGGTTGTACCTTATACTACAAGTATTTTGATGAATCGATTTACAAATTAATTTAATTTGATAGTCTTGATAGCTATCAAAGAGTTAGAAAGTTATAATGAAACCTCTTCTTATTCTAGTAGGAGTACAACCTCTGTAGGTAACATCAGTAATACAGAGATGGGATGACAGAGGACAGTGACATCAAAATCGAGGGAGTATATATATTCAAGGGACGTCAGCCTGCACCAATAGGTTGACCTTGAAGTTTTGAAGACTCCATCAAGCATCGAGACTTTGAAGGACACTAGGGGCAAGCAAGAGTACCTTTACCTTTCGAAGGGTCGGCTATGTGACAACGAGTTTGTGATCC
This sequence comes from Ormosia semicastrata, assembly GCA_029884595.1. NCBI lineage: Eukaryota > Viridiplantae > Streptophyta > Magnoliopsida > Fabales > Fabaceae > Ormosia > Ormosia semicastrata. The sequence goes on from JAQQTO010000061.1 coordinate 74,180,258, forward strand.
AAGCTTCAACAGATCAAGAATGGGTCTGCTTAACTAGAAGGGAGGGTGACCATTTTGTATATTTGTACGAAGCACTATTCACTCACATTAGAGTCTGTCTACCATTCTTTGAGTTTCAAATTGGAGTTTTGAATCATTTATAGGTGGCTCCAATGCAACTACATCCAAACGCATGGGGTTTCATTCAAACTTACGAACTCATCTGTAAAGCTTTCAGATGGCCATACTCCATAGAGGCTTTCTTCTTCCTCTTCATCTAGTTCTCACCCTCCAGGGACAATGCCTTTTTAGGTTACCTCAGAAGGCATACTATGAGTATACTAGTACTAGACACAAGCAGTATAGGAGCGGGGTCAGGAAGAAATTGAAACTCCATTGTCCATGTTGATTGAAGATGAAGCTAATGTCCTCAGCTTTTAAGTTGAGTGGGCCGAAAAAAATGGGGCTATCTACTATAATGATGTTTTAGATGAGCCCTCAGATTCTTTAAGACAATTTTTAGGAATGCCCCAATTTTGTCTTGCATAAATTTTTCTACGTATGGTAACATTGTTTGTTTCTGTTGTAGAGAGTATAGCGCCTCCCGGTTGGCTTAAAGCTCTTGCACTGCACTTAGCACAAAGAAAAGTTAGGGCATTAGGCTTCGTAACTCAACCAACAGTTCCAGTCCCTCAACCTCAAACTCAACCCTAAGCAACAACATAGGAGGTGGATTCCAAGTGTCTTGCTCAATCACTTAAGCCATGTAAGAGGAAGGGAGACAGCCGACAAGATCCGAAAAGAAAGAGGCCGATGATCGAGGTGGCTCTTATCGACCTCACCATCTGCCAAGAGGCTGAGATCCCAGAGGGCGTGATAATCACATATTTTATACATTAATAAATCCTCATTTTTAGTCATTTACACTCTCAATGTACTTAATTAATTGATGCTTGATCATGTTTTTTAAGTTTGGGCTCAAATTGGGCCCTAATTGAATTTTTCTAGCATTATTGAGTTTTGATGCTATTTCTATATTTCGGCCATAACTTGAGTTCTAGATATCTAAAAATTATGTATTTTATTTTGTAGGAAAGCTGAGACGAATCTCTAAAACTTTGATGAAGATCTCAACGTCTCAATAGGACATCTAGTGGACCTAATTGAGCTTGGAAATTCAAACTCATTTTTGAATAACATATGGTATTAAAGTGAGCATATCTTGGTCAATTCAAATCCAATTCAGATGAGACTTGGGTCATTATATTCCTACAAGGCCCAGTTGTGTTTAGGATATGTAATGAGGCACTAGAGGTCAATTTAGGTGGTAGTTTATACTTGTAGAAAGGGAGATCCGAGATAAGTTTTTCACCCTCCAAGGACAATGCCTTTTTAGGTTACCTCGGAGGGCATACTACAAGTATACTTGTACTAGACACAAGAAGTATAGGAGCAAGGTCAAGAAGAAATTGAAACTCCATTGTCCGTGTTGATTAAAGATGAAGCCAATGTCCTCAGCTTTTAAGTTGAGTGGGCTAAAAAAATGGGGCTATCTACTGTAATGATGTTTTAGATGAGCCCTTAGATTGTATAAGACAATTTTTAGGAATGCCCCTATTATTATGAGCACATTATATCTTAATGTTTTTGTCTTGCATAAAATTTTCTACGTATAGTGACATTGTTCGTTTTTGTTGCAGAGAGTATAGCGCCTCCCGGTTGGCTTAAAGCTCTTGCACTGCACTTAGCACAAAGAAAAGTTAGGGCATCGGGCTTCGCAACTCAACCAACAATTCTGGTCCCTCAACCTCAAAATCAACCCTAAGCAACAACACAGGAGGTGGATTCCAGGTCTCTTGCTCAATCACTCAAGCCATGTAAGAGGAAGGGAGACAGCCGACAAGATCTGAAAAGAAAGAGGTCGATGATTGAGGTGGCTCTTATCGACCTCATCATCCGCCAAGAGGCTGAGATCCCAGAGGGCGTCATAATCATATATTTTATACATTAATAAACCTTCATTTTTAATCATTTACACTCTCAATGTACTTAATTAATTGATGCTTGGTAATGTTTTTTAAGTTTGGGTTCAAATTGGGCCCTAATTGAATTTTTCTAGCATTATTGAGTTTTGACGCTGTTTTTGTATTTCGGTCATAACTTGAGTTCTAGATATCTGAAAATTATGTATTTTATCTTGTAGGAAAGCTGAGATGAAGCTCTACAACTTTGATGAAGATCTTAACTTCTCAATAGGATGTCTAGTGGACCTAATTGAGCCTGGAAATTCAGACTCAGGTTTGAAGACATATGATATTAAAGTGAGCATATCTTGGTCAATTCAAATCCAATTCAGATGAGGCTTGGGCCATTATATTCCTACAAGGCCTAGCTATGTTTGAGATATGTAATGAGGCACTAGAGGCTAATTTAAGGGGTAGTTTATACCTGTAGAAAGGGAGATCAGAGATCAGTTTTTCATTCTACACTTTTCTCACCTTCTCTCTCTAGATCTAGATTTTTCTCTCTTCTTCCTTCTTCTTCCTCAAGCTCCTTTATGGTGATGGCCATGGAAGGCTAAACTTCTGTAATCAATTCAAAGATTCTTAAAGAAATTTTGGTTTGAATTCTTGAGATCTTTATTCTGTTTTTGGTATTTGAATTGCAATTGGATTCTTATTCTTCGTGATCTTAAATGCATGAATGATGATTCTGTTTATGTTTGATATGATTGGATCTTGATTTAAGATTGAGAATTATGATGAATTTATGATTGATTGATCTAAATTAATTATGGAATTAAATAGGTTAGGTTACTGATTTGTGCCTAGGTTAATTGAATTTGGAGATCAAATTAACATAGATCCTAACATGAATTATGCGATTACAAATTTGTGTGTCAATTGTTAATTGAATTCTATATGATTGTCTAGTATGAATTCTGGATTTGATGCAGAGACTTTGGTTTCAAATTAACCATTCAATTGCACTTTAAATGTTTGTTGAAAGATCTATGATAGAATCAACCCAATTTCGGATAGGTTTCTGAATTGATTGCTCTTCTAATTGAATTTCTTCCACTTTAATTCTGTTATTTTCATATTTTGAGTTCTCAAATCCTTTTCTCCAATCTCGACTTGATTTGATTATATTGCATTTACGATCCTTAACAGACGATCCAGTGTTGTTTCCTATGCTACAAGCCATATGCATAACTCGATTATAATTTTGATTGAGTTCGGCGCTCGTCAGGGCGCCCCTTTTTCAATTTGCTACCAGATCTATTTTTGGGCACAGGGGTCGATGTGGGGTGGATCATCGATATTGCCCTTCTTACTCAAGCTGATCAAGATGTCTTAATTGAGCAAGACTTGATTGAAGTCATCCGGGATACTCTGTTCCGAGTTCTACACAACGCTTCTGTTGTCTGATTTCTAGAATCGGTGCTCAAACTAGTGTGCCAAAGCCTAGAGTTTGAAAAATAGCTTGACACCCTCTAGGGTGAAAAAAACAAAACTAGAGATGGCAGTGGCTGAGAAGGATCAACTACTGGCTCAAGTGAACGGGGAGCTCAACCTTCGGAAGGCTGAAATAACTAAGCTCTAAAAGAAAGTGGAAGAAGGCAAAGCTCGAGAAAGGACCCTGAAGAACCAAATCTCTTCTGCTGAGACTAGCCTAACCGCCTTCCAGACAGAGAATGAAATCCTCAAGCAATCCAAGGAAAAGTCAAAGAATGATGTGATCTATCTTGAAGATGAGTGGGCTGCCATCGTGGATGATTCCTTAGCCAACGTGCTTGCCCAACTTTGCTTGCTAAACTTGGATCTCGTTACTGATGGTAAAAGATCACGAAAAATGGTGAGAGACACTTTCATTATGGATGGTATCTTTAAAGCTGTCCCTATAAACCAAGTTCCAGCAACGAATGTCATCGAGGGGGAAGGCGAGTAGAGCGAGGAAACTGGCCAGGAGGAGGATGCCAAGATGGAGAAGAACGACCATAAAGACCCTAACTCGGATGCCTGATTTCATTTTAATTCTTGTTTTGCCCGGGTGTGGGGTTAATTTTAAATATCTGTATGGATAAATCCTAGACTTCAGGCATAATTTCATATTTGATAACTTAGAGTTTTTTTTTCTACTTGTCTATTTCTATACTATTTCTTTTGCTTCTCTATCCAGGATGGGTTCAACGCCTTATCTCGGTGATTTTTTGGCAAACAATTAGCTAATATTTGTTTACTTTTATCTTCATATGGTAATATGTTTTCCAAGTTCGAAAACACGTAATTAGATTTTGATGATTCCATTTTTTACTTCTATGTTAGAGAGAAAAATCATGGATCATGAATCACGTCGCTTAACATGATCACGATTCTCGAGAAATGGATAAAAACTTATAACTTAATATTTACCAAAATCTTAAAACACTTGGCTATATTTCTATGTGTAAAATTAACACAAAAGCCTTTTAGTGTAGTATCCTTTTTTCGGATACCGAAAAGTGTTACTATTGAAACCTGGGCCTCGGTCAAATACTATTAACCACTTTAAACTTGCTTTAGTTTTATGGGTTATGGTCAAGCTCGTTAGGGTATAGGTTAAACCTTTAAGCTCGCTTCGAGATCGTAGAGTATGGTCAAGTGGGTTACCCTTTTTTACCTTCATTTTTTCATCAGAATATCTAATCCAAAGGGGAACTTGTATTCTTCGAACCTTTTTAAGGTGTGATAACTTTGTGGGTTGCAATAATTGTAATTGGGTAAAATAACTAAGTATTGGAAATTTATTTATCAATTTATTCGTGTCGGAATAAGTCACTTATATGATAAAAGCATAAATTTTAAAGGATAAAATTGTGAAGATACAAATAATTAACTATAATACTTTCTAAGCTTATTAGCATTCCAAAAATTCTTGATACTTTTGCCAGTGAGAGCCTCTAGGGTATAGGCTCCAGTGTTTGTCTTGAACTCAGTCTGATATGGTCCTTCCTAATTCAGAGCTAGTTTCCCTTCTTTCGCATTCTTGTCTCTGATATCTACCCTATGCAAAACAAGGTCTCCAAGCACAAACCTCAGTGGTATCACTTTGGAATTGTACTAGGATGTGATCGTTTGTTTTACAGCGGCTTCTCAGATGTGGGCAATGCAACAATCTTTAGAGAAATTCTGCCTCCTCTAACTCAGCTCTCCAATCTCGGCTAAGAACATGGCCTCACAACCATGGGCAAACTTAAAGGGAGTTTCCCCAGGTGAGGAGTGGGGCATGGTCCAGTATGCCCACAGGACGTGGTCAAGCTATTCAACCTAGCTCCCCTTCGCTCATCGAGTCTCTTTTTGATCCCGCAAAGTATAATCCAATTTGCAGCCTCAGTTTGTCTACTCGTCTTTAGATTTTCTAACAAGGTAAAATGTTGCTTGATCTTGAGCCTAGAGAGGAGATCCTAAACTGGGTTCTATTAGTCATTACAATGGACTCTAGGACACCAGATCTACTGATGATATTCCTGTAAGTGAACTTTTGTATGCGCACCGAGGTGATGTTGGATAATGGTTCTGCCTTTATCCAGTTAGTGAAGTAGTTCACAGCCACTACTAAGTATTTCACCTGTCTGAGGGCCTAAGGGAACTGACCTAAGATGTCCATCCCCCACTGACAAAAAGGCCAGGGTATAGACATCATAGATAGTTCTTTTAGTGGGGCTGAGTAGATGTCTGAGAACCATTGGCATTTGTCATATTTCTGGACATGCTCCATACTATTGGCTTCCATGCTAAGCTAATAGTACTCAGCTATGAATGCCTTTTGTGCAAGTGACTTTCCTCAGAGGTGGTGGCCACAACGTCCAGCATGGATTTTGATTAAGACATACTCTGCTTCTTTTGGGCTGAGACACTTAAGGAGAGGGAAGAAAATCCATGACAGTATAATTAATTATCTAAGATAGTGTACTATGCCACTATTCATATTAGTTTATGGGCCTCCTTCTGGTCTTTACGTAGGGTACCATTATAGAGATAGACAATTATGAGTGTGATCCAAGTTTCATTGTCTTCTAGTAGGAGGACCTCGGGGTCCGTAATACAGGGTGCAAACATTGTCTCTCGAGTCACAAACCTATTATTACCAAAGCTTTTGATGCTAGCAAGCTTTGACAAGATGTCAGCTCTTAAGTTTTGTTCCCTGGGGATGTGTTCTACCTTAACACTATCAAAGTTCTCCATAAGCTTTTTCACCTTAGCTAGGTATTTTTGCAACAAAGGCTCTGTAGCCTAGCAATCACCAAGGATCTGGGATGTCACCAGTTATGAATCACTATATAGTACTATATCTATGGCCCCTATTTCATTTGCCATGGTAATGCTCACAATATATGCTTTATACTTCGCCTGGTTATTTGAAGTTGGGAACTCAAATCTTAAGGAATGTTCCAAAATGAGCTCGACCCCATTTTCTAAAATGATTCCGGCTCTGCTTCCTTTAGGGTTCAAGGAGCCATCAACATAAATGGTCTAAGAATTTCTTTTGAGGTGGCCGAAATCCGGTGCAAGCTCTACCAAGAATTCAAATACCACCTAAGCCTTTATAGCTTATCTTAGCTCGTAGGTGATACCAAATTCAAAAAGTTCCACAGACCACATGATCATTCTTCTAGTGAGGTCTAGCTTATGCAACACTTGTTGAATTGGTTGATCTGTTTTTATAATCACGAAGTGGCATTGGAAGTATTGGCGAAACCGCCTAGCTATAGTCAATAGTGCTAGGGCTAGTTTCTCGATCTTTTGATACCAGAGTTTAGGGCCTTGCAAGACCTTACTTACAAAATAAATCGGCTTCTAACCTTCGTTAGTTTCCCTTATTTGGACCGAGATGATTGCTTTATTATTAACTAAAAGGTAGGAATATAGGGTTTCTCTGGGCTCTGATCTTATCAGAATTGGAGGTGTTGCCAGCACGGTATTCAATTCTTGGAACACAGCCTCATACTCTGGGATCCACTCAAAATCTTTTCCCTTTTTGAGTAACTTCAAAAAAAGAGAGAGAATTTTGAGAGGCTTTGGCTAAAAAACAAGTGAGAGCCGTTATTCTTCTTATTAATTATTGCACCTCCTTCACGGACTGCAGACTACACATGTCAAGAACAGCTTGGCATTTCTTTGGGTTAGTTTCAATATCGTGATTCGTTAATAAAAATCATAGAAACTTACTGACCTGAACTCTAAAAGCACATTTCTCTAGATTCAACCTCATGTTAAGCTTT